>CM065589.1:104959667-105275638 GCA_033119425.1 Bufotes viridis
CTAGGGCCTCCACCCTGTTCCCCACTTGCCTGATGTCCTGCTGCATGGATGAGATCTCATTTACCAGGGGGTCAAGAGCGTTTTGCAGCGCTGAGTCCAGGTATTTCTTTGATATGGGGAGGTGTTTGCGGTTTCTGGACTCTTCATAATCGCTCTCGTCTGCTTGCAAGTCAGGATCGCTGTCCTCTGTTTCTTTGCTGGCATCCAGCGCCATTTTAACTTCTCTGGCGGCGCTGATAGCAGCGGCCTTTTTATGAATTTGTCCATGTCTCCTCCACTAGAGAGGGTTTTGTGGTGGTGGGACGGGTCCCCAGTCTTTTGCTGGCCAATCTTGCCCATTTAGTAGTCTTGAGGCTGAAGAAAGCTAATGGAGAACAGAGTCTTGTTGCAGAGCTCAGGCACACACATCCATTCTGGTCTGGCGCTGGGTCCGCCCCCGCGCACTGCATTTCTGAGAGTGAAATATAACTAGTAAATACAACTGTGATATTGTGGGTGAAAAAAATCACTTATGTACATTTGTGGCCTGCATTACATTTCTGCATTGCATTTCTGAGAGTAAAATTGACTCAGTAAATCCAGCTCTTAGATTGTAAGTGGATATTTTCACGGTTATCAGGCCAGTCATTTACATGTGGCTTGGAGTGTGTGTTCCTGCTGCACTGCATACCTGACAGGAAAATATATTCAGTAAATTTGAAGGCATTTAGATTGTTGGGTGATCTGTAACCCTTTTTTCTTTTACACTACCCCTGCCCTGCATACCTGTCTGGGAAATATGTTCTGCAAATTCGGTGGTGTTTACATTGTTGGGTACTGTAGTCATAGGCTGTAAAATCTCCATGATGTCTCCATGATAAATCTGCAGCCTGGGGGCCCACATTTTCAAAATAATATTTCAGGGCGAATAGATGCTAGATGACGGAGACGCTCCATGACTCCTTTTTCTTTCAAACTTCCCCTGCACCGCATACATGACTGGGAAATATACAGTTGTGTTCAAAATTATTCAACCCCCAATGCTGTAAAGGGTTTTAGGGAATTTAGTTTAGATTTGTAATTGTGTTCAGAATGAAATCTTGCAAGGACTTTTTAAAGAACCAAATGCAACTAAAATGACATCAATTGTTTTTGTAATACAGTATTAACTGTTTTTTTTGTTTGTTTTCTTCATTGACACAATTATTCAACCCCTTAAAGACTACCACTCTTAAGAACAGAGATTCATTCAAGTGTTTTCGATCAGGTATTGAAAACACCTGTGGATGTCAAGGAGCAGCAATCAAGCATAATAAGCACTAATTAGGCAGATTTAAAATGACTGTGATACTCAGCTCCTTCTAGACATTTACTGGTGTGTTTACAAACATGGTGAAGTCAAGAGAATGGTCCAGGAAGACAAGAGAAGAGGTGATTTCTCTTCACAGGAAGGGCAATGGCTAGAGGAAGATTGCAAAGATGTTAAACATACCAAGAGACACCATAGGAAGCATCATTCGCAAATTCAAGGCAAAGGGCACTGTTGAAACGCTATCTGGTCGTGGCAGAAAGAAGATGCTAACTTCGACTGCTGTGCGCTACCTGAATCACAAAGTGTTGAAAAGTCCCCGTGTGACTGCTGAGGAACTGAAAAAAGATTTGTCAGATGCGGGTACTGAAGTTTCAGCTCAGACAATAGGGTGCACACTGCGTAATGAAGGCCTCCATGCCAGAACTCCCAGGCGCACCCCCTTGCTGTCTCCAAAGAATAAGAAGAGTCGACTGCAGTATGCCAAAAGTCATGTGGCCAAACCACAAAAGTTTTGGGATAGTGTTCTGTGGACTGATGAAACAAAATTAGAACTGTTTGGGCCCATGGATCAACGCTATGTTTGGAGGAGGAAGAACAAGGCCTATGAAGAAAAGAACACCTTGCCTACTGTGAAGCATGGCGGGGGGTCAATCATGCTTTGGGGCTGTTTTGCTTCTACAAGTACAGGGAAGCTTCAGCGTGTGCAAGGTACCATGAATTCTCTTCAGTACCAGGAGATATTGGATGAAAATGTGATGCAGTTCGTCACAAACCTGAGGCTTGGGAGACGTTGGACCTTTCAACAGGACAATGATCCCAAGTATACCTCCAAGTCCACTAGAGCATGGTTGCAGATTAAAGGCTGGAACATTTTGAAGTGGCCATCGCAGTCACCAGACTTAAATCCGATTCAGAACCTCTGGTGGGACTTAAAGAAAGCAGTTGCAGCACACAAGCCTAAGAATGTGACTGAACTGGAGGCTTTTGCCCATGAAGAATGGGCAAAGATACCCATAGATTGCTGCAAGACACTTGTGTCAAGCTATGCTTCACATTTAAAAGCTGTTATAACTGGAAAAGGATGTTGTACTAAGTACTAAGATTGAATATCACTTGGGGGTTGAATAAAACTGATAATGATGTGAGCACAGAAAAGACATTTGTGGTTATTTCATTATAAATGTTATATTATATTTGTCTGACTTACAAGTGCCTCTTTGATTTAATTGTAAACAAGATGACTGAAATGATCAAAATTAATGTCAAACTGGCCAAAACACTCAATTTCAGTGGGGGTTGAATAACACAACTGTATTCAGTAAAATCGGTGTCGTTTAGGTTGTTGGGTGATCTGTACCCCTTCTTTCTTTCAAACTACCCCTGCACTGGAGGAAGAAGTCACCAACGCAGCTGGGGCACCGCCAGCACTCCAGAGGCAGCATTTCAGCAACATGGTGGAACAGTATGTGTGCACACGCCTACAAGTACTGACTGATGGGTCTGCCCCATTCAACTCCTTGGTCTCCAAATTAGGCACACAGTCTGAGCTTGCCCTTTATGCCTTGGAGGTGCTGGCCTGCCCTGCATCCAGTGTACTGTCTGAACGTGTGTCTAGCATGGCAGGGGGCGTTATCACAGACAAGCACAGCCGCCTGTCCACCGCCAATGTGGACAAGCTCACGTTTATTAAAATGAACCAGGCATAAAACCCCCAGGACTTGTCCATACCTTGTGCAGAATAGACATGTATACCGGCCTTTGTTATACTCCAGCACACTTTCTCTTTGTTTTCTTTTCTATATCTTCCAATGTTTTGGAGTCTACCCCAAAAAAATGAAAAATAAAAACAGTGTTGTTGGCGACTACCTCCTCCACCGCCGCTTCCACCTACACCACCATGTCCACCGCCTCCTCAACCTTCTACTCCATATGGACCTCCTCCTTCAAGTTCAAGATTATTATTTTTAAGTTTTATGTATTTTATATTATTTTAAGTAATTTCCCTATGCACATTTGTTTGCATGGCAATTGTCCAGCTCTTACCCCCATTTTGCTTCCTTTTGCAGCCCTCTAGCCCTTTCCATTACTTTTTCAGAGCCATTTTAGTGCCCCAAAGTTCGGGTTCCCATTGACTTCAATGGGGTTCGGGGTCAAGTTCAGGTCCCAAACTTGAACTCTGCAACGAAGTTCGTCCGAACCCAGCGAAACCCGAACTTCCTGGTATTCGCATATATATTTTTCTTTTAGTACTGAAATTCAGTACTAAACGTTTTACCGCAAACAACTGCAACAGTGAACCGTGTATATATTTTTCTTTTTGTACTGAAATGCACCACTAAACTCTTTCACCATATATAGCTGCAGAAGTGAACTGAGAACGTATCTTTCTTTTTGTAATGAAAGGCGCCACTAAACGCTTTCAACACATATTGCTGTAGAAGTGAACTGCGTATATTTTTCTTTTGGTACTGAAATATGCCACTAAATGTTTTCACCACATATAACTGCAGAAGTGAACTGTGTATATATTTTTATTTTTCCTCAGATAGAAGCCACTAAAGGCTTTTCAACATAGCACTTGCACCTCAAGAACAAATTGATAGAATGACAGAGCTGCATAATGGAAATTTGGATCCTCAAATTACCTTTCCCTGCACTTGTAAATCTCTTTTCTAGCACTGGTGCCTTCTGACGTCTCTCCCTGCACTAAGATGCTGTGAAATGATTCCTCTGTATCCTTTCCCTGCACTTATAAATATTTATATTTTTTTTTTTTTACAATTAGTTTTTCCAATAGCTGTCCCTAGCACCTTCTCACGTCTGTCCCTGCAGGGAAACGGTAGTGGGAAGTTGGGATGAGGGAGGGGCGGGATATAGGTTGGAAAATATCTCTGACTGTGACTAATGGCTATATGTCTGTATACTTTTGATATGTATCATGGTTATACAATGGAAACAGTCTGTATATGGTCAGATGTCATAATAAAAAAGATCTGTTTTAAAAAAACTGTGGTGTCAACACAGCCTTACTGCCACTGCTACTGCCACCCTACCCACTCTGTAACAGGGTCACTATTATCACTATTACTACTGGTGCTGCTGCCACTCTCCCTACTCTGTCATTAGGCCCCTACTTGAAGCTTGGGGCACTGCATGGTTAAGTCCACAGGGATAAGTTAGACCTGACACTAGAATTTACCTGTAATACTGACACACAGTAAATCTACAGATAACAGAAGGTAATAATAAACATCTCTTCCCTGCCACAACATGCATTAATAGAACTTTTTTTTCTCCACTACTTTATTGGTGCTGCCTCCATTTCTTTATTTTGTTCAACTAAGGAACCATTTGGACACAGCGCCTGCAGTGGTGCACAAATTTATTTTCTTTACCGAAGAGTACTGTATGCTTTTCTTTTTGTTTAACAGAAGGGATTAGCTATGAATCTTGGTGCACTGCACAGTGCTGTAGATGATGATAAATTATACCTGCCTTTAAGGCCTCTTTCAGACGGGCGTTGCGGGTGCACTCCGTCAAACAGTGCGGGAGCGTTGCGGGAATCGCCGCGATTTTTCCCTGCGAGTGCAAAGCGCTGTCATGCGTTTTGCACGCGCGGGAGAAAAATCGGCACTTTTGGTACCCAGACCCGAACCTGCACTTCTTCACAGAAGTGCATGTTTGGGTCAGAAATTGTCCCGCTGGTATTATTTCACATTATAACATAGTTATAATGTAAAATAATACCCTTGGCCATCTCCCTAATGTTTAAACAGGTGCAGAATGGGTTAAAAATAATAAACTAATCTTAACTTACCTGGTCCATTTGATCGCGAAGCTCGGCCTCCTCTCCGTTAGCTTGAAAGATGAAAAGGACCTGTAATGATGTCACAGCATCACATGGCCCAATCACCTGCTCCATCACTATGGTGATGGAGCATGTGATTGGTCCATGTGACCACGTGACATCATCCAAGGTCCTAAGCACTAGCCACAGCCTGAGGATAGTGATTAGGACCTTGGATGATGTCACATGGTCACATGGACCAATCACATGCTCCATCACCATAGTGATGGAGCAGGTGATTGGGCCATGTGATGTGACGTCATCACAGGTCCTTTAGCTCATCGATGCTGCAGGGAAAGAGAGGACAGATCGCGACTCACGCGATCAAGTGGCTAAGGTAAGTTAACTTTATTATTTTTAACCCCTTCCTCTTCATTTTACACAGCATTCTTTATTAAGAATGCTATTATTTCCCTTATAACCATGTTATAAGGGAAATAATAGAGATTGGGTCCCGTTGCTAAGCAACAATGCGGAAAATCGCAACGCATCCGCGCTTGGTTGCGGCTGCTTGCGATTTTCCCGCATCCCCATTCACTTCTATGGGGCCTGCGTTGCGTGAAAAACGCAGAATATAGAACATGCTGCGATTTTCACGCAACGCAGAAGTGATGCGTGAAAATCACCGCTCATGTGCACAGCCCCATAGAAATGAATGGGTCCGGATTCAGTGCGGGTGCAATGCGTCCTCCTCACGCATTGCACCCGCGCGGAAAACTCGCCCGTGTGAAAGGGGCCTAATACTGTACCTACAGAACCTATAGAATGGATTAACTATGAATGTTGGTGCACTACAACATAATGCACATGGCGATATACTCCCTGCACTCTCCCTGCAATTTAACTTCCAAGCCTTTAGACTACATGCACACGACCGTTGCCTGCCTCCGCATCCGCTCCTCCTTAAAATTTTGCGTCCGTCAAAAAAAAACGGATGACGGACCGTTTTTTTTGACGGATCCGATTTTTATGGCAGATCCATTGTAAAAATGCCTATCCTTGTCCGCAAACGTAAAAAAATAGGACATGCACTATTTTTTTGACGGAATGAAAACACGGATCACGGATGCGGAACAAAAACGGTTCACCATCCGCATTTTTTGACGGACCCATTGAAATGAATGGGGAAGCATCCTATCCGTGAAAAAAACGGAACGGACGCGGAAACAAACAACGGTCGTGTGCATGGGGCCTTACACTGAGATTGGACCACATAGTGAGATGAATATGATTAGGCAAAGTGGCCTGGCTATAACTGTGCATATGTCACTTTCCAAAAGTGGACTGGACAAATCTGTTTCCCGTCCCCTAATATATGCTGGCACACCCTTTCCACCTCCAGATATAAGATTTTTAAAACAAAGGGATATGAGCCGATTATGTACTTTATCAGCTCGGAGTAGCTCCTCTACCCAGGAGGGGTCAGGATGTTTAGGGTACTTCCTGTGCAATTCATCTAATCCCCTGCACAATTTCACTATTGCTAGGAAGTCCAGTGGGGGAGCACTACAGATACCTAGATATAGCACCTAGATATAAGAAAAAAAGTCTGGGTGGTCTTTTGATTGTTTCAAGAATTCTCTCACTGATTGCGAACCCCATCTGTCCAAACCCGGTGGTAGCACTGTTAAATTTGGGTTAAAGAGGAGTGGGATATAGTGTTGGGCGCGAATATTCGAATCGTGAATTTTAATGGCAAATATCGCAACTTTGAGAATATGCGAATATTTAGAATATAGTGATATATATTCATATTTTCGAATATTCTACATATTTTTTTTCATCAGTAAACTCCCTTTTTGCTTGTGGGCCAATGAGAAGGCTGCAATGTCTTTGTCCGAGCTTAGCAACATCCCTATCAGCCAATTGGAACGTTGCCTACCCCTTTAGTATATAAGAACTTCCCCAGCAGCCATTTTCTACAGTTTATTACAGTTCAGAGAGAGACAGCAGTGTCATTACTGTGCTCTCTGCTTTCCACTCACTACATTAGATAGTTAAATAGCTTATATATGCCTGTATAATACAGATAGATAGTGGGAGATAGTGTAGGTTAGATTGTGATATAGTATTCCAGTGCAGGGTGTAAGGTAGTGTGCTGTCCATACATACATCCTACATCCATACATACATACATAGTGCTGTGATGTCACATGTTCACAACAATACTTAGTGCACCAATGACTAATATGTAGTCAGACCTGCTAAAATGTGGAGTTGCACGTATTGCTCCAAAATATTTGCATCATTATTGCCGATTTGCGCAATTATTAATATATTGGAGCACTGTATCTGCATATAAAGCTATTGTAATGTTCTGCCGTGCCAACCATTTTCTCCAGTCTCATTAAACTTCGAGCAGTTTGAAAAATGTAGCTATAGTGACCCACGCCTGTATTGCACGGGCATTATGCGAATTTTACATTGCTGATTTTCGCAATCTAGAAAGTAATAGCGAATTTGCGAATATATGATAAATATTCTACCAAATATTTGCAAAATATCGCAAATTGGAATATTGCCCTTGCCGCTCATAACTAGTGGGATATACTTTGCGGGCATAAGTCCAGATGGTGTGTTCAGAAAGCTATTACTGTTAATAAGGGATTTGATAGTCTGGATAGTGCTCCTTGTAATTGTGTTAGGTACATGGGTTTTTCTGGGGATGCCCCAAAGCCCCGCTTCATCTAAGTCCCACCAGGAGGCCCTCTCACATTGTGAACTAAGGTTATCAAAACAGGGGTCCACCAGCTGAGCCCTCCTTTTTAAGTGAATAGCAGAGTAGAATGTCTTATGGTCTGATAGGCCAAAGCCCCCTGGAGGGCGTGCAAGAATGAGTCAAGAATACACTCGGTCTCCGTCCTCCCCATGGAAAGGAGATAAAGACGGATCTCACTTTCTTAAAAACGGAGTTTGTTATAGGGATAGGTAACATTTGTAGTAGTTATAACAGTTTGACACAACATAGGTGTTAAGCAAGTTCTTCCTCTCTATCCAAGAAAGGAAGGGGATAGCTAGGGAAATTAAAATCTCTATAAATGTTAATATATCCACGCTGGCTAATGATAGTGAATCAAACAGGCAGTGTAAATTGTTTTTCTACTTAGTTTCCTTAAATTCGTGTAAAAAAAGTCGCATAAAGAATCGCATGGGTTTCCTGGCTTATACTATTGTGGATATGCGCTCTTATGGTACATATAAAAATCGCATAAATATCGCAAGGATTTCCTACCTTATCCTATTGCAGGTTTTGGTTCCTTTATGCCGATATGCGCTGGGAGCTTGTTGTGCGGTCTGTCTCTCTTCAGCTCAACTGCTACTTCGCGTGCCACCCCGGCAGGAGCCGCTGTTTGCTTTGGAAGCATGTGACATCACACTCGCTCCTACTGGTGCCTCCGTGGGAGAATTGTCACCCAACACATTTCGGTGCATACAGGCTCCTTCGTCAGGGATATTCAGCTCTCTTGTCCTCCGGAGTATATAAGCATTCCGTTTCCATAGTAACCACATAGTTTACAGGCGCTCCCTTTGCAGTCAATCGTTCAATTGCAATCAGTCTTAATTCATTTTGTAACCATTCCTTTTTATTCAGTGTCCATTCTCATTTAACCCTTTATTGCACTGTCCTCATGTATTGGAAGGCAAACAGTTCCATTTCCTGGTTTAACCCCTTTGGGGCTAGGCTATCTAGTCTGAAGATCCACTTGCTTTCACTCCTAGACATTCGTTTTATGAAGTCGCCACCCCTCATATAATTTTTAACCTTTTCTATTCCCCCAAAATCTGAGCCAGCAAATCTTCCATCATGGAATTCCGCATAATGTCATGATAAGCGGTGGTCCTTTTTTACGGATATTATTAATGTGTTCATTTATGCGGATTTTTAATAAACGTTTGGTCCTCCCTACATAGGTTTTTTTTACATGGACACATGACATAATAGATTACCCCCTTGGTATTACATGTCCTCTATTGCATGTCTATCCGTCCCCGAGTTTATCTCCAATAGCGGATTTAGTTTTTGATTTTTCGTGTTTTTACAGTTTTTACATATTTTACACGGATAAAAACCTTTTTTCCTATTCATGCCCCTATTATTTTGGTAATTTTATAGAGGGTGCTATTAGATTGCCCAGATTTCGTGCCTTTCTGAATGTGAAAGTAGGATATATGGGGATTTTGTCTCCAATTAGTTTATCCTGCGTGAGTATGTCCCAGTGATTTTTTACAATTTTTTTTTTTAAAGTGGCCTATCCCTTCACTATAATTGGTTATTATTGGGATTTGTTATTTATCATTTGTATCTTGTACATATAACTGGTCCATCCCTTTCCCCTTTTTTTGTCCTTCAACAATTCATTACGATCTATCCCCTTCACTTTTTTTACTATTGGTGTTAGGTCCTTTAATTTATATCTTTTTTCCATAAATTTCTTGTTCAATTCCACCGTTTCTTCCTCAAATTGTGTAATTTTGCTACAATTTATCCGAATTCTTATGTACTGACTGCGGGGTATGTTGGTTAACCAAGTGGAAAAGTGACAGCTGTCTAACGATATATAGCTGTTGCTGTCCGTGGGTTTGTGGAACGTCTTAGTTTGAATTTTTCCATTTTCAATAAATATAGTTAGATCTAAAAAGTTAATCTCTTTATGGCTCCAATTACAAGTAAAATGTAAATAAAAATAGTTTTATTCAAATTATTTAAAAACTGTATCAGCGTGGTCTCTCCCCCTTTCTAAATAAAAATAATATCATCTATAAATCTACGCCAGAGGACCAGATCCGCACCGAGCTCGCCAGATGGAAAGATGGTAGGTTCCTCCCATTTCCCGACATAGAGATTCGCGAAACTCGGCGCGAATCGGTCCCCATGGCGGTCCCCCACGTCTGGAGGTTATAGTCATTTCATATTTAAAATAATTATGTGTTCAAATAAATGTTATACACTGTCCTATAAAATTGATCTGTGTCTCAGGGAGGAAATACTTTGCCGCCTCACTTCCTTTAGTATTTTCTATTATTATGTATAATGATGTTACGTCCATAGTTCCTATTATATATCCCTCCTTCCATTGCACTTTTTACAGCAATTGGAGAATGTGTTTGGTATCTTTTATATACGCTGGTAGTTTTAATACAGATTTCTGAAGGAGGACATCCACATATTTGGAGAGATTTGCAGTAAGGCCTTCAATTCCCGAGACTATCGGTCTCCCCGGGGGGTTAGTATGACATTTGTGCATCTTTGGAAGATAGTAGAACATCAGTATCCTAGGATTTTGATTGTTTATATGTTTAGATTCTTCACAAGACAAAATTCCACTTTTTGTCCCTTTTTTCACCAATGTACCAAGCTTATTTTTATAGCTTTCTGTTGGATTGAGGCTTCATTTTTTATATTGTAACGGACCGTTACGCACACAACTCCGTTTAGGCGATATTCCCTTTTCCGGATAGACCAGCAGCTACTGCAATCACCAACTTCCCGAACTGGAAACCACACGAATTCACCAACTTCCGAACAAGAGACACACGAACCCTGGAAGCAGCCGAACAGGAAAAGCAATATGAACAGCTTACACTCCTGGCAATCAGCATACAGTCAGATCCCCCCCAATAACGAGACGACACTTCGTTTTGAGGGTCAAGCAGGAACTCTAACTCTTATTAAGGGCTACCTGCCCGGTATTTATCCCGGTCTCCCACCTGGTGGACACTCCCCTAGAGGACCAGAAGGAAGACTGCGACACGGGATACAGCAGCCAATCACACACATTGGGACAATACAGACACCCCCAGCATATCCCTCCCCTCTGCCTGTGACACAATCACCCTACATGGGTAATGTAATCATCACAGGCCGGAGAATACACAATGTCTTCTGTCCTGGAGACAATTGAGGAGTCATTCAATTATCTCTCAGGACAAAGGGAAATCGCCAATACACATGTGGGGACAATAGGACAGACATCACTATTCAATACACAATGTCACACCCTTTACAATACACAGACATTTAACATATTCCCAGATGGCTTGGATCTGAGCGCTCAATATATCCAGGGATAGAGGCAGACTCCATTGAGCACATGGCTGCAAAAGGGACACAAAATTACACAATGCTACAATCACTATATAAAACATATACATGCAACATATCCCCAGATAGCTTAGGCCTGAGCGCACATTATTGAATGGCGCTCAGACCACACATGTCCAGTTCAATTGCCATGGAGCTAAAGTCTTTCCCATAGTCCGGGATCTGACTGTATGCTGATTGCCAGGAGTGTAAGCTGTTCATATTGCTTTTCCTGTTCGGCTGCTTCCAGGGTTCGTGTGTCTCTTGTTCGGAAGTTGGTGAATTCGTGTGGTTTCCAGTTCGGGAAGTTGGTGATTGCAGTAGCTGCTGGTCTATCCGGAAAAGGGAATATCGCCTAAACGGAGTTGTGTGCGTAACGGTCCGTTACATTTGGTGGCAAACAGCGGGATCATTTCCACAGCCCAGAAGGACATCTACAGGGCAACACCATTCCTTGGATTACAAAGTGAGGGCAACGTTAGTACCCGTACAGCGCCCCTATCTACAAAAGAAAGGACTTCAGGAGAACAAGCATGGCACCCAGCTACACGCAGGAGGAATTTGACAGAGAGCTGAGATCACGGCTGATTTTCTTCGGACCCAACCCCGGAGAAATCTGTGCAGTTCGTGAGGAGGATAACAGCAGAGTACCTGCAGTTCATGGCAGAAGGTGCCGTCCCTTCTCCCCAGCGGCAGTGTGTACCCCAGGGAGCTGAAGGTGTCGTCCTTCCTCCCCAGCGGCAGTGTGTACCCCAGGGAGCTGAAGGTGTCGTCCTCCCTCCCCAGCGGCTGTGTGTATCCCAGGGAGCTGAAGGTGCCGTCCTTCCTCCCAGCGGCAGTGTGTACCCCAGGGAGCTGAAGGTGTCATCCTTCCTCCCCAGCGGCCGTGTGTACCCCGGGAGCTGAAGGTGCCGTCCTTCCTCCACAGCGGCAGTGTGTACCCCAGGGAGCTGAAGGTGTCGTCCTTCCTCCCCAGCGGCAGTGTGTACCCCAGGGAGCTGAAGGTGCCGTCCTTCCTCCCCAGCGGCAGTGTGTACCCCAGGGAGCTGAAGGTGTCATCCTTCCTCCCCAGCGGCCGTGTACCCCGGGAGCTGAAGGTGCCGTCCTTCCTCCACAGCGGCAGTGTGTACCCCAGGGAGCTGAAGGTGTCGTCCTTCCTCCCCAGCGGCAGGGTGTATCCCAGGGAGCTGAAGGTGCCGTCCTCCCTCCCCAGCGGCTGTGTGTACCCCAGGGAGCTGAAGGTGTCATCCTTCCTCCCCAGCTGCAGTGTATACCCCAGCAGCAGGACAAAATATTGAAAGGGAGACAGTTGGTCCCCCTCCACCAGCAGAGAGAGGTCAGGGAGAGGAGCCTGCTACCCGCTCTCCCCAGCGGCAGTCTACAGTTCAGAGAGAGGGGCTTGTTACACTCTCTCCAGCGGCAGCCTAACCCACCAAGGGAGATGTTACGCTCCCAACGGTGCAGATGGGACCGTGGTCTCTGCACTTGCAGCACAAGGGCAAGGATGGTCGGTCCTGTCCGCCAGCCACAGAGCAGTTTATCCAGAGGGGAGACAGTCGGTCTCCTCCCCACAACCAGGCTCCCACCAGGCTACTTCCGTGGTAGCGCTGGCCCCAGGGCAGAGTCCCGCCGGTCTCTGCCCACTCAGCAACCCACCTAGGCAGTCTACCAGTCCCCGCACAGCCGTAGTGAGGCACCTGGACATGGACAAGTTGCTACTTTATCCAGGTGTAGTAACCATTTATTGGGGGTGGGCTGTACTGCTGTTTGTGCTTCGTGGGTGGGTTGCTGGACTAACCAGGGCACTGACCGGCAGGAGGTCAGATACCCTGTTAGTCTCTTTGGTAAAGGGGAGAAATGTAGCGGACTGGACCCTGTACCAGAGTCTGCCCCAGTTTCTTGGAGAGGCATGCTTGCTAGCCTCTTACCCTGCGACTATGGCCCCAATGACAGTTGGCATTCACAATGGACATTGCTGTGACCTAATCAACAGCCACAATGGACATTACCTGTGACCTAATCATCATTCACAATGGACATTGCTGTGACCTAATCAACATTCACAATGGACCAGCCATGTGACCTAATCAATATTCACAATGGACATTGCTGTGACCTAATCAGCATCCACAATGGACCAGCCATGTGGGATTGTGATATATCTGGCTGTATGTTGATTGCTCGCTGTATTTTGTGTGGGAGTGTCTGTGTTTATTGTGACGGATTGATTGGTTGTATTTCAAACCCCTGTGGGTCGTACTATGTTTGTGGAGTGTAAATAAAAGAGGCTGTATGCCCCAGGAGAGAGAGTTCCTGCTTGACCCTCAAAACGAAGTGTCGTCTCGTTATTGGGGAGGATTTATTGCATGCTGTTCCAGTCTGACTGCTAGGAGTGCAAACCTATTCGTAGGGTTCCTATTCAACTGTCTACAGCATTCAGAGGCTTGAGAGGATTCGTATGCTTCTCAGGTTCGGTGATTGAGGTGTCTGCTAGAGTGCTTGGAGTCCTCAGGAAACGCTAGGAGCATCTTTCAACGGAGGTACCCAGTCGGGGTGCCAGGCGATCCGTTACATATATGTTTTTTTATCTTCTAATAATCTAATGATTTCCTTATGTCTTAAGTTTCTTGGTCTAGAATTACTATCCCCCCTCCCTTATCTGCAGCTCTAATCACGATTTCATTGTTTTTCTGGAGGGTAATGATAGCTGCTTTTTCTTTATTTGATAAATTTTGGGGTCCTCTTTTCCTTTTCAAGTTTATTTTCCTTAAGTCACGTAAGACTAGCATTTGAAATGTAGTAAAGGCATCTGAATATTCTCCTAGAGGGTTAAAATGAGATTTTAGTTTCAGGGTGGTATGGGTTGTACCTGTCCGTTTCCTTATCTATTGATTTTGTTGACTCCTTTTGTAATGTATTTGCCTCTTTTTGTGTTTCTCCTCCGTTATTCTCTTTCTTATTTTGGTTCTCTCTCCATTCTTTTTTTAAAAAGTATTTCTTCAATGCTAACTTGCGAAGGAATTTCTTTATGCCTATAAAGGCATTAAACGGACAAAATTTCGATGTCAGGGAAAATTTCAGGCCTTTCTTTAATAATGAGGATTCATTCCTTTTTAAAGTATATCGGCTAAGATTAAAAATGCCTTGCTCCCCTACTTCATTGGTTTTAATCATTGCTTTCTTTAAGAGTCCCCTCCCCCTCCTTCCTCTCTTTGTTATTTTCTTTATGTGGACATTTTTGGTTGAAAAAAATCCTTCCTTACTGTCTTAGATTAAAAATGCCTTGCTCCCCTACTTCATTGGTTTTAATCATTGCTTTCTTTAACCCTGGGTTCACACCTGAGCGTTTTACAGCGCGTTCAAATGCGCTGTAAAGCGCTCAACACATGAAAACCAATGCATCCCTATGGGAGTGGTTCACACTTGCTGCGTTTTACAGCAGCGTAAGCAGCGCTGTAAAACGCCCGATGCATAAGCTCGTTCAGGAGCGTTTTTGGGCGTTTGTCGCGCTTTTCCTCCCATAGACTTCAGTGAGAGCGCGCGTTTAACGCGTTAGTGTAGAGATGCCCTTTTTAATTGGTCTCCAGACCAATTAAAAAGTCTCAGAGTCACGAACGCGCAGTAAACGCTGCGTTACTATTGCCAAAAACGCGCATAAAAACGCGCAACTAAAACGCGCGTAAAACGCGCGTCTTAGAAACGCTCAGGTCTGAACCCAGTGTAAGAGTCCCCTCCCCCTCCTTCCTCTCTTTGTTATTTTCTTTTTGTGGACATTTTTGGTTGAAAAAAATCCTTCCTTACTGTCTTTTTAATCGTCTTTTTTGGAGGTGTATTCTGAATATCTCTCCATCTTTCATATGTTGTTTTTTAGTGTCAATTTTTAGTTTTATTTCTTTATTCTGTGTGTTTATGTTCCTTTTTACAGCTGAGCTATAGCTAGTCTCAGTTGTTCTCCTTTGTGATCCTTCTATTATGCCTACACTTTCACCCCTTTTTATTAAAACGTCTGAGTGATCCACTCTTAGATTGTCGTTATTTTGTTCTGGTTCCTCCTGATGAATTATTTCCTCATTGAGCAAATGTAATACTTCATACCTATTACTACTAACTATACTTCCATTTCTTTGAATTTGTATTAAGGGTGATAGTGGTATTGAGTTACGCTTATTTGCCATTGATGCTTCTGTGGTTATTTCCTCACTGCTTTCCTCATATATTGATATTTCAAATGATCGAATGTCTTCTTCCCCAATATATAGTGTCATCTATGGTTTAATAATGGCTTTCATGTATTCTCGGTGGTATTTCTTGGTCATTTGAGTTTTGAATTATTTCTATGTCCGTGTATATATATCCGCACTGGCTAATGATAGTGAATCAAACAGGCAGTGTATATTGTTTTTCTACTGAGTTTCCTTAAATTCGCTTAAAAAAAGTAACATAAAGAATCGCATGAGTTTCCTGGCTTATACTATTGCGGATGTGCGCTCTTATGGTACATATAAAAATCTCATAAATATCGCAAGGATTTCCTACGTTATCCTATTGCAGGTTTTGATTCCTTTATGAGGATATGCGCTGTGAGCTTGTTGTGCAGTCTGTCTCTCTAGGGAAATAAATTGTGTCTTGGTTTTATACAATAGAGGGGGATAACTACAATATAGTATGGATGGGTTGTTGGTAATCTGGACCCCTAGGTATTATTGCTGCCAATGAAAGGGTGCCAGCTTTTTAAGAGTTGGAAGGGTACTTGAGGGGATATTTACATTAAGTGCCTCTGATTTACTGTAATTAACTTTAAAATTGGACAACTTACCAAATAGGGTTAAGTTTTTTGGAAATGCAAGTTTTTTGTAATAGCAAGATGGTAGCCCATTAGCTAATGGGAGAGATTTTATGGTCTTTGATAGTTCCTCTAATGTTATAGGAGCTAAAAGAGTTGCATGTAAAGATGCACCCACTCTTACCTGATCTCCAAATTGAAAGTGGTATCAATTTTGTCCTGACAGCAAAACAACATAATATTGCGAGACTGTAACGAACTCTAAATGACTGCAATACACATCACAACCACTGGATGGTGAGTGCTCCACATTTAGCTTATTGCTCAAGCTGCTTTTTCTTCTGTTTAGAAAATAGAGAAGCTGGCCTCAGATATGAGATATTTATCGGCAGACCCAGCTAAATTTGATGAGATCTATCGAGAATATTTAGTGTGGGAAAGTCAAACACCTGAGAATAAGGGAACACTAAATCCAAAATCCAAACATCATGTGCGATACTGTCTGCTGAGCTGCGTATCTAATCCTATCGTGTATGATACTGCCATGTTCTAATCCTGTCATGTGCAATACTGCCTGGTGATCTGTGTATCTAATCCTATCATATGTGATACTGTCTGCTGGGCTGTGTATTTAATCATATCATGTGTGATACTGTCTGCTAAACTGGGTATCTAATCCTATCCTGTGTGGCACTATCTGCAGAGCTGGGAATCTAATCCTATCCTGTGTGATACTGTCTGCTGAGCTGTGTATCTAATGGTTTTCCTGTCTCTATCATCCTTAAAATTCCCTCTAGAGAGGAAGGTTTTATGTTAAGGAACAGATCTGAGCAGGAGGTCAGATGGAGGTAGAGATAAGAAGTTCCTTGCTGGGTGCAGAGTTTTTTGGGTGTTTTAGGCCCCTTTCACACGGGCGAGTTTTCCGCGCGGGTGCAATGCGTGAGGAGCAGGTGATTGGGCCATGTGATGCTGTGACATCATTACAGGTCCTTTACATCTTTCAAGCTAACGGAGAGGAGGCCGGGCTTCGCGATCAAATGGACCAGGTAAGTTAAGATTAGTTTATTATTTTTAACCCATTCTGCACCGGGTTCAACATTAGGGAGATGGCCAAGGGTATTATTTTACATTATAACTATGTTATAATGTGAAATAATACCAGCGGGACAATTTCTGACCCAAACATGCACTTCTGTGAAGAAGTGCAGGTTCGGGTCTGGGTACCAAAAGTGCCGATTTTTCTCCCGCGCGTGCAAAACGCATGACAGCGCTTTGCACTCGCAGGGAAAAATCGCGGCAATTCCCGCAACGCACCCGCACTGTTTGACGGAGTGCACCCGCAACGCCCGTCTGAAAGAGGCCTTAGGCATTGCAGGAAGGGTTGATAGTTGTGAGAAGCAGAAACATTGTTTACAGTTTGCAGTCAATGTATGCGTATCCAGATGCCGTCCATTTTTCTTGAGAGCCCCATTCCCTTCTATGGGGCGAGAGCTCCATGAAACACGCATAATATAGACGATGCTGAGAGTTTCCTGAAAGCAGAGATGATAAGTGACGCTGATGAATACATAACATTGAAAAGAATGGTTAGAGGTTAGTTGGGAGATGACACATTCACGTATTTTTTGTGTCACCCCTACTTCCTCATAATTTGTAAGGGTACTTTCACACTAGCGTTTTGGATTCCGTTTGTGAGATCCGTTTCAGGGCTCTCACAAACGGTCCAAAATGCATCAGATAAGCCCCAATGCATTCTGAATGGATAAGGATCCGTTCAGAATGCATCAGTTCGGCTCTGTTCCGCTTCTATTCTGTTTTGGACTCGGACACAAAAACGCAGCTTGCTGTATTTTGCTGTCCGTCTAAAGATACGGAGCCTAACGGATCCGTTTTGAATTACAATGTAAGTAAAAGGGGACGGATCCGTTTTAAATGACACAATATGGTGCATTTGAAAATCCGTTTTTGACTTTGTGATTTTTCTTTAAAACTAATGCAAACGGATACGTTCTGAATGGATACAAACGTTTGCATTATAGGTGCGGATCCGTCTGTGCAAATAAACAGACGGATCTGCACCAACGCAAGTGTGAAAGTACCCTAAGCTCCTGTGAGTTTCAGTTATATATTAGCTGGTAACTTTGTGATATCTTTTGTTTTTTACATGAACCCTCTGAATTGTAAAGTGCTGAGGAATATGGTGGCGCTATAGAAATAATAATAATAATAATAATAATAATAATAATAATAATAATAATAATTATTATTATTATTATTATTATTATTATTATTCACTGGACACATCACATCCAGACAGAAAACTCTCTTCTGTAAAAAAGGGGGATGGGGGGGGGGCTGAAATACAGCAGCACCTCCCCCACCTTTCTTATCTCAGCAGTGGCCGCTCAGAAGTGTATGTACACAAAGCAGAGCTCCTTATCTTTGTATGTGTATCACACTCTATACAGATACATACAATAGCTTCTTAGACATATCACACCTGCTAGGACTAGATACACAGCTGAGCAGACTGTATCACACGTGATAGGATTAGATACACAGCTCAGCACACTTCTCTCCTGAAATACTCTGTGCTGCTGGGGACCCTGCTCCTTCCACTATGTAACTTTCAGCGTGTGACCTTCACAAGATCAGCACACTCCTCTCCTGAAATCCTCTGGGCTGCTGGGAGGACCCTGGTCCTTCAACTATGTAACTCTCATCCTGTGACCTCCACAAGATCAGCACTCTCCTCTTCTGAAATCTTCTGTGCTGCTGGGGACCCTGCTCCTTCTACTATGTAACTTTCAGCCTGTGATCTCCATAAGATCAGCACACTCCTCTCCTGAAATCCTATGTGCTGCTGGGAGGACCCTGCTCCTTCCACTATGTAACTCTCATCCTCTGGCCCTCGCAAGATCAGCACACTTCTCTCCTGAAATACTTTGTGCTGCTGGGAGGACCCTGGTCCTTCTACTATGCTACTATGTAACTTTATCCTGTGACCTCCACAAGATCAGTACTCTACTCTTCTGAAAATCCTCTGTGCTGCTGGGACCCTGCCCCTTCCACTATGTCACAGATGCAGCAGCTCAGCAAACATTATCACACATGATACTATTAGATACACAGTTTAGCAGCTCAGCAGACAGTATCACACATGGCAGAATTAGATACACAGCTCAGAGGACAGTATGACACATGATCGGATTAGATACACAGTTCACAGGGCAGTATCATAAATGATGGGATTAGATACACAGCTCAGCAGACAATACTGCACATGGTAGGATTAGATACACAGTTCAGAGGACAGTATCACACATGATAGAATTAGATACACTGGCTCAGCAGACAATATTATACATGTTAGGATTAGGTACACAGCTAAGAGGACAGTGTCACATATGATTGGATTAGATACATAGCTCAGCAGACAATCAATAATCAATAAGTATTTTAAATGTCATGCAAAAATTGTGGTATATACTGACACCCAAAGTGTCTGCATTGCAGTATGTACATTTGTAACATATAATGGAACTGTTAAAAGTATATAATAATCTCTGCATAATACTGTGGTTGGTGTGTGTTATTTTGAATATAATAAATATAATACTAGAATAGCACTGTATATGGACACCAAGTGTATCTAAATCAGTGTTTCCCAACCAGTGTGCCTCCAGCTGTTGCAAAACTACAACTCCCAGCATGCCCGGACAGCCTATGGCGCTTGCAGCAGAGTCCATGAGATTTGAGGTGACTTAAGGTAGTCCCTTAATGTGGCCATTTTTCCTCCAGCTACGGTTCTCCTAAACTTCTATTAGAAGAAAAGCCGAATTCAAAGACTCTGTCTGAGCAGCTAACTGTTGCTGTACAGCAGCACTGTGTTGTATTATGGCAGCCTAGGCTGCTTCCAGAGCTTCTACCCTGTGACCGATATGGCGTACATCAGTTTTTATTGATGCCAGTTCCTTCATCACTGGGGCCAAGCCTTGTTGAATATCCGTTTAAGGAGGACTTGGAGCCATCGAGTCAAGTACGCTCTCCATGATGGAATCCATGTCTGCCTGGTGTTTCATCACTCTTGGCGTGTCTGGTACCTCTTTGGACCGATCTTTGGCTATTTTCACCCTAATGTCGCAGGTTGTGAGACGCTAGAACTGGTCATTCAGGGCCCCAGCAGTAGAAGCTCAGCAAGGTGCAGCCGTCTCAGTGTGCGGTCAGGCTCTGCCCCCTGTACCTATGTTTTAGATGAGAGTCTGAAGTAGTTCTGAAGTTCTTATAGTTAGGTTGCTGTTTTCATACAGTATCCTAACTGCTGTTCCTCAGAGTCTAGGTATGTCTTGTAAACCTATTTATAATACATGCTTAGTCTACTCTCAGAAAACTCAATATGAACTTTTACATTTATATTTATTTCAGATTTTATAACTCTTACAACATAACAAGCAGAGCCAAGTGAGATAAAAAAGTATTCTGAACAAGACCCTATTTCATTTAATGTGTGAATAGAAATGCATTCCCTGGAACGTGATGTATAACAGTATTTGAAATATGGCTGGACCACCTGAGGGGAACTCTTCCCTATGGGTTATAACAGACCAAATTTGCAAACTGAACACATGTAATACATGCAAAGATTTGTCAAAGCATTGCTTTCTGAAATTCCCACGTTCCAAATCACAAGGACTAAAAAAATTAAAACTTTTTCTATGAGCCTAAACATGCTGACAAGCTTTTCACATTATTTCCCCCAAATCATCTAATGCATCTTCATACTGAGAATAGAATACCTTTGTCTGGATTTTGCAGGGGGTTGTATAACATTATAAAAATCATGGCTGCTTTCTTATAGAAACAGAACTACCACTCTTGTTCATGGGCTGTGTCTGGTATCACATGTAAACCCTTATCACTTGATTGGGACTGAGCTGTAATTTCTGAAATACCCCATGGACAAGAATGGTGCAATTTCTGGAAGAACAACAAACATGTTTTTTTTTAATATTGTAAAATGTATTCTTCGTACGTTGGACAGTATCTGTGGTAACATAGAGACAAGAACTAGAGATGTTGCCCAAGTAATGAGTAACTGGTTTCATTTTCAAAACAGATTTGCAAGACAAGCTGGTGGGTTGAAATGGACAACGTATTCAGTTGTCATGTTTACTAGTTTTCATTGATGGGGCCGATTATCTTCCAGGAAGTTAAACTTCTAGAATTAATGTAGGGGAGGCAACCAATTTATAACTGTTTGGTTTCCTTACAACTTCTATCAGCTCAGGCTGAATAAAGCGAATTAAAGCTTTGATAAAGGTTTGATGAAAAATTTGCCCAAGCAGTAAAAGTCCCTAGTACTGATTTAAAAAAAATGAGGCTGGGTTAAGCTCCATTCTCAATTTGTGACTCGGATAAGAGTCATCTACTGTCAAGAAAATGGATAGGAGAGCTTGCTTTCTGTGTAAATTCCTCCCCTGGACCTGCCCCATAACCGTGTATAGCAAACACTGGGCAAAGGTGCTGGAAAGGAGCTGGGGGGAGGTCTAAGGATCTTTGCGATAACCCTTTCAATTTGCCTTACATTCTGCTGATAAAACTTTTTTAGGAGCTTCTTTCCTCTATTGCCAGCACATGTCAACACCACAATGAACTGAACCAAAATCTCATGTAGGTAGCTGACTAGTGATGAGCGAGCATGATCGGCTGAGTATTGGTTCGGCTTTACTCAGCCGAGCAACACGTGTATTCGTCGCATTGCCTGAGTCTCCTCCCCGCACGTTTGGCGCCTTCTAAGCAGCCAATGAAGGTCCAGGTAAGTAATTCACCTCAGTGTAAGGCCATAGCAATGTTAGCTGTCAGCTGTAACACGTGATACCATTTCATATAGGAGCTGAAGTCCGGCGCTCCGCTCATTCAGCATCAGGAAGAGTAGACAGTAGGCAGGGACAGATAGCGTTTTGCTCAAAACTTACTTATTTCACTCCAAAAACCTTATTGAAAGACCTAACAGTCCTTTTTAAGACTAGAGTGTGTGTTTGACAGCAGTGCAGCAGCTTTTTTTTTTTTTTAAAGAAAGGGTTTGCTTCAGCACTATCAGGGACAGGTATCACCAGGAAGGGACAGGGGCTAGAAAATTGCTCTTTTAACTTCTAAAAGACAGGAAAATTTCTGATTAGTGACATCTGCAATTCGCCATCATTAAGCAGTGTGTTGGGCATATATTATAAAAAGGGGCTTAATCACTACAGTGTTCCCTGGTACTGAGATATACACTGCACCATCATAAAGCAGTGTGTTGGGCAGACATTATAAAGAGGTGCTTATTCACTACAGTTTGCCTGCTACTGAGATATACACTGCACCAGCAGAGAATTTTTTTGTTCAGGGGAAATTAACCTAACTTGTGACACGTGTGTCTGTGTGCGTTCAATTCGCAACGGTTATATTAATCACTCCAGCAGAGAGTGATTTATATTTTGGTCATAGTTAACTAGTTTTGGGCACATCTGTGTGTGCGTTTAGACCACAACCATATATACAGTATTTCCGCAGAGAATACATTTTATTTGGGACAAATTTGTATCCAATATAGAACTACATCCGAATACAGTGTGTATTGTCAAAATTACATTATCTCTGGGCTAGTGTAGTGCCGAAAATCGGTATTTTTCTGTATCCAGTACCTTACTGGACGCTGATACAGTGTGTATTGTAAATTTTACAATATCTCTGGGCTAGTGTACTCCTGAAAATCATAATTTTTCTGTATTCAGTACATTACAGCAAGCCAAAACAGTGTGTACTGTAAACATTTCATTATCTGTGGCCTATTGTAGTGCTGAATTTTGCATTTCTCTGTCTCCAGTACATTACAGTAAGCCAATACATAGAGTTGAGTGAACTTCTATTTCAATTTCGGCTTCCAAAGTTCGGGTTTGGGTTATCCAAGCATCCCGTTATGGATTCCGCTACCACGGACCATAACGGCATTTGGAATTCATAAGGGGATTCTTCAATGAACCCGAACCTTGGACAACACGGAGGACCTGGGATGACGTCACTGTCATGTGATCAGTGCAGGGGGAGTGGCTCAGTACTGGATTAGATAAGAGGTAGTAGCCTACGACCTCTTATCTAATCCAGTACTGAGCCACGCCCCTTGCACTGATCACATGACGGTGACGTCACCCCAGGTCCTTCACCCCATGTTCCAAATGCCGTTATAGTCCGTGGTAGCGGAATCCATAACGGGATGCTTGGCTAACCCGAACACGAACTTTGGAAGCCGAACTTAAAACAGAAGTTCGCTCAACTCTACCAATACAGTGTGTATTGTAAAAATTACATTATCTCTGGGCTAGTGTACTCCTGAAAATCTTTATTTTTCTGTATTCAGTACATTACAGCAAGCCAATACAGTGTGTATTGTAAAAATTTCATTATCTGTGTTCTAGTGGAGTGCCGAAAATCGTTAATTTCTAACGATAATTTGTTTTCCCGGCGGAATGTTTAATGAGCCCAAGACTAATAACTCAATTTAACAATTAAGTATTCCCTTAAAAGGAGGGAGTCAACCCCCAGCCCACTGTGTTTATAGCAAGAAAAAAACTAGACTTACTAGGGTTTGAAATTTGTATGCTGCTGTTAGTACTAAGGGAGAACAAATTATCATTAGAAATAGTGTTGAGCGAACAGTTCGAGCATAGTTCGGGTCCATACCGAATTTTGGGGTGTTCGGGACCCAGACCCGTTTTCAAAAAAGTTCGGTTTCGGGTCCGTTGTTCAGCGATTTCTTCCCGCTTTCTGAAGGGCTGCAAAGCAGCCAATCATCTAGCGTTTTACTTCTTGCCCTAAGAAGCCATCACAGCCATGCCTACTAATGGCAGGGCGGTGATTGGCCAGGTGCAGCATGTGACCCAGCCTCTATTTAACCACTTGCCGCCACGCTAACGCCGATGGGCGTCAGCGCGGCGGCTTTCTTAGGTCTCACTGCCGCCTATCTGCGTCATCTCGTGAGACCTGAGATTTTGCATGAACGCGCGCGCGTTCATGTGATCGGAGCCAGGACAACTGAAACTACAGCCTGCCAGCGCTGATCATGCGCTGGCAGGCTGTAGATGTGGAAAAAAACGCATTTAAATCGCATATCAGACGCTGTTTTGTAAACAGCGTCTGATATGCCTGCTGTCTGCTCGTCTGGTGGTCCCTTTGTCTGGGACCACCAGAGGAAACATAGGTAAAGTGCACCAATCACTATACACACACACCCCCCACCCCCATCACTGATTAACCCCTGATCACCCATGTCACCCCCTGATCACCCATGTCACCCCCGATCACCCCTGTCACCCCCTGTCACTAATCACCCCCTGTAAGGCTCATTCAGACGTCCGTATGTGTTTTGCGGATCCATGGATCTGCGGATCCATGGATCTACGGATCCGCAAAATACAGACACCGGCAATGTGCTTTCCGCATTTTGCAGATCCGCACAGAACTATATAGAAAATGCTTTTTCTTGTCCGCAATTGCGGACAAGAATAGGACATGTTCTATATTTTTGCGGAACGGAAGTGCAGACCCGGAAGCGCGGATCCGTAATTCCGGATCCGAGCGGGACAAAGTCTGTCCCCATAGAAATGAATGGGTCCACAATTCTGTTCCGCAAACAGAATTTCGGACGTGTGAATGGGGCCTAAGGGTCCCTTATCACCGCCAGTTAGCTAGCTACTTGTTAGGTAGTTAGCGCCCAGCCCACCGCAGTCACTGATTTTGGCAGAGATTTTTTCATCCACATTGATCGATGCGAATGTAGAAATCTGTGTCGTTCATTTATTTATTTTTTTCAGCCCAGCGGCTGAACGGAAAAAAAAATCTCATTACCCGTCTGCTCAATATAAGGAGAATCGCAGAAACTCCTAATGTTGGCCATACGTGTAATGATTGCGGAGACCCTCAAATGCCAGGGCAGTACAAACACCTCACAAGTGACCCCATTTTAGAAAGAAGACACCCCAAGGTATTCCGTGAGGGGTATGGTGAGTTCATGTAAAATTAAATTTTTTGTCACAAGTTAGTGGAATATGAGACTTTGTAAAAAAAATATATATATATCAATTTCCGCTAACTTGTGCCAAAATTTTTTTTTTTCTGTGAACTCGCCATGCCCCTCACGGAATACCTTGGGGTGTCTTCTTTCCAAAATGGGGTCACTTGTGGGGTATTTATACTGCCCTGGCATTTTAGGGGTCCTAAAGTGTGAGAATCCAAATATGTAAAAATGTCCTGTGAAATCCTAAAGGTACTCATAGGTTTTAGGGCCCCTTTGCGCATCTTGGCTGCAAAAAAGTGTCACACATGTGGTATCGCCGTACTCAGGAGAAGTAGGGCAATGTGTTTTGGGGTGTATTTTTATATATACCCATACTTTGTGTGAGAAATATTGCTGTAAACGGCAACTTTTTAAATTTTTTTATACAAAGTTGTCAATTTACAGAGATATTTCTCTCACCCAACATGGGTATATGTAAAAATACACCCCAAAACACATTGCCCTACTTCTCCTGAGTACGGCGATACCACATGTGTGACACTTTTTGCAGCCTAGACGCGCAAAGGGGCCCAAATTCCAACGAGTACCTTTAGCTTTTACATGGCTGCTCACAATTTAGCCCCGCCCAAAATGCCAGAACAGTACAAACACCCCACAAATGACCCCATTTTGGAAAGAAGACACCCCAAAGTATTCGCTGAGGGGCATAGTGAGTCCATGAAAAATTTAAATTTTTGTCAAAAGTTAGCGGAAAGGGAGACTTTGTGAGAAAAAACAATAAAAAATCAATTTCCGCTAACTTGTGCCAAAAAAAAAAAAATTCTGTGAACTCGCCATGCCCCTCACGGAATACCTTGGGGTGTCTTCTTTCCAAAATGGGGTCATATGTGGGGTATTTATACTGCCCTGGCATTTTAGGGGCCCTAAAGCGTGAGAAGAAAAATGCGTAAAAATGCCCTCCTAAAAGGTACTCATTAGAATTAGGGTCCCTTTGCGCATCTTGGCTGCAAAAAAGTGTCACACATGTGGTATCGCCGTACTCAGGAGAAGTAGGGCAATTAGTTTTGGGGTGTATTTTTACATATACCCCTGCTGGGTGTGAGAAATATCTCTGTAAATTGACAACTTTGTATAAATTATTTTTAAAAGTTTTCATTTACAGAGATATTTCTCACACACAGTATGGGTATATGTAAAAATACACCCCAAAACACATTGCCCTACTTCTCCTGAGTACGGCGATACCACATGTGTGACACTTTTTTGCAGCCAAGATGCGCAAAGGGGCCCTAAAACCAATGAGTACCTTTAGGATTTCACAGGGCATTTTTACGCATTTTGGATTCTCACGCTTTAGGGCCCCTAAAATGCCAGGGCAGTATAAATACCTCACATGTGACAGACACCATTTTGGAAAGAAGACACCCCAAGGTATTCCGTGAGGGGCATGGCGAGTACACAGAAATTTTTTTTTTTTGGCACAAGTTAGCAGAAATTTATATTTTTTTTTTCTAAAGCCTGAGAAGAAGTCTGGAATCCAAATGCGTAAAAATGTCCTGTGAAATCCTAAAGGTACTTATTGGAATTAGGGCCCCTTTGCGCACCCAGGCTGCAAAAAAAGAATCACTCATGTGGTATCGCCGTACTCAGGAGAAGTAGGGCAATGTGTTTTGGGGTGTATTTTTATATATACCCATACTTTGTGTGAGAAATATCTCTGTAAACGACAACTTTTTAATTTTTTTTATACAAAGTTGACAATTTCTCTCACCCAGCATGGGTATATGTAAAAATACACCCCAAAACACATTGCCCTACTTCTCCTGAGTACGGCGATACCACGTGTGTGACACTTTTTTGCAGCCTGGGTGCGCAAAGGGGCCCAAATTCCAACGAGTACCTTTAGGTTTTACATGGCTGCTCACAATTTAGCCCGCCCAAAATGCCAGAGCAGTAAACACACCCCACAAATGACCCCATTTCGGAAAGTAGACACCCCAAGGTATTCACTGAGAGGCATAGTGAGTCCGTCTGAGATTTTATTTTTTGTTGCCAGAAGTTAGCAGAAATGGAAATTTTATTATTATAATTTTTTTTTCCTCAGAAAGTGTTATTTTCCGCTAACTTGTGAAAAAAAATGAAATGACACATGAACTCACCATGCCCGTCGGTGAATACTTTGGGGTGTCTTCTATCTAAAATGGTGTCATTTGGGGGGTATTTATACTTTCCTGACATTCTAGCACCTGAAGAAACATGACAGGTGCTCAGAAAGTCAGAGCTGCTTCAAAATGCGGAAATTCACTTTTTTGCACCATAGTTTGTAAACGCTATAACTTTTACCCAAACCAATAAATATACACTTATTGGATTTTTTTTATCAAAGACATGTAGAACAATACATTTTGTGAAAAATTTATATACAAAATGTAGTTTTAAAAAAAAAAAAATTACAACAGAAAGTGAAAAATGTTATTTTTTTGCAAAAATGTCGTTACATTTTTATTAATAGCAAAAAAAGTAAAAATGTCAGCAATAATGAAATACAACCAAATGAAAGCTCTATTAGTGAGAAGAAAAGGAGGTAAAATTCATTTGGGTGGTAAGTTGTATGACCGAGCAATAAACGGTGAAAGTAGTGTATTGCGGATTTGTAAAAAAGGGCCTGGTCACTAGGGGGGTATAAACCTGTGGTCTTCAAGTGGTTAAGCTGGAGTCACGTAGCACCGCACGTCACACTGCTCTGATTAGTGTAGGGAGAGGACGCAGCTGCTGTGAGGGCGAGAGTAGGCAGGGAAAAGTCATCAAAAGCACCTAATGAAGTGATCGATCTACAGCTGTAAATCATTCAACTTCTGCTAGTTAATTGCTCACTGGTTTTTAGGCTGCACAGAGCATTTTTCTGTCACATTTTTCTGGGGTGATCGGCGGCCATTTTATGACTTGTGGTGCACAAGCACAAGCTGCCACCAAGTCCATCAATCCATCAATACTAGTTTTTTTTTTTTGCTATATCCTACATCAGGGGCTTGGCTGTGCTTATTGTCACCCCTAGAAACTCAGGATAGAAATTTCTATATTTTATTAAGGGGTTAAATTCAATTGCCAAAATAGCAATCCCCTAAATCTGGTGTTCCAGCTGTGGCAAGCCAAGTTTAATACTGTCTGCTGTCTGGCAAAAGATAGATTATTTTCTGTGGTGAAATTCAATTCAAAATAGCAATCCCCTAAATCTTGTGTCCCAGCATCGGCTGGCAAAGTATAATAGTGTCCGGCAAAGGATATATTTTGTTCTGGGGTGAAATTCAATTGCCAAAATAGCAATACCATAAATCAGTGGTTTCAGCTGTGGCTGGCCAAGTTTAATAGTGTACGGCAAAGGATATATTTTTTTTATGGGGTGAAATTCAATTGCCAAAATAGCAATACCATAAAACAGTGGTTTCAGCTGTGGCTGGCCAAATTTAATAGTGTCCGGCAAAGGATATATTTTGTTCTGGGGTGAAAGTCATTAGCAAAAATAGAAATACAGTAAATCTGGTGTCCCAGCAGTGGCTGGCCAAGTTTAATAGTGTCCTGCAAAGGATATATTTGGTTGTGGGGTGAAATTCAATTGCAAAATAGCAATACCATAAATCAGTGGTTTCAGCTGTGGATGGTCAAGTTTAATATTGTACGGCAATGGATATATTTTTTTCGGTGGTGAAATTCAATTGCCAAAATAGCAATACCCCGAATCTGGTGTTCCAGCTGTTGCAGGCCTAGTTTAGATCTCTCCGTAAAAGGGTTTATTTTTTTCTGGGGTTAAATTCAAGTGCCAAAATAGAAATACCATAAATCAGTGGTTTCAGCTGTGGCTGGCCAAGTTTAATCGTGTACGGCCAAGGATATATCTTTTTCTGTGGTGAAATTCAATTGCCAAAATAGCAATACCATAAATCAGTGGTTTCACCTGTTGCTGGCCAAGTTTTATAGTATCCTGCAAAGGATATATTTTGTTCTGGGGTGAAATTCAATTGCCAAAATAGCAATACCATAAATCAGTGGTTTCAGTTGTGGCTGGCCAAGTTTAATAGTGTATGGCAAAGGATATATTTTTTTCTGGGGAGAAATTCAGTTGCCAAAATATAAATACAGTAAATCTGGTTTTCCAGCTGTGACTGGACAAGTTTAATAGTATCCGTCAAGGGATAGATTTTGTTCTGGGATGAAATTCACTTGCCAATATAGCAATACCCTGAATCTGGTGTTCCAGCTGTTGCAGGCCAAGTGTTATTCTGTCCGTAAAAAGGGTATATTACACTCAAGGTGTATATACAAGTGCTGAGAGGGTCATCCTCAATAACTTCACACACTACCGTGCATCTCCCATTGTATTTCTGTCCGTTAAAGGGTATATTACACAAAGTGTTAAAATACAATTGCTGAAGGCATAATCCTACATATTTTTTCACATGCTACTATGCATCTCCAAGGGTAAATCTGTCCATAAAAGGTTACCTTTCATCCAGGGCCTAAATACTAGGCCTACAATTGATATTCCCCTAAATCAGTGGTTACTGCTGTGCCTGGATTAGTGTAATACGGTACATAAATAAATAGGCAGATAGTGTTAGGTGCCTGAAAAAAAAGGCCTGAATTTGAAATCAATACATTGGGCCAAATATTTTTTTTCTTATTGTGGTGCTTGGTGAGCGGTAACAATGAGGAAAACATCTAGTAAGGGACGCGGACGCGGTCGTGGTGGTGTTAGTGTACCCTCTGGTGCTGGGAGAGGACGCGGCAATTCTGCCACAGCCACACGTCCTAGTGAACCAACTACCTCAGGTTCCAGTACCCACTACTTCTTCAAGACAGCCGTGCCTTCCTTGCACAACCAAGTATCCGATAAAATCAAGTGTGCACTGCACAACGCCATCTGTGGCAAGGTCCACCTAACCACAGATATGTGAACCAGTAAGCACGGCCAGGGACGCTATATCTCCCTAACTGCACACTGGGTAAATGAAGTGGCGGCTGGGCCTAAGGCAGAGAGTTTCTTGGCGCACGTCCTTCCGCCGCCAAGGATCGCAGGGCATCATTCTTTGCCTCCTGTAGCCTCCTCCTCCTACTCAGCTTTCTCCTCCTCTGCTTCCACCAGCTCATCCAGTGAGCCACACACTTTCACCAACTTCCGCACAGCCCAGGGTAAACGTCAGCAGGCCATTCTGAAACTCATATGTTTGGGAGACAGGCCCCACACTGCGCAGGAGTTGTGGCGGTGTATTGAACAACAGACCAGCGAGTGGTTTCTGCCGGTGGGCCTCAAGCCCGGCCTGGTGGTGTGCGATAATGGGCGAAATCTCGTCGCAGCTCTGGGACTAGCCGGTTTGACGCACATCTCTTGCATGTGCTGAATTTGGTGGTGCAGAAGTTCATTCACAACTACCCCGACATGTCAGAGCTGCTGCATAAAGTGCAGCCGTCTGTGCGCGCTTTCGGGGTTCACATCCTGTCGCTGCTCACCTGTCTGCGCTACAGCGTAACTTCGGCCTTCCCGCTCACCGTCTCATATGCAACGTGCCCACCAGGTGGAACTCCACCTTGCACATGCTGGAGAGACTGTGCGAGCAGCAGCAGGCCATAGTGGTGTTTGAGCTGCTGGGCGATGATGGAAGAGGAGGTGGCCCAGGAGGAGGAGGAGGAGGATGAGGGGTCATTTTTAGCATTTTCAGGCCAGTCTGTTAGAAGTGTCTCAGATGGAGGTTTTTTGCAGCAGCAGAGGCGAGGTACAAATGTGGCCAGCCAGGGCCCACTACTGGAGGACGAGGAGGATGAGGAGGAGGTGGAGGAGGATGAGGATGAGGATGAAGCAGGTTCACAGCGGGATGGCACCCGACACAGCTCAGGCCCATCACTGGTGCGTGGCTGGGGGGATACGGAGGACGATGAGGATACGCCTTCCACAGAGGACAACTTGTCTTTACCTCTGGGGAGCCTGGCAAACACGAGCGACTACTTGCTGCAGTGCCTGCGCAATGACAGCAGAGTTGCCCACATTTTAACGTGTGCAGACTACTGGGTTGCCACACTGCTGGATCCCCGGTACAAAGACAATGTGCCCACCTTACTTCCTGCACTGGAGCGTGATAGGAAGATGCGCGAGTACAAGCGCACGCTGGAAGACGTGCTCCTAAAAGCATTCCCAAATATCACAGGGGAACAGGTGGAAGCCCAAGGCGAAGGCAGAGGAGGAGCAAGAGGTCGCCAACGCACCTGTGTCACGGCCAGCTCCTCTGAGGGCAAGGTTAGCATGGCAGAAATGTGGAAAAGTTTTGTCTCCACGCCACAGCTAACTGCACCACCACCTGATACGGAACGTGTTAGCAGGAGGCAGCATTTCACTAACATGGTTGAACAGTACGTCTGCACACCCCTTCACGTACTGACTGATAGTTCGGCCCCATTCAACTTCTGGGTCTCCAAATTGTCCACATTTTAGCATTTTATGCCTAGGAGGTGCTGGCCTGCATGGCGGCTAGCGTTTTGTCTGAACGTGTATTCAGCACGGCAGGGGGCGTCATTAGTGACAAACGCAGCCGCCTGTCCACAGCCAACGTGGACAAGCTGACGTTTATAAAAATGAATCAGGCATGGATCCCACAGGACCTGTGCCTCCCTTGTGTAGAATAGACATTTATAACTGCCTCCCCCTCAACCATGTATTCTTGTACTCCGGGGCACTTCTTTATTGAATCCTCATTTTTTTAACTTTACCATGATCTTGCGGTGCAACCCAAAGTTGAATGAACCTCTCCTCCGGGGCCTAAATAACTGAAAGTGGCCTGTTACAATGGTGGGTGATATGACGCCTGATTCTCTGCTGTGGGACTTCTCTCCTCTGTCTGGGTGCTGGGGCCTAAATAACTCAAAGTGGCCTTCTCTAGTGGTGGGTGATATGATGCCTTATTCCTTGCTGTTGGACCTCTCTCCTCTGTCTGGGTGCTGGGGCCTAAATTACTCAAAGTGGCCTTTTCCAGTGGTGGGTGATATGACGCCTTATTCCTTGCTGTGGGACCTCTCTCCTCTGTCTGGGTGCTGGGGCCTAAATAACTCAAAGTGGCCTTTTCCAGTGGTGGGTGATATGACGCATGATTCTCTGCTGTGGGACCTCTCTCCTCTGTCTGGGTGCTGGGGCCTAAATAACTGAAAGTGGCCTTCTCCAGTGGTGGGTGATATGACGCCTGATTCTCTGCTGTGGGACCTCCCTCCTCTGTTTTGGTGCTGGCACCTAAATAACTGAAAGTAACCTTCTCCAGTGGTGGGTGATACGATGCCTGATTCTCTGCTGTGGGACCTCTCTCCTCTGTCTGGGTGCTGGGGCCTAAATAACTGAAAGTGGCCTTCTCCAGTGGTGGGTGATATGACGCCTGATTCTCTGCTGTGGGACCTCTCTCCTCTGTTTTGGTGCTGGCGCCTAAAAAACTGAAAGTAACCTTCTCCAGTGGTGGGTGATACGATGCCTGATTCTCTTCTGTGGGACCTCTCTCCTCTGTCTGGGTGCTTTGGCCTAAATAACTGAAAGTGGCCTTCTCCAGTGGTGGGTGATATGACACCTTATTCCTTGCTGTGGGACCTCTCTCCTCTGTCTGGGTGCTGGGGCCTAAATAACTGAAAGTGCCCTTCTCCAGTGGTGGGTGATATGACGCATGATTCTCTGCTGTGGGATCTCTCTCCTCTGTTTTGGTGCTGGGGCCTAAATAACTGAAAGTGACCTTCTCCATTGGTGAGTAACTTGAAGCCTGATTCTCTGCTATGGGACCTCTCTCCAATTGATATTGGTTAATTTTTATTTATTTCATTTTATTTTCATTTCCCTATCCACATTTGTTTGCATGGCATTTACCTACATTTTACTGCCTTTTGCAGCCCTCTTGCCTTTCCTGGACTATTTTACAGCCTTTTTAGTGCCCAAAAGTTCGGGTCCCCATTCACTTCAATGGGGTTCGGGATGAAGTTCGGGTCGAGTTCGGATCCCGAACCCGAACATTTTCGGGAAGTTCAGCCGAACTTCTCGAACCCGAACATCCAGGTGTTCGCTCACCTCTAGTTAGAAATTAACGATTCCCTTATGTTCTACCAGCAGCACAGATGGGGAGATAGCAAGAAGAAACCCCTAGGGAGGGCCTTCCTGCCTGGCAAAACTAAGAATAGTCTGCCCAAAGGCTGAAAACTCAGCTAGACTGGCATCTAGTCTATAAAGGTAGATGAATGTCGATTCAGAGCTCCAGGAGGCAGCTTTGCAAATCATCTCGAGAGGCAGAAGACTCCTGTCGGCAAAAGAAGTAGCCACAGCTCTAGTAGAGTGGACCTTCACGAATCCCAAAGGTGCCAGAGATTGGGAAACAAAGGATTCCTTAATAGCCTCCTTAATCCACCAACTGATGGAAGGTTTGGATGCCTTACAGCCTTTAAATTTACCTGCAACAGGATTAGCAGATTCTCATCTTTCCTGAACTCCTTTGCTCTATCCACATTGTTCCAGAGACATCTCAAGACGTCCAGAGGATGTCTAGCAGGTTCCTTGGTGGAGGTGGTAGATGTCGACAGAACCGGGAGGAATATCACCTGGTTGATGTTCTGGAAGGGAGGAACTTTAGGCCTAAAATGCGGGAGGAATCTAAGAAGAACCCGGTCATGTAAGAAAATGGTATAGGGCTCATGTGCTGAGAGAGCTTGAAGCTCAGAGACCCTCTTGGCCAAAGTCACTGCAAGGAGAAACACAAACTTCCAAGTGACGAACTTGATGTCCACCTCCTCTAACGGTTCAAAGGGGGGAGATGCTAACCCCCTGAGAACTACTGATAGCTCCTTTAAGGAACCGTTTGATCAGCGGGTCCTGAGAAAAAAGCCTGTTAAGGCAAGCTGAGATGGCTGAAACCTGAACCTTCAGAGTAGAAGGGCAAGGCCTCTATCACGGCCGTCTTGCAGGAACTGAAGGATAGCAGAGAGGGGCGGATCTGCAGACGCCACCTCAGTTGACGTACACCAGGATGAGAATATCCTCATAATATGAGAGTAGGTTCTCTTGGTTGAGTCCGCACTAGAATGAGACAGCGTTCTCAGGACCGACTCTGATAGCCCTTCTATTCTGGGAAGGGACTGATCAAGCTCCAGGCTTTCAGGTTGAATCTGTGCAGATCTGAGCAGAGGTAAGTTTCCTACGACACCAGGGTCTGCTGTGGGGGGAGCCTCCAATATTGTCCACGACTCAACTGGGTGAGCTAGGTAAACCAGTATCTCTTTGGCCAAAACAATATGATGGCTATTACCGAGGCCTTATCCTGATGGATTTTCAACAATACCCTGGGAATCATGTAAAACGGAGGGAAGATGTATGCCAGCCTGAACCTCCAGGATATTTACAGAGCGTCTAACGCCAGGGGGTTGTCCTCTCTGTAAAGGGAGCAAAACCTCTCCACCTTGGCATTGAACCTTGTTGCCATGAGATCCACCTCCGGAATACCCCACTTGAGGACAATCTGCTTGAATATCTCCGGAAGACCACTCTACCGACGGAAGACCGCGGCTCAGCCTATCCGCTATCATATTGAGGGAGCCTTGAATGTGGATCGCAGTCATATTGGTAAGGTACCGCAGTCATATTGTCTGACTGGACTTTTACCGCTTTGCCCCAGATCTGAGGGGCTAAGTGAAGAAGGGCTAGCCGGATAGCTCGAATCTCGCGGAGATTGGATGAAAGAAGCCACTCCTGAGGAAACCAGGTCCCGTGAACTGGAGTGTCGTTTAGGTGAGCACCCCAGCCTACTTGGGATGCATCCGTAGTCAATATGACCCAGGTTGGCTGGGTCATAGACTTCCCGTCTAAAAGATGGCACCACCATCTGAGGGAATACAAAGTTCGCCAAGACAGGGAAGGATAAGGAGTTTAGCCCGACAGGGCTGCCATTCCATTTGGAGAGGACCTCCAACTGTAGAGGGTGGAGGTGCCAAAGAGCCCAAGGGACTGCTTCCGCAGATGCTGACATGAGCCCCAACATCTTCATGAGAGTCCGGATTTTGACTCGCCGGGCAACGGAAAGGAACTTGCCGTGTTCTGCATCCGGGATCTTCTTTCTGGAGTCAACTAGACCGAAATCCCAGTGGAGTCGTTTATGAAGCCTAGATATCTTACTGAAGTCGATGGGCTCACGTTCGACTTCTGCCAGCTGAAAATCCAACCTAGGCGGAACAGAAAGGAGATTGTTACCTGAAGAAGTTGGGTTAGGACCGCTAGAGCAGAGGCTTTCAAAAGCCAGTCGTCCAGATAAGGAATGATGGTCAGTCCTTGAAGTCTCAAAGCCGCCACCACAGAAACCACCACCTTGGTAAAAGTGTGAGGGGCAGAAGAAATGCCAAGGGGAAGGGCAACAAACAGAAGATGCCTGACGACACCGGACACCTGGACCGCAATCCTGAGATACTTCCTAGAAGCAGAATGGATCGGGATGTGCAGATATGCATCCTTGAGGTCCAGGGTTGCCATCACGTCTCCAGGATAGAGTATGTGAACTACTGACCTGATGGTTTCTATATGAAGCTTCACCTTCCTTATAAACCGATTGAAATACCTCAGATCGATAATCATCCGGAGATCTCCTGAAGCCTTGGAAACCATAAAAACTGGTGAATAGATCCCTAGGCCCGTTCTACTGCCGGAACCTCCTCCAGAGCCCCCTTTCAAATGTAGTCCTGAATGTAGGCCTCCAGGATAGCCTGCCTGGAAGCTTGTAGAAGGTTGGTCTTGACAAACCTGTCCGGAGTAACAGAGGAATAGAGGTGAGGTTGACTAAATAACCCTCGAAGAGGTCCGTAGTCAGGAGGTGGATTTTCCATCTTTGACTCCTCCAAGAGAGCGCCTCAAACCCCTTCGCTGCCCTTTCCAGTCACTTCGAGACCTTGCTTGCTTGCCAGACCTACCACCGCGGTCTTGTCTGCCCTGCCCTCGAAAGGATTGCTCGGGAAGGCTCTTCACCTTCTTGTCCATGATCTTATCCAGCTCCGAACCGAACAAACGAAAGGCCACATAAGCTGTATTTTGAGGAATTGTCAGCGACCCAAGGCTTAAGCCAAAAAGGCCTATGGGCCGCCGGCCCCAGGGCTATGGATTTGGCCAATAGCTTCAACTGGGGTTGTGCGGTATTGCACAAGAAATCCGTAGCCAGGTTGATGGTCTTGAAGGCAGCCAGTATGTTGTCCTGGGAAACCCTCTGGTCCACGTCAACTTGAATTTGATTCAGACGAGACCGGAGGAACGTAGAGACCTCAGAAGCCGCTATGGCTGTGGAAGCGGAAGCCGCAGATGCCATATGACCCCATCTTAGTGTGCACTCTTCTCTCCTGTCAAGGGGGTCCTGCAGGCTAGACCCATCGTCTGCAGGAACCAGAGTGCGCTTGGACAACTTGGCAATAGCCATGTCCACCTTGGGAATAGATCACCATGAATCCACCAAGGGTTTAGCCATCGGGAACATGGATTTAAACTTCTTTGTTAAAACCGGACCCTTTCCAGGTTTTTTACACTCTATAAACATGACAGAGAGGAGGGTCTCATCCGCTTTGAAGACACGAGGTGCCCGACTAGTGGGATCGGAAGGCTCCCCACGGTCAACATCATGGTCCCCCGACCTGATGGACTTGAGCAATTTCTGTGTCTTTTCAGGGGGAAAAAACACGACGTCAGCTCCTCCTCATCCGAGGAGGAAGAAACTAAGGAGACCAAGAAGGTCTCTCTACCGGGTCAGGTGTCTCCATAGGGACCTGGGCAGGCATAGGAAGCCTTTTCATTCAGCAGGCTTATGACTCCCTTAATAGAGTCATTGATACATATCCTGCAACGTAGGCTCACTAGAGGGCAGAACCCTCTAATGGCAGCTGTAACATCTGGAGTAGGGACAGCTGTCCTCTAGCAGAGCGCTGCAATGGTAGCAGGATAGATGCTTCCTCTTGGAATCAACTTTCCTGCCTTCCGAATCCAGCGGAGAAGACATCACTGCGGGAAAAAAGGGACAAATAAAACATTTGTAAACCACCTATCTCCGCAGGAAGGTAGAAAAACAGACCGGAGGCAGCTGAGGACCAGAGAAAAAAAACACCACAAGTGGAACAACACCATCTTTAGGACTCTGGGAGCTAGCTGAAAAAGCATATGCAGCCAGAGACCGAACTGGAGCACACTGCTTCCTTAAAGAGGGGAAGGGGAGGGATAGCCAATCCACCCTCCCCACAGTAAATTCTCCACAGGAAGAAACACAAGAAAAAAATGCTCAAAATTTTCGCATGAAAACGTAAATAAAATTGCATCCGCGAAAAAAATTGTGTCTGTGAAAAAAATCACGCCCGTGAAAAGATCGCGTCCGGATTACCCGGAAGTGACACAAAGAAGAATCCCCGCATCACCTCAGGAAGATGGCGGCGCCCAGGGGCCGAGAATCCTGGACCGAGGACGCCGCCAAAATACCCAAGCCTGGTGCAACTGCGCGGGGTCGGCAGCAGATGAGCTGCCGGCCAAACTGACAAGTTACCTAGGAAAGGGCAACTCCATTACCCATACGAAAGGAAGGCTCCCCGCACTTTCATAAGAAAGGGGGGAACAAATTGCCTAGTCCACCTGTCCAGGAGGACAGATAAAAACACAGTGGACTGGGGGTTGACTCCCTCCTTTTAAGGAAATACTTAACTGTTTAATTGAGTTATTAGTCTTGGGCTCATTAAATATTCCGCCAGTCCTACCAGTCCACGGGGGGTGGTTAAGGGAATTTGTATTTCTCCGTCTCCAGTACATTACAGCAAGCCAATACAGTGTGTACTGTAAACATTTCATTATCTGTAGCCTAGTGTAGTGCCGAAAATTTGTATTTCTCTGTCTCCAGTACATTGCAGCAAGCCAATACAGTGTGTACTGTAAAAATTTCATTATCTGTGGTCTAGTGTACTCCTGAAAATCTTTATTTTTCTGTATTCAGTACATTACAGCAAGCCAACACTGTGTACAATAAAAATTTCATTATCTGTGGCCTAGTGTAGTGCCCAAAATTTTTTTTTCTCTGTATTCAGTACATTACAAAAAGCCAAAACATTGTGTACTGTACAAATTTCATTATGTGTGGCCTACTGTAGTGCCAAAAATTTGTATTTCTCTGTCTCCAGTACATTGCAGCAAGCCAATACAGTGTGTACTGTAAAAATTTCATTATCTGTGGTCTAGTGTACTCCTGAAAATCTTTATTTTTCTGTATTCAGTACAATACAGCAAGCCAACACTGTGTACAATAAAAATTTCATTATCTGTGGCCTAGTGTAGTGCCCAAAAATATTTTTCTCTGTATTCAGTACATGACAGAAAGCCAAAACATTGTGTACTGTACACATTTCATTATCTGTGGCCTACTGTAGTGCCAAAAATTTGTATTTCTCTGTCTCCAGTACATTACAGCAAGCCAATACAGTGTGTACGGTAAAAATGTCATTATCTGTGGCCTAGTGTAGTGCCGAAAATTTGTATTTCTTGGTCTTCAGTACATTATAGCAAGCCAATACTGTGTGTAATGTAAAAATTGCATTATAGTGTAGTGCCGAAAATCTGTATTTTTCTTTATCCAGTACTGTCCTGCATCAGAAAACTGTGTATTTAATGAACAGTATAAAAATCTGCACCACATCTACAGACAAAACCATTAATATGAAGAAGGCGAACACAAAGGGAGGGGGAAGTAGGCGTGATGCTGATGGTGCAAGCAGAGGCCGTGGCGTTGGGCATAATGTTCATGGTCCAGGCAGAGGCCGTGGCCCTGGGCGCAGTGAAACTGTGTCTGCTGCCACTGCACCAGAAAAAACAAAAAAATCCACCTTACCCAGCTTCATGTCCAACTTAGCTGGGTGGCGCAGGACAGCACTGTCCAAGTCGGACCAGTGTGAACAGATGGTCGGTTAGATTGCAGAAGATAATGCTTCCAGTCGGTTAAGCACCACTCTCTCTTTCACGAAGTCCAGTCTCTGTAGCCAAGAGTCTGGTCAACCAAATCCTCACTCTGATCCTCCTTCCTCCAACTATGTCGCTTCTGGCCAAACAAGTGATCCCACACTCAGATATTCACATGAACTCTTTTCATCGCCAGTACTTGGTTTGGCTCTCTCGTCAAGCAAGCTTAAGAGGTACCTGAGATATTGTGCCCTGATTCCCAACCTCTTGAGCCTTCACAGTCTCAAAAAGATGACGGTGGTGAAATGCAATCATTCGTTCACGAGTTGGATGATGATGAGACACAGTTGCCAATCACTGAGGTGGTGGTTAGGTCAAGCCAGGAGGAAGATCAGAGTGAGGAAGTGAAAGAGGAGGTGGTGGACGATGAGATCCCTGACCCAACATGGGAAGGTGAAAAGCCGAGCGAGGAGAGCAGTACAGAGGGGGAGGTATCCGTAACACCGCAACAGTCTGGAAGAGGCAGTGGGGTTGCAAAAGAGAGATGTTGGCCCACAACAAACAGGCCAGCAACCGTTACAACGAGCACCCCCATGCTAAATCAACCTTGCCAAGGGGTATGTGTTCCCCAGTATGGCGCTTTTTTGAGAAAAGTACAGACGACAAAAGAGTGGTAGTCTGCAACCTGTGCAGTACCAAAATGACCCGGGGCGTGAATACTAGCAACCTTACCCCAACCAGCATGATCCGCCACATAGCATCCAAGCACCCTAATAAGTGGGTCGAACGCCAGGGTCCACATTCTGCCTCTGGGGGTCCCACCACTGCCCCCACTTGCCCTGTGTTACACACTGCGTGCCAATCCCCTGTCGAAGGTGCAGGCCTACATGCCCATAGCCCTGCACCTGGACCTTTGCATGAACCGTCAGCAACAACATTCATTTCACTGTTCTAGTGCAGCGCCCAAATGTCGATAACACAGGCATTTGAATGCAAGCGCAAATAAACAGCCACCCACTCACAGGCCAAAGCACTAAATGCGCAACTTTCAAAATTGCTAGCCTTTGAAATGTTGCCATTTAGACTTGTGGACACTGAGGCCTTCCGCAGCCTGATGTCGGCGGCCGTTCCTTGTTACGCAGTCCCCAGCCGCCACTATTTTTCACAGTGTGCCGTGCCGGCCTTACACCAGCATGTGTCCCAGAACATCACCCGTGCCCTGACCAACGCACTTACTGGGAAGGTCCACCTCACCACGGACACATGGACAAGTGCTGGTGGCTAGGGACGCTACATTTCCCTGACTGCACCTCCACTTTCATCTCCACCAGCAGTCTGCATCAATCGCTACCTGGAAGCAGTGTAGCACTGCTGTGGGTAAGCGTCAACAGGCTATGCTGAAGCTGATCTGTTTAGGGGACAAACAGCACACCACCGCAGAGTTGTGGCAGCGTATATGGGATCAGACCGAGCTGTGGCTCTCGCCACTCAACCTAGAAATGGTTGTTTCTGACAATGGCCGAAACTTGGTGGCGGCTTTGGAGATCGGCAACCTGAGACACATTCCATGCCTAGCCCACGTCTTAAACTTAGTGGCTCAGCGGTTTATCAAAACCTACCCCAATTTGCAAGAGCTACTAGTGAAGGCGCGTCGCTTTTATGCCCATTTCCAAAAGTCGTCCACAACCTCAGCCGGTCTCGCAACACTGCAGCAGCGCTTGCGGCTTCCAGGACTCACCAACTATTGTGCGACGTGAGCATGTGGTGGAACTCTATGTTGGCCAGGCTTTGTGAGCAGCAGAGGGCAGATGTGGAATACCAGCTGCAGCATGGTCTTCACCTTTCCAGTCAACTGCCACTATTCACAAGCGAGGAGTGGGCATTGAAGTCAGACCTATGTGAGGTTTTAAAAAACTTTGATGAAGCCACACAGATGGTTAGTGGCGATAACGCTTTTATCAGTGTAACGATCCCACTGCTATGTCTACTCAAACGATCACTGCTAACAATTAAGGAGGATGCTTTGAATGTGGCAGACGAGGTAATGGGGGAGAAGATGCACAGGGTGATAGACCTCCCCCAGTTCGTCTTCTCAGCGCAAATTGGGCCATGAAGAGTAGGAGAAGGAGCTGGCGACACTTGCCTCTGCTATAGAGGCTAGTACCCATGGAACTTTAATTCCATCTGTTCAGCGTGGATGGGCAGAAGAGGAGGAGGAGGATGAGGGTATGGAGAGTCATCCTGAAGTTGACTTCAACGTCTTGCTCTTTGGTACTCTGGCACACATGGCTGACTTCATGTTAGGCTGCCTTTCCCACGACCCTCGGGTTGTACGCATTTTAGGTAACACAGATTACTGGGTGTTCACCCTTCTCGACCCCCGCTACAACGAGAACTTCTCATCTCTAAATCCGGTGGTGGAGAGGATGAGTAAAACCATGCAATACGAGAAGGTACTTGTTGACAGATTGCTCCAAAATTTTACATCTGGCAATGCGGCCGCCAGAGTCCGTACTTCCTTAGGCAACCGAGGAAGGGAGACAAGGGGAATACACAGTAGTTCCAACAGAGGCAGGGCAACACTTTCCAAGGCATGGGACACTTTCATGACACCCCGCCAGCAACCTCACCCTGAATCGCGGAGGGAAATGTTTTATGGGGTTCGCTAGGCTTCAGGCGCTCACCTCTAATGCTTTATATGGTCTGCTCACCTGTAGGCTATCACTGTAATGTTTTATGGGGTTTGCTCACCTTGAGTCCCTCACCTCCAATGCTTTATACGGTCTGCTCACCTGTAGGCCATTACTGCAATGTTTTATGGGGCTTGCTAGGCTTCAGTCCCTCACCTCCAATGCTTTATAAGGTCTGCTCACCTGTTGGCCATCACTGCAATTTTTTATGGGGTTTTCTCACCTTCAGGCCCTCACTACAATTTTTTATTGGGTCCGCTCACCTTCAGGCCCTCAACTATATTGTTTTAGAGGGTAACCAGCACGCCCTTGCTCCAAATGTTTTTGAGGGTCACCAGTAGGCCATCAATGATAATTTTTCAAGGATGTGTATGATGCCCTGCTTTATATATAATAAAGGGTGTATACGAGTGCCGGTTCCTTATAATTTTTGGCAACCCTTTCATTTAGTGCATAGGCTTTATTAGTGCAGCAGTGTACCTGAACAATTGTAGCACCATGTGAATGAGGCCCTCCTTTATGTAATATACAGGCTGTATCGGAGTGCTTCTTCCTTGTAATTTTTGGCAGCATTTGCACTGTATATACAATTGAATATACAGGAAAGAATGTTTCCTAACAATTTCACCTCTAAAAATGTCTCTTTTTTTTTGAGGGAGCGGGATTTTGTGCGTGATTTTGTCGCTATGTAAAAGTGTTGGACAAATGGAACAATGTGGTTCCCAGCAGCGACATTGGAGTCCAAGATGCACCCAGACATGGTCCCCATGCTGTTCCATATCCATTTCGGTGGTGTTTCTGTCACTTTCTGACCTTTCCCAATAGACCAGGCACCCTCCCATCAACCGAGCAGGAGTGCCTGGTTGTCTCACATTGACTTCTATTATATTCGGGTGCTTGGCCGAGCGCACGAATATCGCTATGTGTTTGGACCGAATACCCGAACACCTGAACACTTTGGTGCTCGCTCATCCCTATAGCTGACTTATGATGTAAGAGCACCATGGAGTTGCTGCTGAGAAACCCGCATAGTTGGTGGCCTCTGCTCTTTGCCATCTCCCTGCCCCACAGGAAACATACAGCTTTCTCAAGGGTTATTAAATATATCTGTACTAACACAGTTTTATGAGCTGGGCACAAAATAATGGCTGCAGCTGTCATTGCATGTCATTCTTGTATCCAAGTAAATAGAGATTGTCAGGTAGGACTGAAGTGATGGTGTTGGAAAGGTGGGCAATCAACAGTAAGTATTGCAACTTTAAGCATTTTATAGTCTGCATATGCAACACAAAAATATACGCCAAGGCTAAGGAGTTTTGCGATCTCTCTGATCCAGATTGGATTTTGACAGGCACCTAAATAGACTATAAAATCTGGAATATATATACTGAACAGGGGTGATGCCACTGAGGAAGGGGAAAGCAGTCCCCGAAACGCCTTTGGCGTATATTTTTGTGTTGCCATCCCATCCTTTATGCTGGAGAACAGTGCACTTTTTTAGGAAAAGAAAACAAAACGAACTATCAACCTTGAATGATCCTGCAGACAACTGAATTGCATAAACCTCTGCCTTCACTAAAGAGCCTCTGACCTCCGGATAGATACAACACGTGACGAGACAGCCACGGACTACACAAGGCACACCAACAACACCACAGCAGGGACGCTGGCTTGTGAGCGTTAAGGAGTCTCATACCGCTGGCAATATCGGACAGTAAGAGTCGCGGAGGTAAGCCCACACACGTGGGATAAGGATTCTTATGCAGATGGAAATACTGTGGCAATAATGTCAAAATATATAGGTGGACTATAATAGAAACTCTGCTATTTAGAACCACTGGAACCAGCAAGTGTTTTATACTGATGATCTGCGATTAATTAAGTATATTTGTGCATAAGTAGGAACAAAGGAGTAACATACAGGTGGACTATAATAGAAGTACCGCTATTTAGAACTACTAGTACCAGCAATTACCGTGTATTGATTATTCAAGGACACCAAAGTACATCTGTGTATAAGTAGGAAGGAAGAAGATTTATAATCAAGTCTACACTCCTCCTTTGTACAATGTGAATAATAATATTTAAGCAATTCTTTCCACTGTTGTCATTTTTAGCACTAGAATAAATAGATGTCTGGTCTGAATATCATAGTGAGATATCAGTGATATAGATCTGATCCAACAACTACAAACCATCTGAGATATCCAGGTTGGATTCAGAACCGACATCTATTTAAATCAATGAATTTGGGCATATGTAACAACCGTAGGTAAAATATACGCAATTGTACAGTTTTTTTCTGGACATACACCAATGTGATGTAGAATAACCATTTTGAAAGTGCGTATTTCAATCTACTAATACACCTAAAATAACAAATTAAATTTTGTGATATATAGCATCCACTACTGGGCTGATCTGAGCATCAAATATATAGGTGGAGATTATACAGCACATTTGAAAAAATTATTGTGATTTGGTCTATACATTTTAATTTTGCTTTTATTTTATAGCTTTGTTTGATGTTTTGGTGTTTTATTGAATATTTTATATGCTGCTAGAAGGAAGTTTTTAATAAATTACTTTATAATCCATATAACAGTGCTAATCCTATTTAGAAACATTTTTTAAGAAAAATTTGCCAGGGAATCTATTTAATATGGTTTACTTTTGCAGAGATTCTGTTATCATCCATTACATTAGTTATTTTTCTGTATTATGTAGATAATAATATTGAATTAAAAACAAAGTTTTAAAATAAAATGGCAAAACAGTCACGAAGTCATTTGAAATAGCTATACTACAGCTGTTTGAAGTAAATCATCAAAAAAATAAAACATAAAAAAGTAAAGAATCTTGTTTTCTAAATAAATGTACTTTGTTGGGCACTTATGCAACTGCTATGATTCTCCTGGGATGTCTACATCCCTGTAGCAAGTTCCCTATAAACTATTAGCTATCTATTTGTGTCATGTACTGTATCCTAAACGCAAATACCTGCCAAGAAACTGTAGTGTCTAGAAAAGATTCATTAGGCGATTGTACAATAAACGATTTTAACTCCAGTGACAAGATCATTCATCCCAGTGCTTTCTGATCAGTAATAAATTAGCATTTCCTAAATAACCAAATGTGCCTCACATTTTGGTGCTTGTTTTAGTCTTTTCCATTCTTTATCTACAGGATCCAGTCATCATTTTTATGAATACAGTTGTTATTACGGGTCTGCTGACAAGGCAGGTGGTTATTCCATTGAGGCACTCTAAGTTTTTAGTGTTGAGAGATAAACTGTCTACGAATATCCAGCTGGGGAAGGCAAAAGTAAAGGCTAGCAAAAATGTTTCCATTCTTTTCTTTAAGAACATTTCTTCAGCATATAAAGCTGATGACATGAGGTTATTAGAACACATTTATGATTAACTTTATTATGTGAATTTATTATTCATTATTTTTATTTCTGTCGTTACAGCAGATTTTTATGAAAGTTTAAATTCATAAGTTCAGTTGTTTTTTTCAGTCAGTATAAAAAAATACAAAAGTGGCAACAAAAATCTGTCATTTTAAAATCTACCAAAAAAGGTTTGAGTTGTCTAGTATTTTAGAAATAAATATTAGTAAATGGATAATAAAAAGTTATGCTAAAATTCTACTATACATTGTGTTTTGTCTTCTCTGCATTTTCAAAATCGGCTTTCAGTGAATTTCATCTGTATGTCTGCATTGTTACAATGGAGCCTATGAAAAGTGTGGGATGCACACGAGCACATGCATATTATGCAGTTCTGCAATTTGCGTACTGCAAAATGGATAGGGTCGTGTGAATACCCTCTAATTCAGCGTACACAGCTGATGGGTTTTTACAGTGTATTAGGGTAGACAACATATTATTGTAGGTACAAGATTGGTCTGGAGTTCAAGAAATTTGTGCTATTGTATTCGATTTGCTGAAGTCAGACAATCCCTTTAAGTCCTTACTTCCCCAACTAATCAACATTGAACGAGTTGAGTTTGTGGCTAGACAGGAGAGATAAATGAATACCACTCAACTTCACATCACACACTATGCACACCAGAGATCTCTGCTATTAGTCCCTCATGATGGCACTTAAGCTGAGAATGCATTTGATAGTATTGATTAGATTTGTATGACGCAGGTCTTTCATAAATATGGCTTTCCATCCCAGTTCATTGGGGCTACTATGGCAGCGTATACAATCCCAACTTTTAGAATTCTAGTAAATAATACACTATCTCCTCCATTTATGGTACGAAATGGAACTGTCCACTTTCTCCCTTGATTTTTTTTTTTTTTTAACTATGGAGTCCCTATTACAAGCTATCAGAAAAGACAAAAGATTGGAAGGCTTACGTCTTAATAACGTCCATCTTCAACTAGCTGCATTTGCTCATGTTGATGGCCCACAAAAAAAAACAAAAAAACTGTGAGGTAGAAGCCAGTTTTCCTCAGCTCTGTAAACTATCAAATTTCAAGATAAATCTTAGGTACTGGATATTATGTGAGACCTAAAAACTGTTGTTACAAGTCCATGATCATCATGTTTCGTGGGGCATCTCTCCCAGATCACAAGAATGGAAATTAAATGGTGATGTGAACCCATACCCTGGAAAAAGACCTCCTTAATAAGTGTGATTTCATGTAGGGAAAGTTTCCCTAAGCCTAGGTGATATATTAGCCTAAAAAATTCCATTCCTTAAGGTTTATAGAGCAAGACACTTAGATATGGATACTATACCTTACATGCCTTCCTTACCTTCTTATCTCCCCCCAAAAATTTTTGCCTATTGTTTTTTCTTTGGCGTTTTTTTTGCTCTCTTTTATTGCAGCCTTCTATAGTTCAAATGTGATGTATGTACTGAAAAATTGCACCTGTTAATATTAAGCTGTATGTTTTAAACCAAATATAATGTTGGAAATAGTGATGAACGGCAGGGGCAATATTCAAATTCGCGATGTTTTGCAAATATTTGGTAGAATATTCATCATACTTTCACGAATTCGAGAATTCACGATTATGGTCTTGTTTGCGAAAATCATAATGCACGCGCAATAAAGGTGTGGGTCACTATCGCTACATTTTTCGAGCTGCTAGAAGTTTCCTGAGACTGGAGAAAATGGTTGACACCGCAGAACATTCCAATAGCTTTATATGCAGATAGAGTGCTCCAATATATTCAGATTGAGAAATTGGCACTAATGATGCAAATATTTTGGCGCAATTCATGCAACTTCACATTTTAACAGGTCTTAACAAATATTACCCTGGGTTCAGACCTGAGCGTTCTAAAAACGCGCTTTTTACGCACGTTTTTGTCGTGCGTATTTCAGTGCGTTTTTGCAAATAGGAAACGCGCGTTCGTACGCGCGTTCTTGTGATTGACTACTGTGGTGTCAATCACAAAATGCGCGACAAACGCCCCAAAAAAAGCTCAAGTACTTGTTTATGCGTCGGGCGTTTTACAGCGCGTTCAAACGCGCTGTAAAACGCTCAAGTGAGAACCAGGGCCATAGGAAAGCATTGGTTTTCATGTGTTGAGCGTTTTACAGCGCGTTTGAACGCGCTGTAAAACGCTCAGGTGTGAACTTAGGGTTAGTGATTGGTGCACTAAGTATTGTTGCGAACTTGTGACATCATAGCACTATATATGTATGTAGCATACGTACGTACGTACGTACGTACGTACGTACGTACTGTAAGAGGGTGCAAGGTGTCATATTTGATGGCAGGTACGTGTCACCGAGGTTGCTGGCCTCGGTGAGGTAAGAGCCGGGTTTTTTTGTCTGCAGCAGCTAGTGCTGTTTGACTCTGTTAAATAGCATGGCTGCAAAGCCGATCCGGGCCGGCTCTTACCGGGAGCAGCTAAAGTGTAGGGTGGGTGGCTGCTCCCCACGATCCAGTCCGGGTTTTGGGCTGGGTATAAAACACAGCCAGCAGCTGTGTCTGACGTGGTGATTATCCTGGAGCCTGCTAACAGGGCTCTGGAGTTCTCTGTCCTGGAGGAAAGAGCTCAGCAAGGAGGTGGCTTTTGTTCCTGGCTACCTGAAGGTGGATTCTTCTGCGGCTGGGCCGACAGCCTGGTGCGAACCTGCACCTACACCTCCCAGGTGACTGAACCTATGTTGGCCTGTTTTGTTTTGCCTCCTTGTTTCTGACATGTGTGAATTACCACCGAAAGACTGTTTGCTGTGTATTTTTGTGTCAGTGTGAATAAAACACTGTTTATTGCACATCCTGGACTCTTTGTTTTGCCTCGGTACTGCACCCGCACCGCTGTCTACCAGAGCGACTCCCACATTTGGTGTCGGATGCGGGCATGCGCAGTGAGGCTGGCGTGAACGCCGAGTTTTTTTGCTAAAGTGCATGATATATATTAAGCCAGCAAAGTTGCAAGCAGGAATTTCTGGCAACATGGAGGCTGCTGTGAAGGCTCTCATAGAGGCTAACGTGCAGCAGCGGGAGACCAACCAGCTACTGCTACAACATGTGATGGCGTTACAGGCGGCAGGAGCGTCCCACCACGTCCATGATGCCCGGAAAGCGGTCCGTGCGGCGATCCCAAAGATGACCCCTGCAGACGACGTGGAGACCTACCTGGCGGTCTTTGAGAAGGTCGCCGTGAGGGAAAAGTTACCCCGTGACCAGTGGGCCGAGGTGGTTGCTCCGCTCCTGGCATCCGGACCCCAGCAAGTTTTTTTGATTTGGCAGATGACCAGGCTGCTGACTATTCCACGGTGAAGGGGGAGATCCTGGCCAGACTGGGGGTAAACGTGTTGGTCCGGGCTCAGCAGGTCCACCAGTGGGACTTTAAAGCGGCTGAACCCGCCAGGCCGCAGTACTATGAGTTGCTGCAACGGTTGCAAAAATGGCTGCAGCCTGACATTCTAAGTCCGACTGCTATGCTGGACTGTCTGCTGGCTGACATGTTCTGGAGGGCCTTGCCTTACCCCCTTCAACACTGGATCGGCCAGGTATCCCCCACCAATGCCCTTGAGATGGTCGACCTGGTGGAGCGATATGAGGCCACCAGAAACCTGCAGGGGGGTTCTTTTGGGAGGGGGCCAGTCAAACCCCGGAAATCTCCACCCCAGTCCCGGCGGCCGGCCAAACCCGCCCGGGATGTACCCCTTGCAGATCCATCCCCAGTGGTCTGCTGGCAGTGTCGGGAGCCTGGACACATAAGGGCCAACTGTCCCCATCGGGGGAACCCATGGAGACTAATTATGGGTACCGGGCTTCCATGTATGCCCGGAGACTGTGTGCGACCGGCACCCCCAAGACAATAGACAATCGTCATCTGTGCCAGGTGCAAGTCGGGGATAACCTGGCAGTGGCGCTGTTGGACTCAGGGAGCCTGGTAACCCTGGTAAGTGCTGCCCTGGTACAGCCCACCCAGTATACGGGCCGGAAAGTGGGTGTGGTGTGCATTCACGGAGACTTAAAGGACTATCCCACTGCTGTAATGTCTCTGTCCACGGCGGCCGGCACCTGGACTTGTGAAGTGGCGATCTCCACAAAGCTACCCTATGAACTGATAATTGGGAGAGACTTCCCTGGTTTTCCGTCACTGTGGCCTGAGGTAAAAGTGTCTAATAGCCCTGAGACAGGGGTAACCCTAGCAGAGTGGCCTGATACCACTGGAAGGCCAGAACCCTGGGAGCCCGAGTCTGAAAGGCCAGCGGTAGGGGTGACCACTGCTGCAGCGGTAGTGGGGGAGACAACCCCACTGAGTGTAATGGTGGGAGACACGGAGGACTTGCCACCGGGACCTGAGTTGGCAGACCTCAATGTCTCCGGGAAAATTTTGGGACCGCACAACACCGGGACCAAACCCTAACCAGGGCCTGGGAGAATGTGCTGGAAATTGATGGTAAACCCCAGAAACCAGGGGCTGAATTAATGTTCCCACGATTTATTGTTCTGCAGGATATGTTGTATCGGGTGAACCAAATCCGAGGTGAACCTGTTGAACAGTTGGTGGTGCCCACAGCGTATCGCAAGCTCGTCATGGAGCTTGCCCACCAACATGTTCTTGGGGACACCTGGGGTGGCAGAAAACCCAGGACCGCATTCTGCAGCGGTTTTATTGGCCCAGTGTGTTCAAGGAGGTAGAAAACTATTGTAAGTCCTGTCCAACCTGTCAGATAACTAGCCCCCAGCCACATTTCCGTAGTCCTCTGGTACCTCTGCCAATTATTGAAGTACCGCTTGAGCGAATCGCTATGGATTTAATTGGACCTGTACCAAAGTCTGCCAGGGGCCACCAACACATTCTGGTAGTTCTCGACTATGCCACTCGGTATCCGGAGGCGGTGCCTCTGCGACATACCTCAGCTAAGCTCATTGCCAAAGAGTTATTGGAGATGTTTTCCCGTGTGGGCCTGCCAAAAGAGGTTCTGACAGACCAAGGGACCCCTTTTATGTCCAAAGTAATGAGGGAACTGTGTAAGTTGTTGCGTATAAAGCAGTTACGGACGTCCGTTTACCATCCGCAAACAGACGGTCTTGTGGAGAGGTTTAACCAAACTCTAAAAAATATGCTAAAGAGGGTGGTGTCTAGAGATGGGAAGGACTGGGACCTGCTTCTGCCCTATCTCATGTTCGCAGTGCGAGAGGTGCCCCAGGCCTCTACTGGGTTCTCGCCCTTCGAACTGCTTTATGGCAGACACCCTCGGGGCCTGTTGGATATCGCCAAGGAAGCATGGGAACAACAGCCTGTCCCCCACAAAAGTGTCATTGAGTATGTCGCCCAGATGCAGGAACGGATGGAAAGGGTGTTGCCTTTGGTCCGGGAGCATATGGAGGGCGCGCAACAGGCCCAGAGTAGGGTGTACAATCGTCAGGCTCGGGTACGGGACTTCAATCCGGGAGATCGGGTTTTGGTTCTGGTACCCACCCTTGACAGCAAATTCCTAGCTAGGTGGCAGGGCCCCTATGAGGTGATCGAGAAGGTAGGGGAAGTAAATTAAAAGGTACACCAGCCAGGGCGGCACAAGCCGGAGCAGGTGTACCACATGAATTTACTTAAGCCGTGGAAAGATAGGGACGCGGCCGACGACCACAGCCCCCGACCAGGGCTTCTAGGTGAAAAGGGTCCAGCCCCACAGTTCGAGGCCTGTGAAGCCGTAACCACAGTAAAAATTGCAGACAGCCTGTCTTCCAAACAAGTTCAGGAAGTCAGGGAGTTCTCAGTCGGAACACGGATGTGTTCTCAGACCTCCCTGGCCGCACGTCTCTCATCCGACATGACATCGTCACTGAGCCTCAGGCCAAGGTCCGGTTAAAACCATACCGGGTACCCGAGGCTCGGCGGCGGGCCATCGCGGAGGAAGTGCAGTTAATGTTGAGGCTCGATGTCATTGAGGAGTCGAAAAGTGAGTGGGCCAGTCCCATAGTCCTAATACCCAAGCCGGATGGGACGTTGCGGTTCTGCAACGACTTTCGCAAGTTAAACGAAGTATCCAAGTTTGACGCGTATCCCATGCCCCGAGTGGACGAGCTTGTTGAAAATTTAGGACAAGCCCGTTATTTTTCTGTGCTGGACCTCACTAAAGGGTACTGGCAGGTACCCTTAACGGAGTCGGCTAAGGAAAAACCGCGTTTGTTACCCTGCAGGGCCTGTATCACTACAAGGTGTTACCCTTTGGCCTGCATGGCGCCCCGCCACTTTCCAAAGGTTAATGGACATAGTGCTGCGACCACATCGTCGGTACGCCTCGGCCTACTTAGATGATGTAGTCATCCACAGCACCGACTGGGAAAGCCATTTACCCAAGGTGCAGGCGGTAGTGGATGCCCTGAGGAAAGCTGGACTAACCGCCAATCCAAAAAAGTGTGCGATTGGGTTGGAAGAGACCAAATATCTGGGATATGTAATCGGCGGGGAGTCATCAAACCTCAGGTAACTAAGGTAGAGGCCATTCGTAACTGGCCCCGACCGGTCACCACCAGGCAGGTAAAGTCGTTCCTGGGGATTGTAGGATACTACATGAGGTTTGTGCCCCACTTTGCCACAATAGCAGCGCCATTGACAGACCTGTTGAAGGGGCGAAAGTCTGGGAGGGTTAGCTGGAGTGAGAAGGCGGAGGAGGCTTTCTCCGCGTTGAAGTCGGCCCTGTGTGGGTCCCCGGTTTTGGTGACACCCGACTTCAACAAGGAGTTTGTTGTACAGGGTTGAACAAAGGGGGGGGGGGTGTAAGAGGGTGCAAGGTGTCATATTTGATGGCAGGTATGTGTCACCGAGGTTGCTGGCCTCGGTGAGGTAAGAGCCGGGTTTTTTTGTCTGCAGCAGCTAGTGCTGTTTGACTCTGTTAAATAGCATGGCTGCAAAGCCGATCCGGGCCGGCTCTTACCGGGAGCAGCTAAAGTGTAGGGTGGGTGGCTGCTCCCCACGATCCAGTCCGGGTTTTGGGCTGGGTATAAAACACATCCAGCAGCTGTGTCTGAGGTGGTGATTATCCTGGAGCCTGCTAACAGGGCTCTGGAGTTCTCTGTCCTGGAGGAAAGAGCTCAGCAAGGAGGTGGCTTTTGTTCCTGGCTACCTGAAGGTGGATTCTTCTGCGGCTGGGCCGACAGCCTGGTGCGAACCTGCACCTACACCTCCCAGGTGACTGAACCTATGTTGGCCTGTTTTGTTTTGCCTCCTTGTTTCTGACATGTGTGAATTACCACCGAAAGACTGTTTGCTGTGTATTTTTGTGTCAGTGTGAATAAAACACTGTTTATTGCACATCCTGGACTCTTTGTTTTGCCTCGGTACTGCACCCGCACCGCTGTCTACCAGAGCGACTCCCCACAGTACATACATACAGCACTATGTATGTAGCATGTATGTATGGTGAGCTACACTATATCACTCTCTAACATACACTGACTATCTCCCACTAACTATCTGTATTAAATATATATATATATATATATATATATATATATATCTATATATATATATATAAAGAAAAATCTATGGGAGCGCCATCCAAAAAAGCGGGTGCAATGTCCAGCAATGGGTTTAGACAATGTCTAATGTTATAAAAAAGAAAAAGTTGGACTGCACACCTAATTAGTGAAAACAATAAAAACTTTATTCACCCATATGGTGGAAAAATTGCGACGTTTCGGCTCACATGAGCCTTCCATCCGAACTCGACCCGAACTTTATCCCGAACCCGAACCCCATTGAAGTCAATGGGGACCCGAATTTTTAGGCACTAAAAAGGCTGTAAAATAGTCCAGGAACGGGCTAGAGGGCTGCCAAAGGCAGCAAACATGTAGGTAAATCCCCTGCAAACAAATGTGGATAGGGAAATGAATTAAAATAAAATAAATAAAATTTAACCAAGATCAATTGGAGAGAGGTCCCACTGCAAGGAATCATGCGTCATATCACTCAACACTGGAGAAGGCAACTTTCAGTTATTTCGGCCCAGCACCCAGACAGATAAGAGAGGTCCCACAGCAAGGAATCATGCATCATATCAACCACCACCGCAGAAGGCCACTCTCAGTTATTTCGGCCCAGCACCCAGACAGAGGAGAGAGGGCCCACAGCAAGGATTCATGCGTCATATCAACCACCACTGGAGAAGGCCACTCTCAGTTATTTCAGCCCCACCACCCAGACAGAGGAGAGAGGTCCCACAGCAAGGAATCATGCGTCATATCAACCACCACTGCAGAAGGGCACTCTCAGTTATTTCGGCCCCACCACCCAGACAGAGGAGAGAGGTCCCACAGCAAGGAATCATGCGTCATATCAACCACCACCGGAGATGGCCACTCTCAGTTATTTCGGCCCAGCACCCAGACAGAGGAGAGAAGTCCCACAGCAAGGAATCATGCGTCATATCAACCACCACCGGAGAAGGCCACTCTCAGTTATTTCGGCCCAGCACCCAGACATAGGAGAGAAGTCCCACAGCAAGGAATCATGCCTCATATCAACCTCCACCGGAGAAGGCCACTCTCAGTTATTTAGGCCCCACCACCCAGACATTCAACTTTGGGTTGCACTGCAAGATCATGGTAAAGTTAAAAAATGAGGATTCAATAAAGAAGTGCCCCGGAGTACAAGAATACATGGTTGAGGGGGAGGCAGTTATAAATGTCTATTCTGCACAAGGGAGGAACAGGTCCTGTGGGATCCATGCCTGGTTCATTTTTATGAACGTCAGCTTGTCCACGTTGGCTGTGGACAGGCGGCTGCGTTTGTCAGTAATGACGCCCCCTGCTGTGCTGAATACACGTTCAGACAAAACGCTGGGCGCCGGGCAGGCCAGCACCTCCAAGGCATAAAATGCTAACTCTGGCCACGTGGACAATTTGGAGACCCAGAAGTTGAATGGGGCCGAACCATCAGTCAGTACGTGGAGGGGTGTGCAGACGTACTGTTCAACCATGTTAGTGAAATGCTGCCTCCTGCTAACACGTTCCGTATCAGGTGGTGGTGCAGTTAGCTGTGGCGTGGAGACAAAACTTTTCCACATTTCTGCCATGCTAACCCTGCCGTCAGAGGAGCTGGCCATGACACAGCTGCTTTGGCGACCTCTTGCTCCTCCTCTGCCTTCGCCTTGAGCTTCCACCTGTTCCCCTGTGACATTTGGGAATGCTCTCAGGAGCGCCTCTACCAGTGTGTGCTTGTACTCGCACATCTTCCTATCACGCTCCAGTGCAGGAAGTAAGGTGGGCACATTGTCTTTGTACCGGGGATCCAGCAGGGTGGCAACCCAGTAGTCCGCACACGTTAAAATGTGGGCAACTCTGCTGTCGTTGCGCAGGCACTGCAGCATGTAGTCGCTCATGTGTGCCAGGCTCCCCAGAGGTAAGGACAAGCTGTCCTCTGTGGGAGGCGTATCGTCATCGCCCTCCGTATCCCCCCAGCCACGCACCAGTGATGGGCCTGAGCTGTGTCGGGTGCCACCCTGCTGTGAACCTGCTTCATCCTCATCCTCCTCCACCTCCTCCTCATCCTCCTCGTCCTCCAGTAGTGGGCCCTGTTTGGCCACATTTGTACCTGGCCTCTGCTATTGCAAAAAACCTCCCTCTGAGCCACTTCTAACAGAGAAGGAGTACTCGAAACAGCGCAACAGGGCAAACAGGTCTTGCATGGAGGCCCAATCATTGGTGGTGAAGTGGTGCTGTTCCGCAGCGCGTGCGTGCTGCAGCTAAAACTCCCCTATGGCCTGCTGCTGCTCGCACAGTCTCTTCAGCATGTGCAAGGTGGAGTTCCACCTGGTGGGCACGTCGCATATGAGGCGGTGAGCGGGAAGGGCGAAGTTCCGCTGTAGCGCAGACAGGCGAGCAGCGGCAGGATGTGAACACCCGAAGCGCACACAGACGGCCCTCACTTTATGCAGCAGCTCTGACATGTCGGGGTAGTTGTGAATGAACTTCTGCACCACCAAATTCAGGACATGCGCCAGGCAAGGGATGTGCGTCAAACCGGCTAGTCCCAGAGCTGCGACGAGATTTTGCCCATTATCGCACACCACCAGGCCGGGCTTGAGGCCCACCGGCAGAAACCACTCGTCGGTCTGTTGTTCAATACCCCGCCACAACTCCTGTGCGGTGTGGGGCCTGTCCCCCAAACATATGAGTTTCAGAATGGCCTGCTGACATTTACCCCGGGCTGTGCTGAAGTTGGTGGTGAAGGTGTGTGGCTGACTGGATGATCTGGTGGAAGCAGAGGAGGAGGAAGTCGAGTAGGAGGAGGAGGCTACAGGAGGCAAAGAATGATGCCCTGCGATCCTTGGCGGCGGAAGGACGTGCGCCAAGGAACTCTCCGCCTGCGGCCCAGCCGCCACTACATTTACCCAGTGTGCAATTAGGGAGATATAGCATCCCTGGCCGTGCTTACTGGTCCACGTATCTGTGGTTAGGTGGACCTTGCCACAGATGGCGTTGCGCAGTGCACACTTGATTTTATTGGATACTTGGTTGTGCAAGGAAGGCACGGCTGTCTTGGAGAAGTAGTGGCGGCTGGGAACAACATACTGTGGGACAGCCATGGACATCAGCTGTTTGAAGCTGTCTGTGTCCACCAGTCTGAATGACAGCATTTTAGAGGCCAGTAGTTTAGAAATGCTGGCATTCAGGCCCAGGGCTCGAGGGTGGCTAGGTGGGAATTTACGCTTTCTCTCCAAGGTTTGTGAGAGGTGGTGGTGTCGGTGGCACATCCTCTGTTTGGTGGGCGGCAGGTGCCAATGTTCCTCCCGAGGCGGAGGAAGAGGCCGAGGCAGCAGCAGAAGAGGGAGCAGGGGGAGCCAGAGTGAGTTCCTTGCTTTTAAGGTTTTTACTCCACTGCAGTTCATGCTTTGCATGTAGATGCCTGGTCATGCAGGTTGTGCTAAGGTTCAGAACGTTAATGCCTCGCTTCAGGATCTGATGGCACAGCGTGCAAACCACTCGGGTCTTGTCGTCAGCACATTGTTTAAAGAAGTGCCATGCCAGGGAACTTCTTGAAGCTGCCTTTGGGGTGCTCGGTCCCTGGTGGCGGTGGCCAGTAGCAGGCGAACTCTCTTGGTGGCGGCTGTTCTGCTTTTGCCCCCTGCTCCCTCTTTTGCTACGCTGTTGGCTCGGTCTCACCACTGCCTCTTCCTCTGAACTATGAAAGTCAGTGGCACGACCTTCATTCCATGTGGGGTCTAGGACCTCATCGTCCCCTGCATCGTCTTCCACACAGTCTTCCTCCCTGACCTCCTGTTCGGTCTGCACACTGCAGAAAGACGCAGCAGTTGGCAACTGTGTTTCGTTATCATCAGAGACGTGCGAACTCCGATGAGGTGGTATTCCCATGTCCTCATCATCAGGAAACATCAGTGGTTGTGCATCAGTGCATTCTATGTCTTCCACCACTGGGGAAGGGCTAGGTGGATTCCCTTGGGAAACCCTGCCAGCAGAGTCTTCAAACAGCATAAGAGACTGCTGCATAAATTGAGGCTCTGACAGTTTCCCTGATATGCATGGTGGTGATGTGACAGACTGATGGGCTTGGTTTTCAGGTGCCACCTGTGCTCTTTCAGCAGAAGACTGGGTGGGAGATAATGTTGTGAACATGCTGGATCCACTGTCGGCCACCCAAATGACTAGCGCCTGTACCTGCTCAGGCCTTACCATCCTTAGAACAGGATTGGGCCCCACCAAATATCGCAGAAAATTCTGGCGGGTACTGGAACCTGAGGTAGTTGGTTCACTAGGACGTGTGGCTGTGGCAGAATGGCCACGTCCTCTCCCAGCACCAGAGGGTACACTAACACCACCAGGACCGCGTCCGCGTCCCTTACTAGATGCTTTCCTCATTGTTACCGTTCACCAAGCACCACAATAAGGAAAAAAATATTTGACCCAATGAATTGATTTCAAATTCAGGCCTTTTTTTACAGGCACCTAACACTATCTGCCTATTTGTTTATGTAGCGTATTACACTAATCCGGGCACAGCAGTAACCACTGATTTAGGGGAATATCTCTTTTAGGGCTAGTATTCAGGCCCTGGATGAAAGGTATCCTTTTATGGACAGATTTACACTTAGCCTGCAACAGCTGGGACACCAGATTCAGGGTATTGCTATTTTGCCAGATTAATTTCACCCTAGAACAAAATATATGTTTTGGCGGACACTATGAAACCTGGCCTGCAACAGCTGGGACACCAGATTCAGGGTATTGCTATTTTGGTAGATTAATTTCACCCCAGAACAAAATATATGTTTTGGCGGACATTATGAAACCTGGCCTGCAACAGCTGTGACATCAGATTCAGGATATTGCTATTTTGGCAAATTAATTTCACCCCAGAACAAAGCATATGTTTTGGCGGACACTATGAAACGTGGCCTGCAACAGCTGGGACACCAGAATGAGGGTATTGCTATTTTGGCAGAATAATTTCACCCCAGAACAAAATATATGTTTTGGCGGACACTATGAAACCTGGCCTGCAACAGCTGGGACACCAGATTCAGGGTATTGCTATTTTGGCAGATTAATTTCACCCCAGAACAAAATATATGTTTTGGCGGACACTATGAAACCTGGCCTGCAACAGCTGGGGCACCAGATTCAGGGTATTGCTATTTTGGCAGATTAATTTCACCCCAGAACAAAATATATGTTTTGGCGGACACTATGAAACCTGGCCTGCAACAGCTGGCACACCAGATTCAGGGTATTGATATTTTGGCAAATTAATTTCACCCGAGAACAAAACATATGTTTTGGCGGACACTATGAAACCTGGTCTGCAACAGTTGGGACACCAGATTCAGGGTATTGCTATTTTGGCTAGTGAATTACACCCCAGAACAAAAATATATGTTTTGGCGGACACTATGAAACCTGGCCTGCAACAGCTGGGACACCAGATTCAGGGTATTGCTATTTTGGCAGATTAATTTCACCCCAGAACAAAATATATGTTTTGGCGGACACTATGAAACCTGGCCTGCAACAGCTGTGACATCAGATTCAGGATATTGCTATTTTGGCAAATTAATTTCACCCCAGAACAAAACATATGTTTTGGCGGACACTATGAAACGTGGCCTGCAACAGCTGGGACACCAGATTCAGGGTATTGCTATTTTGGCAGAATAATTTCACCCCAGAACAAAATATATGTTTTGGCGGACACTATGAAACCTGGCCTGCAACAGCTGGGACACCAGATTCAGGGTATTGCTATTTTGGCAGATTAATTTCACCCCAGAACAAAATATATGTTTTGGCGGACACTATGAAACCTGGCCTGCAACAGCTGGGACACCAGATTCAGGGTATTGCTATTTTGGCAGATTAATTTCACCCCAGAACAAAATATATGTTTTGGCGGACACTATGAAACGTGGCCTGCAACTGTTGGGACACCAGATTCAGGGTATTGCTATTTTGGCAAGTGAATTACACCCCAGAACAAAATATATGTTTTGGCGGACACTATTATATTTTGCCAGCCATAGCTGAAACCACTGATTTATGGTATTGCTATTTTGGCAATTGAATTTCACCACAAAAAATAATCTATCCTTTGCCAGACAGCAGACAGTATTATACTTGTCTAGCCAAAGCTGGAACACCAGATTTGGGGGATATGTATTTGGGCAATTGTATTTAACCCCTTAATAAAATATAGAAATTGCTATCCTGAGTTTCTAGGGGTGACAATTAGCACAGCCAAGCCCCTGATGTAGGATATAGCAAAAAAAAAAAAACTAGTATTGATGGATTGATGGACTTGGTGGCAGCTTCTTCTGGTGCACCACAAGTCACAAAATGGCCACCGATCAATCCAGAAAATAAGTGACAGAAAAACGCTCTGTGCAGCCTAAAAACCAGTGAGCAAGTAACTAGCCGAAGTTCAATCATTCACAGCTGTAGATCGATCCGTTCATTAGGTGCTGTTGCTGACTTTACCCTGTCTAATCTCGCCCTGACAGAAGCTGCGTCCTCTCCCTACACTAATCAGAGCAGTGTGACGTGCGGCGCTACGTGACTCCAGCTTAAATAGAGGCTGGGTCACATGCTGCACTTGGCCAATCACAGCCATGCCATTAGTAGGCATGGCTGTGATGGGCTCTTAGGGCAAGAAGTAAAACGCTAGCTGATTGGCTGCTGTGCAGCCCTTCAGAAAGCGGGAAGTAATCGACGAACAACGAACCCAAACCCAAACTTTTTTGAAAATGTCCGAGTTCGGGTTCGGGTCCGGGTCTCGGACACCCCAAAATTCAGTACGAACCCGAACGATGCTCGAACTGTTCGCTCAACACTATCTGTAACTTAAAAATCCAGAACATCTCTTTTCTTTTCAATTTTTGATAGCGGTTCGTTTGGGTATCTGGAATCTGTTCAATTGGGTTATGGAGAGGGCACCAGGATCCTTATTGTGGATGTGGAGAAAGTGTTGTGAAACTGCATGTTTGTTGAATCCATTTACTACGTTCCAACGATGCTTGTTCATTCTCTCTCTTAGGGTTAGAATGGTGCGGCCTACATATTGTAAACCGCACGTACACTCCAGGAGATAAATAATATAAGTTGACGAGCAGTTCAAAAAATGTTTGATTTTGAATTTTTCCCCTGTTACATTACTGGAGAATTCTGTTGCTCGGGAAGAAATATTTAGACAACATTTGCATTGTCTATGCCCACATTTGTAGCTCCCTAGGAGTTGTGGAAAAAGAGTGGGAGCAACTGTTTGTTTTTTCTGAGATCATAAACGGCTTGGGGCAATGATGTTTTTTATAGTTTGAGCCCTTCTAAATGTGATTTGGGGTTCAGCTTGTATATGTTCCTTCAGAAAAGGATCCGCTTTTAGGATTGGCCAATGTTTTTTAAAAATATTTTTTAGAACTAAATGATTATTGTTGAAGGTGGTAATAAAAGTGGTTCTGTACCTTTTGTTGGTGCCCAAATCCGTTTGTTTGGAAGTTGTTGGTAGGCAGTCATTTTGCGTATACCCTTAAGCTTGCCGGAGGGCTGCTTTAACTACCCCCTTTAGGTAGCCTTTCTTGTAAAAGCGTTTTTCAATTACTTGGCTTTGCTTCCTAAAGACATCTTCCCTTGTGCAATTTCTGCGTATACGCTTAAATTGACTAAAAGGGATGTTGTTTTTCCATTTGCGATGGTGTGCACTCTGATAGTCAAGATAGCTATTACTGTCCACTTTTTAAAAAAACTTTTTGTCTCTATGGTGTAGTTTGTAGCCGAAAGAACAAGATCCAAATATTCTATATCTGTGTGTGAAAAATTGGCTGTAAAAGTAAGATTAAAACTGTTATTGTTTAGATATGACGTAAAAGCATTCATTTCATCCATGTCTCCATCCCAAACGAGTATTAAGTCGTCAATATAAAGTTTATAAAATACCATTTTTTTTTTCCATATATGTTCGTTGTAGATAAAACGCTCCTCGAAGGCTCCCATATATAAATTAGCATAGCTGGGCGCAAAACACATCCCCATTGCGGTACCTTTTGTTTGTTTGTAGATTTTGTTGTTGAAAGTAAAAATATTATGGTTCAATATAAAATCTATGCCATCCAAGATAAATTGGCTCTGTGCAGCTGGTAGCTCCTGGTCTTGTTTTAAAAAATGTTCGATAGCTTTTATCCCTATTGTATGCGGGATATTGGAATAGAGTGACGAAATGTCAAGTGTAGCCCAAATATAGTTATCCTTCCATTTTAGTGGTTTAAGGAGGGTAATTAGATTAGCGGAATTCTTTAAATATGAAGGTAATTTGATAACATATTTTTGCAGGAAAATGTCTATATAGTGAGACAGATTGCAAGTCAGGGAGGAGATACCAGATATAATTGGTCTCCCTGGTGAGTTAGTAGCTGACTTGTGCATTTTGGGTAAATGATAGAAAAGGGCCAGACTCGGACGCTCAATAGTGATGTATTCTTTTTCTTTTTTAGTGAGTATTTTTTGTGATTCAGACTATTCTAAGAGGGCCGTCAGGTCCTTGATGTCGTTCTTTATTGGATTTTCCGTTAGGATTTGATAATATTCTTCGTCTCCTAGGATATTGAAGGCTTCAGTGAGGTAGTCGTTTCGATTTTGAATAACGATGCCGCCTCCCTTGTCCGCACTTCTGATGGTAATGGCTTCATTATTCATGAGATTTTTTAGAGCATTCCTTTCCTCTCTATTCAAGTTGTGTGTGATTCTTAGATTTGTATTTATACTCCTAAGATCTTTTGTTACAAGGGCGGCAAATGTCTCAATATGACTGCCCCTATGGTGTATAGGATTAAATGTGGACTTGGGTTTCAGCCCTGTGTCAATGGCACTTGTATTCGTTTGCGTTAAATTGGTGGCTGGTTTAATTTCTGTTGTGTTTTTCGGTCTGGAATTTTGTATTTCGAAGTGTCTAGCAATTGTCAATTTTCGTATATACGCATTCAAATCTACAAATAGATCAAATTCACTGAATTTGCTGGCTGGGCAAAAAGATAGGCCCTTTTGTAGAAGGCTGGTTTCAGCCTTGTTGAGTATATGTGAGGAGAGGTTAACAATCATTTAGTGCCTCTAAATGGTCTTCTTTGGGCTTGTCATGTTTGTTGCTGGGATTCTGGACCTTTTTTCTCTTTCTCCCTCCTCGTCGTCCTCTTCTAAACTTATTTGTCTTTTTATCCCTTTGTTCTGGATTGGTCGAAAAAAATCTATGATCATCATAGTTGTCCCTGATGGTTGCCCTAGGGCATATGTTGCTTCCGGGGTCAGGGCCCCTGGTAAGGGTAAAAAAGTTTGGTGGCCTATAAGATCCGTACTGACATTGTGAATGGTGATCACCGAATCATCTAGTTGTTGGAAGGCTTGTTCACTTATACCTTGGGTATTTGTCCCATGGATAGTGACTAGGGAGTCCTCTGATAGTGCCGAACAGCTGTGGATCCTTGGTGTCTGCTGTATGCCGGGTGTTCTGTGTGTTGATTGGAAATACCCATCAGGGCCTACTTCTGTAGTACTAAACGTAGTTGGAGGAAACTGGAGTTTATTGTTTGAAAGGTGTAGTAGGTCGAGAGGAGGAGAGGACGGTAAGTGGTTATTTGGAATAAACCACTTAATGGATGGAGGTCTGAGGCCTTGTTGGATGATCGAAGTGGGAGGGAGGGCGGCTAATGATGGGGAGTATATGGTATTATTTTGATTTCGGTGGGGTGGGGTGGGTATGATGGGGGCTTCATTTGTAATGGTAATGGGTTCCTGGTTCCCAGTGGGCTTAGTTACGGTGCACATTGTTGTGTCCGATGGTTTAGGGGTATGCTGAGCAACAGATGGATGTTTAGTTTTGTGTCTGGTACTGGTGTCTGGTACTGTTCAAAAAACATTTTTCTTAAATGGTCTTCTGACGGGTGGTTTTGTGCAATGGTGGCTTTGAGTATTTATTAGGGAATGGGGCATTGTTGGGTGGGTATTTGGTTCTGTCGTATGTGTCTATGGTAGTTGAGGGTTCACAGAATTTATCTTGACTGTATGTGTCGGACTTGGAGGTTCACTGAATTTTTCAAGCCGCGCTACACATCGCAACCGTGTTTAAGAAGGTAAGCTCCACAAACGTCGCTGCATTCTACAACCTTCCCATTTACTTTCGCCAGCGCATCTAACTCATCTCCCGTATCAGCTACATCCCCACGAATACAAAATCTCCTTTCCCCCAGGCTACCCAGTTATCAAGTCCAATCAGCTGCCGTACACGCTATATGCTCATCTTGCTCATCCATAATAATATCGAATGGGCAGTTTGCCACAATCTGACAGTCATTAATATACATAATTACATTATAACTTATCCACACTCTCTATACATTTTGCACTCAATTTATTCTCTTTAATTTGACAGTTCTCCTTCTGATCCATAGTTCATGTGACTGCTTGGCCCCCTAAGGTAACAAAAACGTTTCCCCCCCCCCCCTCCCCATCATATGATCCCATTTTTTTCTAGGCTATTCCATGAAATATGGTTCTTATGGTTTTTACCGCTCAATTTGAGACTGCTAAACTCTGATGAGTAGCATACATTTTATTCATGTTTCAATGAACACTTTATGCCTGCTAACAATGTATTTTGATCCTATGAATAGTCTACCTATATATGTGTAGCAACATTTGCTCATTTTAAAGATATAATTCACACAGTCTATATATTTGATTTTACATCCGATTTAGAGACCCTGTATCTCGTGTTTTATGCTTTATGCTGTATATTTTTTATCAGGCCCACGGGCCCCAAGGTCACTGAAATACCTGTTTTTTAGACTTGAAAAGGGAGTGTATGAACTCCGAAACGCGTAGTCATCCAATAAAAGAACATACATCTAACCATCCGCTTCAAGGTCGTTTTTGTGCGCCATACAGTATCAAGACAGTGTACCTAACTAGTACACTCAGTACGCATTTCGTATAGTGCAGGGGGAATCGGAAGACCCTCTCCATCTCTGTGCACCACAGGATGCCCTCTTTTTCATTTTCATGATGACTGGGAACTCGTGATGTTTTCACCAGATGAGGAGACCAGGGGGCCTGGTTGGTTGGTTTGAATCTTGACTAACTTTGCGACTCTTCCCGGCTCCAAGCAATCTTAAAGCTTTGTCTTCTTCTCATTTTCTGGCTCCTAGTAGAGGCCTGTTCATGCCAGGCAGGTTTCTCCCAGAATTAAGCAATCACATTCAAAATCATGTTACATAGGAGTCAGTAGGAGTCAATAAAGTTCAGCTGCTCTAGTTGGTCTATCCTGAAATTTTCTTAGTCACATCCCACAGCAAAAGCCATGGTCCACAGAGAGCTTCCAAAGCATCAGAGAGATCTCATTGTTAAAAGGTATCAGTCAGTAGAAGGGTACAAAAGAATTTCTAAGGCATTAGATATACCATGGAACACAGTGAAGACGATCTTCATCAAGTGGAGAAAATATGGCACAACAGTGACATTACCAAGAACTGGACGTCCCTCCAAAATTAATGAAAAGACGAGAAGAAAACTGGTCTGGGAGGCTACCAAGAGGTCTACAGCAACATTAAAGCAAGCACTGGCTGTGTGGTACATGTGACAACAATCTCCCGTATTCTTCATATGTCTGGGCTATGGGCTAGAGTGGCAAGATGAAAGCCTGTTCTCACGAAGAAAAACATCCAAGCCAGGCTACATTTTGCAAAAACACATCTGAAGTCTCCCAAAAGCATGTGGGAAAAGGTGTTATGGTCTGATGAAAACATGGTTGAACTTTTTAGCCACAATTCCAAAAGATATGTTTGGCACAAAAACAACACTGCACAGCACCAGAAGAACAGAAGCAAGTGATGGCAGCATCATGCTTCAGGGCTGTTTTTCTTCAGCTGGAACTGGGGCATTAGTTAAGATAGAGGGAATTATGAACAGTTCCAAATACTACAAATACTAGTTAATATTGGCACAAAACCTTCAGGCTTCTGCTAGAAAGCTGAACATGAAGAGGAACTTCATCTTTCAGCATGACAACGACCCAAAGCATACATCCAAATCAACAAAGGAATGGCTTTACCAGAAGAAGATTAAAGTTTTGGAATGGCCCAGCCAGAGCCCAGACTTGAATATAAATGAAAATCTGTGGGGTCATATGAAGAGGGCTGTGCACAGGAGATGCCCTCGCAATCTGACAGATTTGGAGTGTTTTTGCATTTCAAGAGTGGGCAAATCTTGGACTCATACCCAAAAAGACTGAGTGCTGTAATAAAATCAAAAGGTGCTTCAACAAAGTATTAGTTTAAGGGTATGCACACTTATGCAGCCATATTATTTTATTTTTATATTTTTTCTTCCTTCTACCAAAAAGATTTCAGTTTGTTTTTCAATTGAGTTGTACAGTTTATAGGTCACATTAAAGGTGGAAAAAGTTCTCAAATGACTTATCTTTGTCTCATTTTTTACAGCACAGAAACCTGACATTTTAACAGGGGTGTGTAGACTGTTATATCCACTTTACATGCTACCAAGAACCAAGAACAGCAAAGCAAATCCTTTGCCGAGTCCTTGAAAGACCTGCAAGAACACCGCCTACTCCTGTGACATCACAGTCACGTGCACGCTGCTTATCACGTGAGACATGAGACGTTATAACCAAGAACAGCAAAGCAAATCCTTTGCCGAGTCCGTGCATGCATTGTTTTGCTCCGAATAACCCAGGATACCAGGACTCTATCTTTATATCATCCACCATTGGTGCCATTAACTAGTTTGCTCAACGGTTACAATCATGATGATGCACTAGTTTTTTTTAGGTTTTTAGCCTTTTAGGTTTATGTACTTTTTCATTAAATACGTATATATGTTTACAATCTGGTCCATCTGACCCTTATATTATTGTGTGCCCCCACTCCTTCTATTTTTACTATGCTACATATATACATACATACATAGTGCTGTGATGTCACAAGTTCACAACAATACTTAGTGGACCAATCACTAATATGTAGTCAGACCTGTTAAAATGTGAATTTGCACATATTGCGCCAAAATATTCTCGTCATTAGTTCCGATTTCGCAATCGCGAATATATTGGAGCATTCTCTCTGCATATAAAGCTATTGTAATGTTCTGCCGTGCCAACCATTTTCTCCAGTCTCAGGAAACTTCTAGCACCTTGAAAAATATAGCTATAGTGACCCACGCCTGTATTTGGTGCGCATTACGTGAATATTACATTGCCAATTTTTCGCAATCAAGAAAATAATCTCGAATTCTACAAAATATTCGTGAAATATCGCGAATTCGAATATTGCCCCTGACGCTCATCACTATTTATTGAGTATTTTATTATTAAATTAATTATATATAATAACTTTAGCCTCGTTTTTAATTTCCCTGATGACTGGGAACCCGTGCATATTCCCTCACAAAGAGAGCGGGCCTGGTAGTTATGGTTTGAATATTGATTTACTTTGTGACTCTTCCAGGCTCCAGGCTATCTTTAAGCTTTGTATTGTCATTGTCTGTAGCTACTGGAAGCCTGTTCATGCCAGACATGTTGCCCCCAGAAGTATCTTGGTCGATGAGCAGCCAATACCGCACTTGCAACAATCTTGACAGGATTCCACTCCAGGTGGAGAGGAATTGTTTTCATTGCATGCTTTCTCCATTGCAACACCACGTCATTTAATAAACAGAAGACTGGCCTATTCTCCCCTGTCTTAGGCAACATGTAATGTTTAATAGTAAATTCATTAACTGTTTAATATCAAATTAAACCAAAACTTGATTAGAACTATAAAAAAGTTTACTTAAATTCGCCAAAACTGACTGAATAACTCAAGTATAAACTCAACCTTGAAGGTCCATGTGATTGTCAAGAAGAAGTGCACACCCTCGTCAGCCGATTCGACATTGATGTCTACAGAACCTGTTCTATTAAACGCTTATACAAGTAGAGCCCTCCGACAGAGTAGAGAGGGTGTCAGCAGTATGTTTTTGTTGATGTCACTGATTAATTTGCCCTTCCTGTGATCTGTCAGAACAATTACCCACAAAAAATTGATCCTGTCTGGGGAGCATACGCCTTCACTCGGTCAGCATTTGCTCAGTAATCCATCAGTATTGGTAATGCCAAAAAAAACAGGAGTGGATCTAAAACAGAGATGACACGTGAAGGTAATATTTGCATGTCTTCTGTGTCTTGTACCTACTCCTGCTTTTGGCTACCAAATCGTAAGCCAATTCTGATGGGACCATACTGGCCTTACAGCTGCTACATAGACAGGATCCGTTGTGTGTCTCATTTTTCCTTCCTTCTGACCATTCAGAAGAAAGGTCAAATAAATGGTGTTTTCAAGAAGCCCAAACAAGGACAATATTGACTTTGTAATAGAATGGAGAGGGTGGTAACAGCATGAGAAGTCCACAGAGTGGCCCTATGACATAGTGGTGAGGTGGAAGCAGCATGAGGAAACCACCAAGGGGCACAATGACAGGGTCTGGAGGTAGCGCCAGCATCAAGAGGCCACAGAGTCGCACAATGACAAACTGTAGAGGTTACAGCAGCAGTATGATTAGGCCACAGAGTGGCCAGGTGACATAGTGTGGAGAGGGCAGCATCAGAAGGCCAAAGAGCGGGAAGGTGACATAGTGTGGAGATGGCAGCAACAGCAGAAGCATGATACCACAGAGTGGCATGGTGACATAGTGTGGACATGGCAACATCAGGAGCCCACACAGTGGCAAGGTGACATAGTGTGGAGACAGCAACAGTAGCAGCATTATATCACATAGTGGCATGGTGACATAGTGTGGAGATGGATTATCTAATCTGGTGCATCAGGCATTGGTGGGTGGAAATCCTGGCTGATCCACACCTGATTCATCTTGACAAAAGTAAGTCTCTCCACATTTTGGATGGACAGGCCAGGTCTTCTTAGGGTAACTATGGCCCCCACCGCACTGAACACCTGCTCTGGTGCCACACTACTGGCCAGGCAGGACAGCTTTTCCATTGCAAACTCGGCCAGTTGTGGCCATAAATCTAGCTTGGCTGCCAAGTAGTCCAGCGGATCTTCTATGAGGGCTGGCAGGATGCTGTCAAAGTATGCCACTACCTGCTGGTTCAGGTCCTGCTCCAGGTCTACCTGCTGCTGCTGGTGAGTAGTTTCTTTACTATGTGGGTGAAGAAAGCTGCTCATTAGCGACTTTAGACTCAGGCTGCTGGTGCGGCTGTCACTTGTGGACCTGAGTTCTCGGGAAGAAACCACTGCTGCCACACCCCCTTACTCTGCTGCGACCTGTGCCTGCGCCAGAATCATTTACACCTCTGACACTCCCCTGTGCAGGGCCTGGCACTTCTCTGTCTGATGTACTTTTAGCTGAACTAAATAAATTAAAAGGACATTAAAACATCCCTAAAAGCGCCAAATATATATTTCTTTTTTTAATGAGATAGGCAACTAAAGGATTTGAAATTGGCAACAAAATGATTTAAGGGTAAAGAACAGCAAAAGTAAACTGTATATATATTTCTCGTATTGGACTAAGCTAGGCCACTTAACGATTTCTAAGTAAATAACAGAAAAAGTGAACTGCAAATATTTTTCTCTTTTTCTCTAGAGATATATGACAATAAACGCTTGCAGCGCAAATAACACCAAATGTGAACTGAGTCTATTTTTCTCGTATTGTATTGAAATATGACAATAAACACTTTCAGTGCAAATAACAGCAAATCTGAACTGCGTTTATTTTTCTCATATTGTAGTGAAATATGACAAGAAATGCTTTTAGCTCAAATTACACCAAATGTGAACTGCATGTATTTTTATAGTATTGTAGTGAAATATGTCAAGAAGCGCTTTCAGCACAAATAACACCAAATGTGAACTGGCTCTATTTTTCTCGTATTGTAGTGAAATACGACAAGAAACACTTTTAGCGCAAATAACACCAAATATGAACTTAGTCTATTTTTCTCTTTTTCTTTAGAAATATGGCAATAAACGCTTTCAGCGCAAATAACACCAGATGTGAACTGCGTTTATTTTTCTAGTATTGTAGTGAAATATGACAAGAAACGCTTTCAGTGCAAAAAATAACAAAAGTGACCTGCATATATATATTGTCTGAATCTAAGATGGCCATCACCGGGCTGGCTGGCTGCTGATTGGTTGCATGCATGGCATTATGGGTCATCCAGCCTTCCCAGAGTTCCTTGCCCCATGTCCTCAAACGTGTAGCCGCCATTTTAACAGCCACAAAGCGTGAGGAAATTTGCATTCGTTGCAAATCAAATTATTCCTGAAATTCTAAACTAATTCCACTTTGTCAGCTTCGATTCGCTTATCTCTAGTTGTGATGTATGCTTTCAATAATCTATTTAAAAAAATAATAATTTGCTAAGTACCTCAGAATAATTTAATATAGTGAATATACCATTAGTTTATCTAATCTATGTTAGCAGAGTGCTGTTGCATGTGTTTGTTTTTGTATTTTCAACCACGGTGAGGTGTACCTGCACATTCCAGTCATTTTACAGGGTTTTCTGACTATCATTGTCTTTTGTTTTTTGGCATTCAGTGTATTACATATTGTAGCATATTACACTCTGATTGTCACATATAGGGAGAGGAAAATATGGGGGATATGTTGTTTTCTGACCCCATGGCCTAGATGTTTACCAGTGTCTCACTGAGGAAGGGGTATTATTCACCCCGAAACGCGTATGATCAGACCCCCGATACCACATCGACCTCCGGAGGAATTGTATCGAGCGTTACCCGAACTGTGCCTGGACCATCCTGAATGTCCCAGATACCGCGTGAAAGGTGAATGTAAAGTGGAGCGCGCGATAAAGCTAAGGAGCCAGCGTGCACAAACCTCACCAGAGTGGATGCTATTGGGATAACCGATCCAAAAGTATAAGAAGGTACGGAGAAAGCAGGTAAGATTGCTCCATTATTTGAATCCCGGCACTACTACATAACTGTTACTCATAGTTGGTGCACCATACTTCCAGCGGGACGCCGCTGAGAAAACTATTATACACGGAGGCTATTTGCACCTCTGCAGTATGTACCTCCAACTCTTGGAACTTGGAGAATTGACCACCAAAATATATCTCGGAGTAAAGTTAGCAAATATTAGTGAAAGACAACATTAAGAAACATTGATTATTTAGCGATATATTGAACTGATAGGTTGTTGCAATATTCCCAACACTGACTATATTAATACAGGCTGCTAAGAACACATTTGATGCTGCTACTGTATTAATGCTGCTATTTCATAAGATGCTGCTATTTGGGATCCACAATATTATATTTTAAGATCGTTAGCATTTAAGTTTTGCTTTTGTCCCTGGTGACAGTGACAACGTCACGTTCTTATAACAACCTTACACCGTACTAATTCTTATCATAGGCTGTTACGTTGCCATTGACATAGGGTATTTTTGTATATTTATATTTTTATATTTTTATATTTTTTCTTTTTCTTTTTATGTGGTTTTTATTGCTCCTTAATCCGAATAGTGTATTTAAATCCATGAAGTGTGTGAGTACTAATGTATTTTATCATTTGCTAAACAAGCAATTTTACAACACTATATACTATATATTAAAGTGTGTATCCAGCGATCCATCAGAATGCCCAGTCTCTCTTTTACTAGTATATTTTGACAATTTTTTGGTAGTTGGTGGAACTACTTGACTGTGAGCACCTGAATAGGTGTAATTACACTCCTTTGCGTCATAATACATCTTTACAAAAAACAAACCATTTAGCATATAGGAGTTTATTAAGCAGGTACCAACAACTTACAGTGCCAGGCTGGAAAAAGCTTTGGAAATTTCTGCCTGTGGATTTGAAACATAATGGGTGAAATAGGATGATTGCCAGCAACCCATTTTACGTATGATGTGGGCTGGAACCACGTGTCTGGAAGCCGAAGATGCAGCTTTGATACGGAAGGAATGTCCGGAGATGACTTTGGGGTTGAAACCTAGACCTGAAGCTAGTGTGCGAATGTGGGTGTTGAACTGTGTTGACGTGAGCAGTCGTTTTTTGAAGGGAAGCAACGGGCTATCTGGCGAGGAGTTGCCCAAAACTGACAATAATTCTTTTTAGACCATGACGGGGCACCACTCGTTGCATGTCTGGAAATAATTTATCTTTGTCGGGGGTCCGACTTGGGAAGTCTTGGTGGAAGATAGGTATAATGTGAAATGGTCATGGTGCCATACTAATTGACTTATGGACAAGTCTTTGCCCCTAGGAGAGGTATGAGTGAACTCCCTGGGTCTTAAGAAGCCGTAAAAACTAAGGTACATGGCTGCTTTGATGATTGTGCTGGTATAGGGCTCAAAAGGGTTGCCGTCTAGGGAGGTGGAAAGTTTCGTAAATAGCTTTGCTGAAACTGGTTGTCTACCTGGATCAGATTTTTTAGAATTCTTCAGTATGCCCCTCAAAGTCGCTTTGATGGCTTGGGAAGCGAAAAAAGACCTGCTGTCTGGATGTTTTAGCATATGGTGGTGCTGTACCCTGGCCAAACATAACCTGATTGTGTTATACGAAAGTTTAAGCTCTTCATGACAGTAGGCTAGGAAAGCCATGATGTATGTGGTTCTGTTGATGTTGTTCCTAGGATGGTGACGTGTGAACTGGTTAAAAATGTTCCAGCCGGTTTTGTAATTCCTGGCAGTGTTGACTGATAGCGATTTGTGGATGAGTGACTTGGCTGCTGAGATATGAATCATCAATCCATTGTCAGTGTTTTGAACGCTGGCGGGGATAAGCCTGTTTGTTTTGCCTCTGGCATTGCCTGGAAGAAAGCAGGGGAAAAACAATGTGATAATGCATCTGCCACGAGATTTTGCACTCCCTGAATGTGCTTACATGAGAAGTGGAAATTGAAGTGTAAGGAGAGCCAAACCAATTTACGTACAAAGGGCATGATTTGGGAAGATTTTGATAAGCCTTTGGTGACGATGTCAACTACTGCCTGGTTGTCCGTGATGAAGGCAACTGAGGAGTTTGCCCAAAGCCTACCCCAAACTTGGGCTGCCCCAACTATTGGATATATTTCCAGTAACGGGGAGGATTTTAAAGACTCCCTGACTGATGAAACTTATTGGCGGCCATGAGCCTGCAAACCATTGGTTACCGTATATCGCTGCGATGCGGCTGCATCAAAGAAGACCGTAGGTCAAGCAGGGCTCCATTGTGGAGCAAACAGGGAAACCCCATTCCAACTAGACAAGAATAAATTCCACATCGCTCAATCTGCTAAGGCCTCATTGTCTAAGCGAATGGGGGAGTCTTGTTCGGGGACCGTGGGGAGCAGTTGGAGTAGTCTGGATATGAATGCTTTGCCCTGTGGCATGACCTTGGATGCGAAATTTAACATCCCCAACAATGATTGCAGCTCTAATTTGGTGAGTGTCCTGGAAGTTATCGATTTGGCGATGGTTTCTTTGATTTTAGTTAATTTGTCTTCTGGTAGCCTGGCTTGCATTTTCTCGGTGTCTAGAACAATGCACAGAAAGGTTACCAAAGTGGAGGGACCTTCGACTTTTGATGGTGCTACAGGGACATTTAACTCTGAGAAAATTTTTAAGAGATTGGCGAGTTTGTCGGGGTGATGACTTAGATGTTCTATTAATAGGAAATCGTCCAGATAAAGGATAATTATGGAGCAGCCGGCATGATTAACCAGAATCCAGTGGAGGGCCTGGGCCAGTTGACCGAAAAGCCACGGGCTGCTTTTGGACCCAAAAGTTAAACGATTTGCGAAGTAATAGCAACCCATCCATTGATCCCGTAAAACTTCCATAGCTGTGGGTGAATAGGTAGCAACTTGAATGAGTCTGCAATATCGGCTTTGGCCAAACAGGCTCCCCTGCCCACCTGGATGATGAGGTGAATGGTCTCATCTATATAAGAGTAACGCATACAAAATTCTTCAGAAGGAATGAGGGAGTTGAGGCTGGGTGTACCAGAAGCATGAGGTGCCGAGAGATCGTATATTAAGCGCTTTTTATTGGAATTTTTTTGCTTACGAGCCCGATGGGGTTGACCCTCCAGAAATCGAAAGGGGGCGTGGTGAAAGGCCCTATTAGGAATTCCTTTTGTAATTCAGACTGTAGGGTCTCAACTGAATACTGGTCTTTGAGCGCTGAAAGGAGGTTAGGACCCTCCCAGGAGGATCGAGGCAAATCTAACAATCCTGTATGAAAACCTTCCCTGAAACCAGAATCTAGGAATTGTACAAAACTGGGATCGTGATGGTCTTGTAAGAGGAATGTTAACAGGTCCACATTGACCCCGGCTAGTCATGTATTCCTTAATGGCCTTTGCGGATAGGTGGATTGAGGATGGGTCATGAAACAAACTGAGCAGACATGTAGGGCTCTACACTTATTGTAGTTACAAACCGACAGATTATAATTGTTGCATACCTGGGATTTAGAAACCAGTTAGAAACACGCCACAGTGTTTGGGGTTTGGAGCAGTCCCACCCATTTAGGCCACGTTTATTTCTGTGATTCTTGTTTTATATGTATTGAATGTGCCATTGCATATGGCTGGTAAACATTCTGTTGCACCTGGAAGCCGGTGTCACATGGTCTGTTGTAGGTGTAGCTTGCGGCCTCATTTGTTCCCCATTGCATTGTTGGTCCTGCAATGCAGGTGAGTGGGAGGGGGCTGTAGGCTGCTTAATAGCTTTTCAGACCTTGTTCACACACCATAGGTAGTCTAGTGGTAGGACCCCATGCCATGCTGAGATACCGTGACGTGGTGTTTGAAGGGGCTCCGATATGTTCCTGATTGGAAATATTGGCGAATCTCTCAGCTTTTAACATCCGAGTGAGGGATTAGCCAGTGTTGTCAGTTGCTTATCCATGTGGTGCATCTTTTTTCTGTGAGATACCTGGGATTTACCTAAAAAGACTATCGGTCTGCCTAATTTGTCTACTGTTGGGATGGCTTTTGGCGATCAGGGAGGACCCGAAAAATATCTTCCCTGAGAGGTGGAACCTAGGTTGGAACACCATTCGGATGAACAGAGTATAGACTGACAGGTGGCGCATGCTTGGGCCCTGAGCCCGGCGAAATGCCTGCAAAACAGCTCCATGTCCATGATGGCCCATGTCAGGACTCGAACCCGTGGCCAGTCATGTCCCAGACGGTAGCTCTACCCACTAGGCTACCGTCTCTCCTTGGACTATTCTCTAGCTAACTTCTAACTTCTAACTTCTACATGGCTCTACCTCACAGGGGTTTTTTGCCTTCCTCTGGATCAACTTGCAGGAAACAGGTCGAACTGGATGGACAAATGTCTTTTTTCGGCCTTATATACTATGTTACTATGTTACTATGTTACTACCTCTCTTGTCCTTGCCTTGTCCTGCTGATTATCCCAATCTCTTGCACCTGCTACTTTCCTATAAAACCCAGCCCTTGAACCCAGCCCTTTGCTGGTTATTGTGCCTCCAAGCCTGTAGCAAGCTTCCTCTCTGCTCCTCCACGACTACTGCTGTTTACCTTTGTTGCCGACCCGGACCGTTTGACCTCGCTGAACTGCCGCCTGCATTGACCCTTTGCCTTCCACTGACTACGCCTCTGTCTACTCCTGCTGTTACCTCGCTGCCATCTCTACTGCCGACCCGGACTGATCGACCACGCTACCTGCCTCCTGCTTCTGTGGGTCTTTGCCACTGGACTCCAACCACCAGCTGGCTGTCCTCTGACTCAGGTGAGCCAAGGACCGTTACAGCCCAATTGGTGACATGTTGAAACAGGGCTAGTGCGGCAGCAGCTTTTCGGCGAATGAACCATGGTAATCATAAAAAGCATGACCGCCGTATTTGTGTCCCAGATCCGTGACCCTGTATAAATAAGCATTCAATTCTTCCCATCTACTTGGCTGCGCTGAACAGATGATGTCTCTGAAAAGACTGAATGCCAGCACGAACTCTGGGATGGTCAGTTTCTTGTTGAGACGGGCGTCTTTGGATTTGAGCCGCAGGTGATGGTCCTGCTATCTAGTAAATCATGGGTGGATGAGAATGGAGGCAAGGTTTACCTCCTTGCCTGCCAGGATATCCCTTTTTATGATGTCAGGAATGAAATGTGATGGGGCTATGTCTGGTGCACTGGAGACCCAACCTGTGGAGAGCAAGCGGGAAGCGGAAGGACCTGGAATGGGTGAAGCTGGGCAGCTGGAAGCGGGGGGCCCTAGCCTCCACTGCAAACAGTCTGCTCTGTATACCTACAACCAAGCTAGAGATGTTGTTAATAATGGAGTGCAACTGCACAAGAGAAAGTTGTATTGTAAACATGGAAACTTGCTCAGCTGCTGGAGCAGTTGAGTCTGTAACCAGAAGCCTATATAACTCGGCCTCCTGGGCGGATGATGCATGATGAATCCCTCTTCTATTTAATTCAGTGATCAATTTGGGGATCGTCGAGCTCCTCAAGAACATGTTGCTGGCCTGTTCTGACACCGCGGTTTCCGGGACTGATACTGCGTCCTCAATATCTGAGACATGTGACATGATTACACTGTGGATTGAAGCAAAGCGATTATAGGTAAGAGAACCTGAATGCCAAAGCACCAAAATGTGGAAATGAAGAATAGGAAAAGTGATTCTGACAGCTTTTAGAAGGTGAGCCGGCGGCGTAGAAAGTGTCAAATGCGGCAAGACGTGTAAGCGAGAAAGGACGGTGTGGAAAGGCTGGAGAATGAAAAAAAAAAAAAGAGATTTACATAAACCTGAAACGCACGGAAAAAGTATGAAGGACAAACGTAAGCCTGAATAACTGCGAATGTGGTCTGGATGTGCCAGACGACAGGCAAGGATGAAGCAACCTGAAAAGAAAAACATGATAGGAGAAAAAAAAAGTCATAAATAGGAGCGATATCTAGAAGAGATGCCCGGCGAACTATCTTACCGAGTAGTATTGAATTGGTAACTGAACCTGAATGACAGGCAGGCTATGATTTGTCTCGAAGAGGAAAGCATGGAACATAACTGGCGACATGCATCGCCCTGGTAACAAAGAATCTGACACAGGGTACAATGTGAGGGCCTGGCATTTAACCCAAGCGTGATCCTGATAGAACGCGACAAGCGAAACTGGAAACATGACTGGCTAGACATTAACTTAACAAACGTAAGCCAGGAGATGTTACCGCCTGGACATTTAACTTGACAAACGTAAGCCTGGAACTAACCGGCTGGACATTAACTTGACAAACGTAAGCCTGGAACGTAACCGGCTGGACATTAATTTAACAAACGTGAGCCCAGAACATAACAGGCTGGACATTAACTTAACAAACGTGAGCCTGGAAACGTAACCAGCTGGACATTAACTTAACAAACATGATCCTGGAAACGTGAGCGACTAGATATTAACCTAACAAACGTAAGCCTGGAACGTAGCCGGCTGGATATTAACTTAAACAAACGTAAACCTGGAAACATGACCGGCTGGACCGTAATTTAACAAACATAAGCCTGTAAAAACATAACCGGCTGGACATAAACTTAACTAACGTAAGCTTGGAAACATAACCAGCTAGATATTGACTTAACAACGTAATTATCTTAAAAAAAAGACGTGAGCCTGGAACGTGATCGGCTAAGCATTGACTTAACAACATGAGCCTGGATGACGGAACAGGTTGTAGACAAGAAAGTTACAACGTAGACCTGCAGACGTGGCAGGTGACGGCATTTAAGAGCTTGGTGAACGTGGTCTGCACGGAGTGACAGGCAAGACTGGAGCCTGCGAATGGTGATGGAATGGCGGTCTTGTTAGGATTATGCGTGGCACTGAACCATGGTGATCAATTGGCGTGGATGTGAGTGACCGCCTGAGAATATGAAGCCGGGGAGCTGAGCAGATGCGCGAAGAAGGCCGTTCGTGACCGTCGGTCTGGAGATGATGGAGGTGGGAAAACCGCAGGCTGGCATAGGCCAGGATCTGGGCTCGGAAGGTGACTGTGAAGCGGAGTAGTGCCTGAATCGAGCAGGGCTTGGATCAATCGTGAGGGCTGGGTTAACCCCCTGACCACAAGGGAGCAGCCTGAATTATGGGGCGAACAGTGAAGGGAGGTTGAATGCCATTGGGTGGACCGAGTGGGAATTGTGTGAGTGGGGGGACAACTGGTGGGAGAGGTGAGAGGAGTGCCGACGGGGGGGATGAGAGGAAGCCCCAGGATGTGAGAACCATGAGGAGAGTGCAGCAGGGGAAGGCTGAGCGGGCAGTTTTTTTTTTTTCTTCAGAGTACAGTGTTACAAAATACTGACCGCGTGGAAACCAGCGAGGTCAGATGGAGACCCAGGAGGTGAAAAGCTGCTTCTCCCTCCCCTCCTGTTGCCACGGGGAAGCTTCTTCAGCCACCGGACGGCTTGCGAGTGAGTTCCCACGTGGTATCGATAGCCTTGGTACTGCCGCCCAGTTACCACTGCCGGCGTCAGGAGCACATGGACTTCGAAGCGCCATTACCTGGCGGCTTGGCCCGAACGGAGGGGGGGGGGTTAATGGCCGTGGTATGCGCAGCGGCACTTACCGGAATGTTGGAGAAAGGTCGATTGGCTTGCAGTGAGGAGGAATACTTACCCAAACAGCGCTTTGGGACTTGTGGCAGCGTGCAGGTTCAGCTCGGGAACGCCCCTCAGCACCAGAAATGCACGTGCGCAGGTGTCTGGTAGGCTGGGGAATATAAAGGCCTTTCTCCCCTCCCACAATTACAGGCTGAATACTCAGCCTTCCATATTTGTTTGACTACCAAAATAGTTTTTTTGCATTTTTTTAATTTGTATTTTTAATTTATTTTATTTTTTTACTTGTATTTTTATTTCTCTTTGGCACATAATATGTCCCCCAGGAGGTCATTAAAAGCCCTCTGGAGGACACTGACCATGTTTTTTTCACTGACTTTTTTTCACTGTTTCCATTGTAACTGGGGCATCTACAGGAGCCCCAGTTACAGGGGAAAACAGCCCCCTATGGGCCTATGGGGGCATGACACACAGGCAGAGCTGATCAGGGTTTCCATAGAACTGCCCATGCTCCAGACACCCCCGGTGGTCATGTGACCACTAGGACTAACAAAGGGTGCGGCTCTGCCGCTTCCTGCTCCCTCCAACATGCGCTCATTCAGCGCTCTCCTGCAGGCATAGGAGAAGGCAGAAGGGGTAATAAATAACTCCTGTCTTCTCCTCAGGGTCCCTGCTGTGTCTGTCAGCAGGCACCCGACCTGCTCCTGCTAGATTGCAGGAGCAGGAGCCTTAATCCCAGAGTGCTGATCAGAGCTGGGATTAAAGCACTGCCTGCAGTTTTATATATGTACTATCTGCACGGGGCATGTGCAGAGAGGACGTACAGTATATATACAGTGGGCAGTCGGGAATGGGTTAATGTAAACAGGAAAACTCCTTAAAGGATAATTTAACCCGAGCCATTTTAAAGAAGCATGTAAAATCTATAATATAAAAATATAAATATAAAATATTATTACATTTCAATGTTAATTTTTATATGGAAATAAGGATGAAAATTATTTTTCAACAAAAAAATACAGCAAGTGTTCCGTAAAGAAAATTAGTTGCCTGTACGTTGATCATATATTCCTGTAGGCTCGCTCCTGGCTATTGTTATACCAAGGTCAAGTGCATCTTTCTAATTTTTATTTCTCCAGACCGCCAAACATAGTATTGCTTTTGAGAGTCAAAGGAGGATTCAGCTGCTTTGTTAGTACATTAATTACCTATGAAACCTGACTAGATTGAAAATAAGTGTGAATATTATCATTAATCTTGGCTATTCATCTTATTTTATTACTTTTTTTATTGAGTCATAATATTTTAACATTATGGTAACAAATCAAGAATATCAACGACAAAGACACTATTTCTGAAAAAACAAACAAACAAACCTGCCAATATGTTTCAACAAACTGTAGGTTATAAACAAATAATGAAATTGTAATTCTAAGAATAGTCATCTTAGGCTACATGCACACGACCGTTGGTGTTTTGCGGTCCGCAAACCGCGGATCCGCAAAACACGGAAGCTGCTCCGCTTTCCGTTCCGCAATTTGCGGAACGGAACGCAGCCCATTATAGAAATGCCTATTCTTGTCTGCAAAACGGAAAATAATAGGACATGCTCTATTTTTTTTGCGGGGGCACAGAACGGAGCAACGGATGCGGACAGCACACGGAGTGCTGTCCGCATCTTTTGCGGTCACATTGAAGTGAATGGGTCCGCGCTCGAGCTGCAAAATATGCGTCTCAGACGCGGACCCCAACAACGGCCGTGTGCATGAGGCCTTAGCCAGGTGATCAGTGGATCCAAGTTAGGTTGAAAGGGTGGGAATCTGACTTCTCAAGGTGGGACAAATGAAGAATTGTGCTATGTTGATTATTTGACACAATGTGGAGATGATGAAGGTATGTTAGGGCTCTAATCTGTTATGAAATAGAGGTAGAAGACTTCTGGAAACCTCTTGTAGTAGCTTGTACTTGGTCAGCTAGTTGTTTTTCTAGTGGACTAAGAGGAAAAGAATGTGTGGACCATTTTGTAGTGGGAATTAGTTAAATTAGTTTCACACAGTCTAAAGATTTAAAGAACTTAGTGACTGTTAGCCCGGCGGACCATGCCGGCAATGCCGCCCCTACCCATGAGCTCCTGCTGCTATGAGCCATGCTGACAAGTTTGGGCAGCAGGTAGGCAGGGACAGATAGCATTTTGCTCTAAACTTACTGATTTCACTCCAAAAACCTTATTGAAAGACCTAACAGTCCTTTTAAGTACTAGAGTGTGTGTTTGACAGCAGTGCAGCACTTTTTTTTTTTTTTTAAGAAGGGGTTTGCTTCAGCACTCACAGGGACAGGCGTCACCAGGAAGGGACAGATAGTGCTGGGCTTAAAAATCGCTTTATTAACTTCTAAAAGACAGAAAGATTTTAGATTAGTGACATCTATAATACGCCATCCATCATTAAGTAGTGTGTTGCTTGTTGGGCAGATATTATAAAAAGGGGCTTACTCACTACAGTGTTCCCTGGTACTGAGATATACACTGCACCATCATAAAGCAGTGTGTTGGGCAGACATTATAAAAAGGGGCTTATTCACTACAGTGTTCCTTGGTACTGAGATATACACTGCACCACCATAAAGCAGTGTGTTGGGCAGACATTATGAAAAGGGGCTTATTCACAACAGTGTGCCTGCTACTGAGATATACACTGCACCATCAGAGAAATTATTTGTTCTGGGGAAATTAACCTAACTTGTGCCACATCTACATGTGCATTCAATCCGCAACCGTTATATTAAATACTCCAGCAGAGAGTGATTTATATTTTTCCCATAGTTAACTAGTTTTGAGCACATCTGTGTGTGCGTTTAGGCTGAAACCCTATATACAGTATTCCCGCAGAGAATATATTTTATTTGGGACAAATTTGTATCCAATATAGAACTACATCTGAATACAGTGTGTATTGTCAATATTATATAATCTCTGGGCTAGTGTAGTGTCGAAAATCTGTATTTTTCTGTATCCAGTACCTTACTGGAAGCCAATACAGTGTGTATTGTAAAAATTACATTATCTCTGGGCTAGTGTAGTGCCAAAAATCTGTATTTCTCTGTATCAAGTACATTATAGCAAGCCAATACAGTGTGTATTGTAAAAATTACATTATTTCTGGCCTAGTGTAGTGCCAAAAATTTGTATTTTTCCGTATCCAGTACCTTACTGGAAGCCAATAGAGTGTGTATTGTCAAAATTACATTACCTTAGGCCTAGTGTAGTGCCGAAAATCTGTATTTTCCTGTATCCAGTACCTTACTGGAAGCCAATACAGTGTTTATTCTAAAAATTACAATATCTCTGGGCTTGTGTAGTGCCGAAAATCTTAATTTTTTTGTATCCAGTACATTACAGCAAGCCAATACAGTGTGTATTGAAATTTTTTTATTATCTGTGGCCTAGTGTAGTACCGAAAGTTTGTGATTTTCTGTCTCCAGTACATTACGGCAAGCCAATACAGTGTGTATTGTAAAAATGTCATTATCTGTGGCCTAGAGTAGTGCAGAAAATTATCATTTCTCTGTGTCCAGAACATTACAGCAAGCCAATACAGTGTGTAGTGTAAAAATGTAATTATCTTTGGCCTAGTGTAGAGCCGAAAATTTGTATTTTTCTGTATCCACTACATTATAGCAAGCCAATACAGTGTGTAGTGTAACACTTTCATTATCTGTGGTCTAGTGTAGTGCCGAAAATTTGTATTTCTCGGTATTCAGTACATTACAGCAAGCCAATACAGTATGTAGTGTAAAAATATCATTATCTGTGGCCTAGTGTAATGCCGAAAATTAGTATTTCTCTGTATCCTGTACATTTCAGCAAGCAGATACAGTCTGTATTGTACAAATTTAATTATCTGTGGCCTAGTGTAGTGCCCAAAATCTTTATTTTTCTGTATCCAGTACATTAAAGCAAGCCAATACAGTGTGTATTGTAAAAATTATATTATCTCTGGGCTATTATAGTGCTGAAAATCTGCATTTTTCTGTATCCAGTACTGTCCTGTATCAGAAAACTGTGTCTTTAGCAGACAGTAAAACAATCTGGGCCACATCTACAGACAAAACTATTAATATAAAGAAGGCGAGCACAAAGGTAGGGGGAAGTGGGCGTGATGCTGATGGTGCAAGCAGAGGCCGTGGCCCTGGGCGTGATGCAGATGGTGCAGGCAGAGACTGTGGCCCTGGGCGCAATGAAACTGTGCCTGCTGCCAGTGCACCATAAAAAAAAAAAAATGCTTACCCAGCTTCCTGTCCAACTTAGCTGGGCGGAGCAGGAGAACAGTGTCCAAGTCCGACCAGTGCGAACAGGTGGTCGGTTGGATTGTAGAAGATAATGCTTCCAGTCAGTTAAGCACCACCCTCTCTTCCACGAAGTCCATTCTCTGTAGCCAAGAGTCTGGTCAACCAAATCCTCACTCTGATCCTCCTTCCTCTTCCTCCCACCAAGTCGCGTTTGGCCAAACAAGTGATCCCAAACTCGGATATTCATATGACCTCTTTTAATCACTTGGTTTGGCTCTCTCGCAAAGCACGCTTGAAGAGGTACCTGAGATATTATGCCCTGATTCCCAACCTCTTGAGCCTTCACAGTCTCAAGAATATGACTGTGGTGAACGGCAATCATTCGTTCATGAGTTGGATGATGATGAGACATAGTTGACAATTATTGAGATGGTGGTTAGGTCAAGTCAGGAGGATGAGCAGAGTGAGGAAGTGGAAGAGGAGGTGGTGGACGATGAGGTCACTGACCCAACATGGGAAGGTAAAAAGCCGAGCGAGGACAGCATTACAGAGGGTGAGGGATCCGTAGCACCGCAACAGTCTGGAAGAGGCAGTGGGGTTGCAAAAGGGAGACGTAGGCCCACAGCAAACAGGCCCGCAACCGAAACACCAAGCACCCCATGAGTAAGTCTACCTTGCAAAAGGTTAGGTGTTTTTTTTGAGGAAATCGCAGAAGACAAAAAAGTGGTAGTTTGCAGCCTGTGCCATACCAAAATGAGCTGGGGCAGGAACACTAGCAACCTCTCCGCCACATGGCATCCAAGCACCCTAATAAGTGGAAGAACGCCTGGGTCCACACCACTGCCTCCACTTCCCCTGTGTTACGCACTGCTGGCCCATCCCCTGCTGGCCCGGATGCCCCTCGCCCTGCACTTGGACCTTCACATGAACAGTCACCAACAACATCTACTTCCCTTTCCCAGCGCAGTGTCCAAATGTCAATAACACAGGCATTTGAACGCAAGCGCAAATACCCACCCACCCACAGGCCATAGCACTAAATGCGCAACTTTAAAAATTACTGGCACTTTAAATGTTGCCATCTAGTATTGTGGACACTGAGGTCTTCCACAGCCTGATGTCGGCAGCCGTCCTTCGGTACGCAGTCCCCAGCCGCCACTATTTTTCACGGTGTGCCATGACGGCCTTACACCAGCATGTGTCCCAGAACATCACCCGTGCCCTGACCAATGCACTTACTGGGAAGGTCCACCTCACCACAGACACATGGACAAGCGCTAGTGGCCAGGGATGCTACATTTCCCTGACCGCACACTGGGCGAATGTTATGAAGGCCAGGAGTGAGTCGTACCCTGGGATGGCACAGGTGCTACCTACGCCCAGGATTGTGGGCCCTATGTTAATCAGGGTCTTTCACAGCAGCTATGTTACTGGCTCCAACCCCCACTTCTCCTCTTCCACCGCCTCCTCCTCCACTTCCACCTCTAACAGCAGTCAGTCTTCACTCGCTAGCTGGAAGCAGTGAAGTACTGCTGTGGGTAAGCGTCAACAGGCTGTGCTGAAGCTGATCTGTTTAGGGGACAAACAGCACACTGCCGCAGAGCTGTGGCAGGATATAAGGGACCAGACGAGCTGTGGCTCCTGCCACTCAACCTATAACCTGGCATGGTTATGTCTGACAATGGCCGTAACTTGGTGGCGGCTTTGGAGCTCGGCAACCTGACACACATTCCATGACTAGCCCACGTCTTAAACTTAGTGGTTCAGCAGTTTGTCAAAACCTACCCTAATTTTCAGGAGCTGATAGTGAAGGCGCGCCACTTGTGTGCCCATTTGCGAAAGTCAGCTTCAGCCGGTCTTTCAGCTTGTGGCTTTCAGCTCACTGACCATTGTGCGATGTGAGCACGCACTCGAACTCTACGTTCTACATGTTGGCCAGGCTTTGTGAGCAGCAGAGGGCAGTTGTGGAATACCAGCTGCAACATGGTCGTCGCCTTTCCAGTTAACTGCCACTATTCACAAGCAAGGAGTGGGCATTGATGTCAGACCTATGTGAGGTTTTAAAAAACTTTGATGAATCCACACAGATGGTTAGTGGCGATAATGCTATTATCAGTGTAACCATCCCACTGCTGTGTCTACTCAAACGATCGCTGCCTTCAATTAAGGAGGATGCTTTGAATGTGGCAGACGAGGTAATGGGGGAGAAGATGATAGCAAGATAGCCAGACCCCCCCCCCCCAGTTTATCTTCTCAGTGCGAATTGGGCCATGAAGAGGAAGAGGAGGAGGAACTGGAGACACTTGCCTTTGCTGCAGAGGCTAGTAACCATGGAACTTTCATTCCATCTGTTAAGTGTGGATGGGCAGAAGAGGAGGAGGAGGATGAGAGTATGGAGAATCATCCTGAAGTTGACATCGACGTTTGGTACTCTGGCACACATGGCTGACTTCATGTTAGGCTGCCTTTCCCACGACCCTCGCGTTATACGCATTTTAGGTAACACAGATTACCTGGTCTCGAACCCCGCTACAAAGAGAACTTCTCATCTCTCATTCCTGTGGTGGAGAGTAGAGATGAGTGAACTTCAAAATTAGTTTGGCGTTCGGGTTGGGGTAATCGCCGCATCCCGTTATGGATTCCACTACCAATCCAGTGCTGAGCCACGCCCCCTGCACTGATCACATGATGGTGACGTCACCCCAGGTCCTTCGGCTTTTCCACAGTTCGGGTTCGTGGAAGCCGCCCCTTATGGATTCCATATGCCGGGATATTCCGCCGTAGTGGAATCCATAACAGGATGCGGCGATTACCCCAACCCGAACGCCAAACTAATTTTTGAAGTTCGCTCATCTCTAGTGGAGAGGATGAGTAAAAATATGCAATACCAGAAGGTACTTGTTGACAGATTGCTCCAAAATTTTCTATCTGGCAATGCGGCCGCCAGACTCGCTACTACCTTAGGCAACCGAGGAAGGGAGACAAGGGGAACACACAGTAGTTCCAACAGAGGCAGGGCAACACTTTCCAAGGCATGGGACACTTTCATGACACCCCACCAGCAACCTCACCCTGAATCGTGGCCTAGTGCTACAAGGAGGGAAAATGTTTGGCAGATGGTGAAGGAATACCTTGTAGACGTGTCAGCGTCCTAAATGATCCCTCAGTGTCTTACAAGAACTGGGTATCCAAGCTGGACATGTGGCACGAACTTGCGCTTTACTCCTTGGAGGTGTTGGCCTGCCGCCAGCGTATTGTCTGAGCGTGTATTTAGTGCTGTTGGTGGCAGTATAACGGATAAGCGAATCCGCTTGTCCACTGACAACGCTGACAGGTTGACTAAGATAACAATGAACAGGGCCTGGATTGCCCTTGAGTTCTCCACTCCACCAGAGGAAAACAAAAACTCAATTTAAATGTATGCTTTATATTGTACTCAATTCACAAGATTTAGCTGTACCCTTTTCACGGCAAAAAGGGGTATATGTTTGAATCTTGTTTTCTCATCCGCCTCCTCTTCCATAGAGAATATATATGCCCTCACTACCATGTTTTTTAGGGTTTGCTTGGCTTCAGGCCCTCACCTCCAATGCTTTATATGGTCTGCTCACCTGTAGGTCATCACTGCAATGTTTTATGGTGTTCGCTAGACTTTAGGCCCCCACCTCTAATGTTTAATATGGTCTGCTCACCTGTAGGCCATCACTGCAATGTTTTATGGGGTTCGCTCTCCTTCAGTCCCTCACCTCCAATGCTGTATACTGTCTTCTCACCTGTAGGTCATCACTGCAATGTTTTATGGGGTTCGCTAGACTTCAGGCCCTCACCTCTAATGTTTTATAAGGTCAGTTTACCTGTAGGCCATCACTGCAATATTTTAAGGGGTTCGCTAGACTTCAGCCCCCCACCTCCAATGCTTTATACAGTCTGCTCACCTGTAGGCCATCACTGCAATGTTTTATGGGGTTCGCTAGACTTCAGCCCACTGACCTCCAATGCTTTATACAGTCTGCTCACCTGTAGGCCATCACTGCAATGTATTATGGTGTTCGCTCAACCTTCAGTCCCTCACCTCCGATGTTTTTTACGGTCTCCTCACCTGTAGGCCATCACTGCAATGTTTTATGGGGTTCGCTAACCTTCCGTCCCTCACCTCCAAAGCTGTATACGGTCTGCGCACCTTTAGACCATCACGGCAATGTTTTATGGGGTTCGCTCACCTTCAAGAGGTTGTCCAGTCTTAAAATCTAAATTCTTTTTATGTGCTCCTAACTCCCCTCACCATGCATACATATGCCCCCAATACCTGTTTTTCAAGTGTGAGTTTTCCTTCCCCCCTAGAAGACATCAGATTATCCTGGCAGATCTGTTTACTTTCTCCCCTTCTTGTTTTGTTGAATACATAACTTTATTGATACACAAGCCTGGCTGCACTGCACAGAGATGAGTCACAGGCTGGCCACGCCCCCACACTGCTCTGTCTGCAGCAGCTACACCCATTACAACTCCTGTGTCCATCTTTCTGCACACAGACATGAATCTACTTCTCAGTCAGTGTCTAAATCCCATCACTGACTGTCCACAGGCACTGCCCTCATCATCTCCAGAATGTGAAAAACAGCTTGAATCAGCAAGCGTATCCAATCATATATGTATCTAATCCTATCCTGTGTGATACAGCCTGCAGAGCGGTGTATCAAATCCCAACACTGACATTGCTAAAATGTGTATCTAATCCCATTTTGTATGATCCTGTCTGCTGAGCTGTGTATCTAATCCCTTATGCACACCGCCGTATCCATTTTGCGATCCACATTTTTTGCAGTCCCATTGAGTTCGATGGATTTGAGTTGCTCATTTTGAGGACCAGAATAGGACATGTTCTGTTTTTACTGGAACTGAAATATGGATATAAAAAACACACTGATGACGTCCCTGTGCTTTCCATATCCGTATGTCAGTTCTGCGACAGATAAAAAATGACTGTTAAAAAATGTGAATCGCACACGGACAGTAACCTGATTTAGTGGATCCGCGACTTGCAGACCGCAAAACAGATACGGTTCTGTGCACGAGCCCTATCACTTATACTGAGCGCCCATAACAGTGACATCCACAGTGCCCCCATAACAGTGACATCCACAGCGCCCCCATAACAGTGACATCCACAGCGCCCCCATAACAGTGACATCCACAGCGCCCCCATAACAGTGACATCCACAGTGCCCCCATAACACTGACATTCACAGTGCCCCATAACAGTGACATCCACAGTGCCCCATAACAGTGACCTCCACAGATCCCCCATAACAGTGACATCCACAGTGCCCCCATAACACTGACATCAACAGATCCCCCATAACAGTGTCATCCACAGTGCCGCCATAACAGTGACATCAACAGATCCCCCATAACAGTGACATCCACAGTGCCCCCATAACAGTGACATCCACAGCGCCCCCATAACAGTGACATCCACAGTGCCTTCATAATAGTGACATCCACAGTGCCCCCCATACCAGTGACATCCACAGTGCTCTCATAACACTGTCATCCAATGCCCCCTATTTGCCATCCAGTGCCCCCACTATGCCATCCAGCGCCCCCTTGTGCCATCCAGTGCCCCCTTGTGCCATCCAGTGCCATCCAGCGCCCTTTTTGTCATCCAGCGTCCCCTGTGCCCTCCAGCTCCCCTTGTGCCATCCTGTGCCCCCTTGTGCTATCAAGCGCCCTTTGTGCCATCTACCGCCCCTTGTGCTATCCAGTTTCCCTTATGCCATCCTGTGCCCCCTTGTGCTATCAAGCGCCCTTTGTGCCATCTACCGCCCCTTGTGCTATCCAGTGCCTCCTGTGCCATCCTGTGCCCCCTTGTGCCATCCAGCGCCCTTTGTCATCCAGCGTCCCCTGTGCCCTCCAGAGCCCCCTTTTGCCATCCTATGCCCCCTTGTGCCAACCCGTTTCCCTTATGCCATCCTGTGCCCCCTGTGACATGCACAGCATGGCGATCAGCCTCTGTAGCTGATCGCTATGCTGTCACTCCTGCACAGTGCTTACATCGCGCTGTGCAGGATTCAATACAGGCTTCACATAGAAGCCTGTACGATAGAGACGGCGGTACTGCACATGCGCACTAGCATTCAGCCTAGTGCGCTGTGTAGACGGCCAGGCGGAGCTTTCTCCAGCAGGAGGCGGTGACGTCACTAGTGACAATCCGTCTCCTGACGGAGAAAGGAAGAGAGGACTGGAAGACAGGGAGACGGACTTCGGCCAGAAGAAGTGAAAAGACAGCTAGAGGAACCACGTGATCAAGATCCAGATTGCAAGAACAGCAGCATTGTGGAAGGTAAGTATGTTAGTAATACTCTTTCCTCCACAGGTTAGTTCTTTTTAGCTAAAAAAAAGTTTTAGCCCGGAGAACCCCTTTCAGTCCCTCACCTCCAATGCTTTATACGGTCTGCTCACCTGTAGACCCTCACTGCAATGTTCTATGGAGTTCGCTCCCTTCAGTCCCTCACGTCCAATTCTTTATACGGTCTGCTCATCTGAAGACCATCACTGCAATGTTTTAAGGGGTTCGCAAAGGCTTCAGTCCCTCACCTCCAGTGCTTTATATGGTCTACTCACCTGTAGGCCATCACTGCAATCTTTTATGGGGTTCGCAAACCTTCAGTCCCTCACTTCCAATACTTGATATGGTCTGCTCACATGTCGACCATTGCTGCAATGTTTTATGGGTTCGCTAGGCTTCAGGCCCTCACCTCCATTGCTTTATACGGTCTGCTCACCTGTAGGCCATCACTGCAATTTCTTATGGGGTTCGCTCTCCTTTAGACCCTCATCTCCAATGCTTTATACATTCTCTTCATCTGCAGGCCATTAATGTAGTGTTTTATGGGGTTCGCTCACTTTCAATCCCTCATCTCCAATGCTCTATACGGTCTTCTCACCTGTAGCCAATCACTGCAATGTTTAATGGGGTTCGCTCACCTTCAGTCTCTCATCTCCAATGCTTTATACGGTCTGCTCATCTGTAGGCCATCACTGCATTGTTTTATGGGGGGGTTCGCTCACCTTCAGTCCCTGACCTCCAATGCTTTAGACAGTCTTCTCAGCTGTAGGCCATCACTGCAATGATTTATGGGGTTTGCTCACATTCAGTCTCTCACCTCCAATGCTTTATACGGTCTGCTCACCTGTAGGTCATCACTGCAATTTGTTATGGGGTTCGCTTTGCTTCAGGCCCTCACCTTTAATGTTTTATATGGTCTGCTCACCTGTAGTCCATCACTGAAATGTTTTATGGGGTTCGCAAGGCTTCAGGCCCTCACCTCCAATGCTTTATACGGTCTGCTCACCTTTAGACCATCACTGCAATGATTTATGGGGTTTCCTCACCTTCAGTCCCTCACTTCCAATGCTTTATACGGTCTGCTCACCTGTCGGCCATTACTACAATGTTTTATGATGTTCGCTCACCTTCAGACCCTCACCTCTAATGTTTTATATGGTTTGCTCACCTGTAGGCCATCAATGCAATGTTTTATGGGGTTTGCTAGGCTTCAGACCCTAACCTCCAATGCTTTATACGGTCTGCTCACCTGTAGGCCATCACTGCAATGTTTTATGGGGTTCGCTCACCTTCAGTCCCTCACCTTCAATGCTTTATATGGTCTGCGCAATTGTAGGCCATCAATGTAATGTTTTATAGGGTTCGCACACCTTCAGTCCCTCACCTCCAATGCTTTAGACAGTCTCCTCAGCTGTAGACCATCACTGCAATGATTTATGGGGTTTCCTCACCTTCAGTCCCTCACCTCCAATGCTTTATACGGTCTGCTCACCTGTCGGCCATCACTACAATGTTTTATGATGTTCGCTCACCTTCAGACCCTCACCTCTAATGTTTTATATGGTTTGCTCACCTGTAGGCCATCACTGCAATGTTTTATGGGGTTCGCTCGCCTTCAGACACTCACCTCCAATGCTTTATAGGGTCAACTCACCTGTAGGCCATTACTGCAATGTTTTATGGGGTTCGCTCACCTTCAGTCCCTCACCTCCAATGCTTTATATGGTCCACTCACCTGTAGGCCATGACTGCAATTTTTATGGGTTCGTTCACCTTCAGTCCCTCACCTCCAATGCTTTATACATTCTCCTCACCTGTAAGCCATTTCAATGCAATGTTTTATGGGGTTCGCTCACCTTCAGTCCCTCACCTCCAATGCTTTATACGGTCTGCTCACCTGTAGGCCATCACTGCAATGTTCTTATGGGGTTCGCTCACCTTCAGGCCCTCACCTCTAATGCTTTATATGGTCTGCTCACCTGTAGTCCATCACTGCAATGTTTTATAGGGTTCGCACGGCTTCAGTCCCTCACCTCCAATGCTTTATACAGTCTGCTCAGCTGTAGGCCATCACTGCAATGATTTATAGTGTTCGCTCACCTTCAGTCCCTCACCTCCAATGCTTTATACGGTCTGCTCACCTGTCGGCCATTACTACAATGTTTTATGATGTTCGCTCACCTTCAGACCCTCACCTCTAATGTTTTATATGGTTTGCTCACCTGTAGGCCATCACTGCAATGTTTTATGGGGTTCGCTAGGCTTCAGACCCTCACCTCCAATGCTTTATACGGTCTGCTCACCTGTAGGCCATCACTGCAATGTTTTATGGGGTTCGCTCACCTTCAGTCCCTCACCTCCAATGCTTTATATGGTCTGCTCACTTGTAGGCCATCACTGCAATGTTTTATAGGGTTCGTTCACCTTCAGTCCCTCACCTCCAATGCTTTATACAGTCTCCTCACCTGTAGAGCCATCACTGCAATGTTTTATGGGGTTCGCTCACCTTCAGTCCCTCACCTCCAATGCTTTATACGGTCTGCTCACCTGTAGGCCATCACTGCAATGTTTTATGAGTTCGCTCACCTTCAGACCCTCACCTCTAATGTTTTATATGGTCTGCTCACCTGTAGGCCATCACTGCAATGTTTTATGGGGTTCGCTAGGCTTCAGTCCCTCACCTCCAATGCTTTATACGGTCTGCTCACCTGTAGGCCATCACTGCAATGTTTTATGGGGTTCGCACACCTTCAGTCCCTCACTTCCAATACTTGATATGGTCTGCTCACATGTCGACCATTGCTGCAATGTTTTATGGGTTCGCTCAGGCTTCAGGCCCTCACCTCCATTGCTTTATACGGTCTGCTCACCTGTAGGCCATCACTGCAATTTCTTATGGGGTTCGCTCTCCTTTAGACCCTCATCTCCAATGCTTTATACATTCTCTTCATCTGCAGGCCATTAATGTAGTGTTTTATGGGGTTCGCTCACTTTCAATCCCTCATCTCCAATGCTCTATACGGTCTTCTCACCTGTAGCCAATCACTGCAATGTTTAATGGGGTTCGCTCACCTTCAGTCTCTCATCTCCAATGCTTTATACGGTCTGCTCATCTGTAGGCCATCACTGCATTGTTTTATGGGGGGGTTCGCTCACCTTCAGTCCCTGACCTCCAATGCTTTAGACAGTCTTCTCAGCTGTAGGCCATCACTGCAATGATTTATGGGGTTTGCTCACATTCAGTCCCTCACCTCCAATGCTTTATACGGTCTGCTCACCTGTAGGTCATCACTGCAATTTGTTATGGGGTTCGCTTTGCTTCAGGCCCTCACCTTTAATGTTTTATACGGTCTGCTCACCTGTAGTCCATCACTGAAATGTTTTATGGGGTTCGCAAGGCTTCAGGCCCTCACCTCCAATGCTTTATACGGTCTGCTCACCTTTAGACCATCACTGCAATGATTTATGGGGTTTCGCTCACCTTCAGTCCCTCACTTCCAATGCTTTATACGGTCTGCTCACCTGTCGGCCATTACTACAATGTTTTATGATGTTCGCTCACCTTCAGACCCTCACCTCTAATGTTTTATATGGTTTGCTCACCTGTAGGCCATCAATGCAATGTTTTATGGGGTTTGCTAGGCTTCAGACCCTAACCTCCAATGCTTTATACGGTCTGCTCACCTGTAGGCCATCACTGCAATGTTTTATGGGGTTCGCTCACCTTCAGTCCCTCACCTTCAATGCTTTATATGGTCTGGCAATTGTAGGCCATCAATGTAATGTTTTATAGGGTTCGCACACCTTCAGTCCCTCACCTCCAATGCTTTAGACAGTCTCCTCAGCTGTAGACCATCACTGCAATGATTTATGGGGTTTCCTCACCTTCAGTCCCTCACCTCCAATGCTTTATACGGTCTGCTCACCTGTCGGCCATTACTACAATGTTTTATGATGTTCGCTCACCTTCAGACCCTCACCTCTAATGTTTTATATGGTTTGCTCACCTGTAGGCCATCACTGCAATGTTTTATGGGGTTCGCTCGCCTTCAGACACTCACCTCCAATGCTTTATAGGGTCAACTCACCTGTAGGCCATTACTGCAATGTTTTATGGGGTTCGCTCACCTTCAGTCCCTCACCTCCAATGCTTTATATGGTCCACTCACCTGTAGGCCATGACTGCAATTTTTTTTCGGGTTCGTTCACCTTCAGTCCCTCACCTCCAATGCTTTATACATTCTCCTCACCTGTAAGCCATTTCCGCAATGTTTTATGGGGTTCGCTCACCTTCAGTCCCTCACCTCCAATGCTTTATACGGTCTGCTCACCTGTAGGCCATCACTGCAATTTCTTATGGGGTTCGCTCTGCTTCTGGCCCTCACCTCTAATGTTTTATACGGTCTTCTCACCTGTAGTCCATCACTGCAATGTTTTATGGGGTTCGCAAGGCTTCAGACCCTCACCTCCAATGCTTTATACGGTCTGCTCACCTTTAGGCCATCACTGCAATGTTTTATAGTGTTCGCTCACCTTCAGTCCCTCACTTCCAATGCTTTATACGGTCTGCTCACCTGTCGGCCATTACTACAATGTTTTATGATGTTCGCTCACCTTCAGACCTTCACCTCTAATGTTTTATATGGTTTGCTCACCTGTAGGCCATCAATGCAATGTTTTATGGGGTTTGCTAGGCTTCAGACCCTAACCTCCAATGCTTTATACGGTCTGCTCACCTGTAGGCCATTACTGCAATGTTTTATGGGGTTCGCTCACCTTCAGTCCCTCACCTCCAATGCTTTATATGGTCTGCTCAATTGTAGGCCATCAATGTAATGTTTTATAGGGTTCGCACACCTTCAGTCCCTCACCTCCAATGCTTTAGACAGTCTCCTCAGCTGTAGACCATCACTGCAATGATTTATGGGGTTTCCTCACCTTCAGTCCCTCACCTCCAATGCTTTATACGGTCTGCTCACCTGTCGGCCATTACTACAATGTTTTATGATGTTCGCTCACCTTCAGACCCTCACCTCTAATGTTTTATATGGTTTGCTCACCTGTAGGCCATCACTGCAATGTTTTATGGGGTTCGCTCGGCTTCAGACACTCACCTCCAATGCTTTATACGGTCAACTCACCTGTAGGCCATTACTGCAATGTTCTATGGAGTTCGCTCCCTTCAGTCCCTCACCTCCAATGCTTTATATGGTCCACTCACCTGTAGGCCATTACTGCAATTTTTTATGGGGTTCGCTCACCTTCAGTCCCTCACCTCCAATGCTTTATACATTCTCCTCACCTGTAAGCCATCACTGCAATGTTTTATGTGGTTCGCTCACCTTCAGTCCCTCACCTCCAATTCTTTAAACCGTCTGCCCACCTGTAAGTCATCACTGCAATGTTTTATGGGGTTCGCTCGGCTTCAGGCCCTCACCTCTAATGTTTTATATGGTCTGCTCACCTGTAGCCCATCACTGCAATGTTTTATGGGGTTCGCTTGCCTTCAGTACCTCACTTCCAATGCTTTATACAGTCTGCTCACCTGTCGGCCATTACTGCAATGTTTTATGGGGTTCACTCACCTTCAGGCCCTCAAATACAATGTCTTATATGGGTTGCTCACCTGTAGGCTATCACTGCAATGTTTTATGGGGTTCTCTAGATTTCAGGCCCTCACATCCAATGCTTTATATGGTCTGCTCACCTGTAGGCCATCAATGCAATTTTTTATTAAGTTCGCTCACCTTTTATTCCTCACCTCCAATGCTTTATACAGTCTCCTCACCTGTAGGCCATCACTGCAATGTTTCATGGGGTTTGCTCACCTTCAGTCCCTCACCTCCAATGCTTTTTTACATTCTCCACTCCTGTAGGCCATCTCTGCAATGTTTTATGTTGTTCGCTCACCTTCAGTCCCTCACCTCCAGTGCTTTATATGGTCTTCTCACCTGTAGGCCATTACTGCAATGTTTTATGGGGTTTGTTCACCTTCAGTCCCTCACCTCCAATGCTTTATACTGTCTGCTCACCTGTAGTCCATCACTGCAATTTTTTATGGGATTTGCTAGGCTTCAGACCCGCACCTCCAATGCTTTATACGGTCTGCTCATCTGTAGGCCATCACTGAAATGTTTTATGTGGTTCGCTCACCTTCAGTCCCCCACCTCCAATTCTTTTTATGGTCTGCTCACCTGTAGGCGATTACTTTAATGTTTTATGGGGTTCGTCACCTTCAGGCCCTCACCTCTAATGTTTATACAGTCTGCTCACCTGTAAGCCATCACTGCACTGTTTTGTGGGGTTCGCTAAGTTTCAGGCTCTCACCTCCAATGCTTTATACGGTCTGCTCACATGTAGGCCATTACTGCAATGTTTTATAGGGTTCGCTTACCTTCAGTCCCTCACCTCCAATGCTTTATACGTTCTGCTCACCTGTAGGCCATCACTGCAATGTTTTATGTGGTTCGCTCGGCTTCAGGCCCTCACCTCTAATGTTTTATATGGTCTGCTAACCTGTAGGCCATCACTGCAAAGTTCTATGGGGTTCGCTAGGCTTTAAGCTCTCACCTCCAATGCTTTATATGGTCTACTCACCTGTAGGCCATCACTGCAATGTTTTATGTATGATGCCCTCCTTTATGTGTAATAAAGGGTGTATTGGAGTGCCTGTTCCTTGTAATTTTGTCAGCCCTTTCACTTAGTGCATAGGCTTTATGAGTGCAGCAGTGTACCTGAACAATTGTAGCACCATGTGAATGAGGCCCTCCTTCATGTGATATACAGGCTGTATCGGAGTGTTTCCTAACAATTTTACCTTTAAAAATTTCTTCTTCTTTAGGGGGCGGGATTTTGTGTGTGATTTTGTCGCTATGTAAAAGTAACGGACAACTGGGACAATATGGTTCCCTGCAGCGACATTGGGGTCAAGATGCACTCAGACTTGGTCCCCATGCTGTTCCAGATCCATTTTGGTGGTGTTTCTGTCACTTTCTGACCTTTTCTAATGAACCAGGCACCCTCCCCTCATCTGAACAGGGCGTGCTTACTATTTATTATGGCTTGCATGAGTGTGTCTCTTCTCCCTTGTGAGGCAGCACGTACACTCCCTCTGTCTCCCCAGCCTATGGTTGGAATGCAGAGTGGGTTGATCCAGGCCAGGGCTTCTCCTGTAAGGCAACAGTTCAAAGTGCAGAGGGCACTGATTAATGAATCCCCTGCACTGGTTAGGATCTCCATCAAAGTGTGGCGGAGATGACAGACAAGGTCTAGAACCTGGCACATAGGGTATTGACGGAGCTGGTCCTGGGTTAGCCGCTGCAGCGGGAGCTGGTGGTGCAGGGTTGGTGGGCCTAAGGTCTGATGGTGAGGATACGCTTGGACCGTTAGGGTAGTTGCTAGGTGCCACTCCGGAGCAGTCCCTGAGTCAGTGGCAGCTGACCAAGGGGGCCATAGATACCGGTGAAAACACAGATAGGAAGTACGTGGTCAGGAAGTGTGAAGTCAGGGCAGGCAAAGTGAGTAAACAAAGTCCAAGGTCAGAGGCAGGCAGCAAAAAAGAAAAATCTGATAAATCCAAAAGCAGGGTCTGGTATATAGAAAAGAAGAAACTCTAGAAACACCTTCACACTAGGAACTAGACAAGCTAGTGACTATGAATTGCTCAGGCACATTCCATGGGGCAGGAAGCGCCTTTAAAAACTTCCTGCACACCATAACAAATAGTACACGACTAGTGATGAGCGAGCACCAAAGTGTTCGGATGTTCGTGTACTCGGTACGAAAAAATAGCCATATTCGTGCGCTCGGCCAAGCACCCCAATAATGGAAGTCAATGGGAGACAACCAGGCATGCCCTGCTCGGATGAGGTGAGTTTATTTTTTTTATTTTTTTAACCCCTCCATTGCTATTTTACTTAGCATTCTGTATTAAGATTGCTATTATTTTCCCTTATAACTATGTTATAAGGGAAATTATAAAGATGGGGTCCCCATCCCGATCTTCTCCTAGCAACTATGCGTATAAATTGCACTGCATCTGCACTTGTTTGCGGATGCTTGAGATTTTCACGCAGGCCCATTCACTGCTATGGGGCCTGCGTTGCGTGAAAAACGCAGAATATAGAACATGTTACGATTTTCACGCAACGCACAAGAGATGCGTGAAAATAACCGCTAATGTACACAGCCCCATTGAAGTGAATGGGTCTGGATTCAGTGCGGGTGCAATGTGTTTACGTCACGCATTTCACCCACGCTGAATTCTCGCCCGTGTGAAAGGGGCCTTAGAGTTTCTGCTAAGTTCCGTCCTGCTGATAAAGCGTGGCTTGCCTCCAAATATATTAGGCTTAAAATACCCTTTTACAAATTGGTTTCCTACAAGCTTAAGCTGCCAGCCTCTCTCCAGGTACCAAATTCCTTCCACGTCTCCCTGCTGAAACCTGTGGTCCTGATTCGTTTTGTCAAAAACCTATCTCAGCTCCTGTTGTGTCCAGTGATGAAATCATCTATGAGGTAAATGCTATTCTGTTACTCCATCCATTTGCTCACAATGAGCCAGCAGATATCTTGATTGAAGATCTTGCATGAAATCCCGTGCGCGGGGACATATGATGATCTTCATTCTTCAATCAAGGTAGCGGCGGCTGGCCTGGCCACACAGTAAGTCTATGTATAAAATAACAGATTAACTATGAATGTCACAGCAGTTGAACAAGATGCATGCAGTGATTACACTCAAGCTGCAGTGTTCCTGCTGTCTCCCTATGCTCTTTCTACAGTGTTTAAAAACGATGATCTCCCTGCACTGTTCCTTCACTGTCCCTGCATTGTTTCTACTCTTTCCCTATCCAATATTCTTTTTATAAACAGTGTTCAGTCCCTAGTGTATGAGCGCTTGTCAGTTGTCACATTACAGTGAAATGGTGGAGACAGCGCAGGAAGAGGCTTTTATAGGGCTGTGACATCACAGGGGATGGCTATCTGCAGATTGGCTGGTTGCATGAGATTATGTGTGATTTTGCATTCCCTAACTTCTTACTTTCCCTTTGCAACATGTGCAACCGCCATTTTAGAAAAAAAATATATATAAAAAAAAAAAAAACTATTTGTTACCACTAAGCACTAGGAAATTCGAATTTGTGTCAAAAATAATTTTTCCTATTCTTCAGATCGAATTCCACTTCAGACGTTTCGATTCGCTCAACAATATTAGTGGCAATTGATAAATCTGGCTAAAAGTGTGACTAAACCAACAAAATATATATCCGTCCTTTACTAAATATAAAATACTGGCCGTGGTAAACCACATGAAAAATGTCACAAACACAAAATAAGTTTTTAGCAAAACCTATTCCACAGACAAAATCGCTCAATTTTTTTCACCCAAAGCCATTCATACTTCGACCCTTAGGCCCCTTTCATATGAGTAAGTTTTCCTTGCGGGTGCAATGCGTGACGTGCACGCATTGCACCCACACTGAATCCTGACCCATTCACTTCAATGGGGCTGTGCAGATGAGCGGTGATTTTCACGCATCACTTGTGCGTTGCGAGAAAATCGCAGCATGTTGTATATTCAGCGTTTTTCCCGCAACATAGGCCCCATACAAATGAATAGGGCTGTGTGAGAATCGCATAGCATCTGCAAGCAAGTGCGGATGCAATGCGATTTTCACTTAAAGTTGCTAAGGAGACGATGTTAGTAAATTGATTAAACTCGATTTACTGTATTATTTTCCCGTATAACATGGTTATAAAGGAAAATAATAGCATTCTTAATACAGAATGCTTACTAAAATGTGGATTGAGGGGTTAAAAAAATTAATAAATTAACTCACCTCATCCACTTAATCGCGCAGCCGGCATCTTCTTCTTTCTTCTTCTTCGAGGACCTGCCAAAGGACCTTTGATGACGTCATCGTGCTCACAACTTGGTGCGCGGGGTGACGTCAGTGCAGGCCCTGCTGAATGAAGATAAAAGGTCCTTCTATCTTCAATCAGCAGACCTGCGCTGACGTCACCACGCTCACCACGTGGTGAGCTCGATGACGTAATCAAAACATTAAAATGCATTGCACTAGTGCAGAAAAAACTGAACAACTGAACGCAATTGCAGACAAAACTGACTGAACTAGCTTGCAAAATTGTGTTTCACTGAAATCACCCTGAACTCATCTGGACCTAATCTGTCATGCTCGTGTAAAAGAGGCTTTAGGCTTTCTGAATGTGCACTAAATTTATCACAAAGGCTGGATGATATATGTGGTAAATGGCTAGACCTTTTTTTTTTACTCTGTGCTAACTATTGAATTGCTTCCTTTGGGGTCAGAATTGTTACGCTTTGTTTGTGTAAAACAATCAATCTTAGACCATCTTCTTTAGCCATGAAGCCACACCCTCTTACAGTAAGTAACACCACTTTTTCAGGCTAGGTGCAAATAATTTCTTCAAACTTAGATGTGCCAGATTGCACGACAATGTGCCAGATTTTGTACATTTATGGATGGATGGGCGATTCTGCCTTTCACAGCAGCAGCAACCAGAGTTTATTTAGGTGGGGGTGGGATATTCACTGTTCTCTATATAAGCTACTGATTGTTATCATAGAGAGAACAGTGTGCCACACACTACCCTCAATATAAGCATAATTTTATATATACATATATAGTTACATATACATATACATATTTTTCGCTTTATAAGAAGCACTTTTTCTCCCCAAAAAAGTGGGGGGGGGGGAATTGCAATGCGTCTTGCAAAGCCAATGGTATATGGCTGATACTGATACATCGCCGGCCGCTATGCTGCAGAGTGCCGCCTGCTATGTATCAGTTACAGTAAGTGGGGTGGGAGGAGGGGCTGGTGGCGGCAACTGCTGTTGCGCTCACGGTGGGGCCCGGTGCAGTGACTGTACTCCATTACACTGGGCCCCACTCACAGCAGTCTTTATATGTAAGGTTTATTTATTTAATGCTCAAGCAGTGGCACCCTCTTTGTTAAACTACACTAATCGTTTGTAGTAGTACTCAATCAAAGCAGCGGTCAGGTCAGCAGCTTAACGTCACTCACTAAGTCATGCTCCTCCCACTTCATGAATGTAGCAGGAGGAGCATGAATGAGTGAGAGAGGTTACATTGCCGGCCTGCCCGCCACTTTGATAGTGAGTACTACTACAGAAGATTACGCTAGATTAACGAACCAGAGCCACTGGTTAAGGATTAATCCTCAACCAGTGACTCTGGCTTGTTAAACTAGCGTAATCTTCTGTAGTAGTACTCACTATCATAGACATACAGACCCACACTCATATAATTATCAATATAAACAAACATTTAGTTATTTTACCCCGCCCTGTATAATTTACCTTGATACCCCTCAGTTTTATTATATAACTGAGGGGTATAAGGGTACCTTATACAGGGCAGGGTAATATAACTGAGGAGGGCTATCAGGGTAAATTATACAGGGGGTAATATAGCTAAGGGGTATCAGGGTACATTATACAGGGGTAATAAAACTGAGGAGTGCTATCAAGGACATAATACAGGGGTAATATAAGTTATATTACCCCTGTATGGTGTGTGATAGCCCTCCTCAGTTATATTACTCCTCATATACCCTGATACCCCCTCAGTTATATTACTCCTCATATACCCTGATACCCCTAGTTATATTACCCCCTGTATAATTTACCCTGATACCCCTCAGTTATATTATATTACTGAGGGGTATCCGGGTAATACAGGGGACAACTGAGGAAGGGTAGCACTGTGGGACAGAGTACATAACATGCTTCTTTTTTAAATGCATTATATAACCGTATGGATGGGTCCCAGACCGGAGCAGCTGGGCAGTGGGCACCAAGTTCCTAGTTCCCTTCCAACATATCACGTTGTGCGGGGCATGCAGCGTTACGTGACGTCAACTCAGCCTGCGCAGCACGCACAGCTCTCTGCCTCTGCCGGGTCCGCCCCCCTATGTGAATACTAGCCGCCACCTGCCCGCAGCCAGGTATTGTAAATTAGTTTACATTGCGGCGGGCGGCGGCGGCCAGCGTAACAGACAAGAGAATCAGCCGGGGGAACACCCAAGAGCACGGAGGTGACAAACTATATTAGGGTGTGCCCAGGCACACCTGGCACACCCCCTGCGCACGCCTTCGCTCACTATCAAAGCCGCGGGCAGGCCGGCAGTGTAATGTAATTTATTCACGTTCCTCCTGCTCCATTCATGAAGTGGGAGGAGCATGAATGAGTGAGTCAAAATGTCAGGAATGTCGCACTAGAATGTTGGATATCTAGGAAGAGGTGCACTTCACAAAATGGAGTCACTCACTCCACAAAAAGTATATGTATATAGTAATAAAGGATTGTGCGGCACTCTCTAATACTAAGGAGCATATATTTATTAGGTATATTAAATTCTATAAAAGTACCAATACAGTAATTCACATACTAATCCTAAATACAATAGCAAATAAACGCATCAATAGTTCATAATAGAAAAATAAAATAATCGCATAAAATAGCTAGCAATAAAAACAGAAGTGGAAGGATGGGGTGGTTGAACCAAAGTCTAAAAGTATCCAAAAATAATAAAGGGGATACTCATACTTTAATGTATAATCAAAGTATGTCCGTCCTTTCAGTGGATAATCTCACTTTCCCAACACAACTTCAGCTTGTTTCCAATTCAATCCCGCTCTTTTTCAGAGATATCAAAAAAACTTATTGCCAGCGGAATTGTTTTAGTGTGTGTCTTGAGTGGCGTCCCACTCTGACACTTGCAGTAGCGGCGTCCCGCTTGAAGTCAGTGAAAGCTGTGATTCTTAATGTGAATTAGAACAGTCTTACCGGGATCTCGAGGTTAGGATGGCTCTCTGCGTAGTGCTTGATATTGCTGTCTCCACACTCTGGTATCGGGAGCCATCTAATTAAACAGAGTCCACGTACACGGTGTCTCCTGCACGTGGGAGTATCTGCGCTGTGATGCCGTACCGTGCTTTGCCGTGCTTGTGCTCCTGCGGGTATCTGATCTTTCTCCTCAATCCTCTTCACTGTTCTTTAGCGTAGTCTCTAGGGGGGTAAAACGTTACGCTGCTGACCTGACTGCTGCTTTGAGTGAGCTAGTGAGTACTACAACAGACGATTAGGGTAGTTTTACAAAGAGGGAGCCGGTGTAATGGGGTCACTATGCACAGGGACAGATCCCCATAACAGTGCATCATCCACAGATCCCTCAGACCAAAGCTTCAGCCACAGATCCCCTCATAACAGTGTCATCCACAGACCAACCTTAGTTCAAAACCCACCAAAAGCACACCTTTTGGTTCAAAATTTTTTTTCTCTTATTTTCCTCCTCAAAAAACTAGCTCCGTCTTATCATCAGGTGTGTCTTATAAAGCGGAAAATATTACTATATAATATAGTACTAATATAGTATTAAATATTATTATATATTACTTAAATTGTACTTTAGATTTGTTCAGAGAGGGAGGGGCCCAATACTGAGTTTTGCTATAGGGTCCCATGATTTCTATGTATGCCCCTGTTTGTCACTGATAGTTCATGTGCCACTTGGGGACATGTTACTGCTGAGGCCGGTCATTGGCTGCGACTCAAAATGTGATCCTGTCAATCAAGAAAATTGTCATCAGGGAGCAAGTGAGTATGATTTTTCAACATCCTGCTGTAAACACTTAAAAAGACTCAAAGGCTGGACAGCCTGGACAGGTATTGTCATCTGATTACACAGTTATTATATTTATGGAAACCAGAAGATTGCTAAATTGAGCCAGGGAACAGGAACAAAGCAGAGTGGAGGAGGTGAGTATGAAGTTTTCAACTAGTACAACATGCTGCTAGGGGCAATTTAAAAAGTCCTGAAGGCCGGCCAATCCCTTTAAACTAAGATGGCATTATCTACAGTAATGCATCATAGTATGGATTTGGGGATATTTGATGGTAAGTAAAATTCTTTAAAAGTATACATTTTCAAAAATAACAACATAATTTGTCTGTTTAAACACTAAAGTTGTCTGAAAATTCCATATTTTGCAAAGTGCATATTGGTTGATGTTATACAAATATTTACATTTTAAAGCAAGAATGATTTAGGAATGAAAGTCTTTCATCACTCTGCTTTGCAAATGGTCCATGATCCTTTCCACTTTAGCATCTGTTATAACATTAAAGCAAATCCAAATTACTTTAACAGTGTACATGATGAAATAGATTCAATATTATGCTGACTATTGCCGAAAACATGATTGTGGAATTTGGGGGAGGCTATCATCCATTTTATAAGAGCCTTAGCATAATAAAATAACAGCAAAGTAAACTTCTCAAAGGTTGTGCAAAATCAGTAGGGTATCTAGAACTAACTGCAATCACTTCCCGTGCTACTCCCCCTCCTGCGGCTAGTCAAGATATCTCTGTCAGACCAGACCTGGTAGCTACTCCACCGGTTTCCTACATGTATATACTGTATGTCATGTCACTGTATATACTGTCACTGTATATAATGTCATTGTATATTACTGTTGTGGGGGCCCTGACAATAAAATCTTTCAGTGTTCCCCCCGGGTGGGCCCATTCTAAGTTTGGGCCCTGTACCAGCTGCTACCCCTTCTTCCACTGTTACTACTTCCCTGTTCTAACTATTTATATATATACTGTATATATATATATATATATATATATATATATATATATACATACAGTTGTGTTCAAATGTTCAACCCCCACTGAAATTGAGTGTTTTGGCCAGTTTGACATTGATTTTGATCATTTCAGTCATCTTGTTTACAATTAAATCAAAGAGGCACTTGTAAGTCAGACAGATATAACATAACATTTATAATAAAATAACCACAAATGTCTTTTCTGTGCTCACATCATTATCAGCTTTATTCAACCCCCAAGTGACATTCAATCTTAGTACTTAGTACAACATCCTTTTCCAGTTATAACAGCTTTTAAACGTGAAGCATAGCTTGACACAAGTGTCTTGCAGCGATCTACGGGTATCTTCGCCCGCTCTAGTTCAGTCACATTCTTAGGCTTGCGCGCTGCAACTGCTTTCTTTAAGTCCCGCCAGAGGTTCTCAATCGGATTTAAGTCTGGTGACTGCGATGGCCACTTCAAAATGTTCCAGCCTTTAATCTGCAACCATGCTCTAGTGGACTTGGAGGTATGCTTGGGATCATTGTCCTGTTGAAAGGTCCAACGTCTCCCAAGCCTCAGGTTTGTGACCGACTGAATCACATTTTCATCCAATATCTCCTGGTACTGAAGAGAATTCATGGTACCTTGTACACGCTGAAGCTTCCCTGTACCTGTAGAAGCAAAACAGCCCCAAAGCATGATTGACCCCCCGCCATGCTTCACAGTAGGCAAGGTGTTCTTTTCTTCATAGGCCTTGTTCTTCCTCCTCCAAACATAGCATTGATCCATGGGCCCAAACAGTTCTAATTTTGTTTCATCAGTCCACAGAACACTATCCCAAAATTTTTGTGGTTGTCCACTCTTCTTATTCTTTGGAGACAGCAAGGGGGTGCGCCTGGGAGTTCTATCATGGAGGCCTTCATTACGCGGTGTGCGCCCTTATTGTCTGAGCTGAAACTTCAGTACCCGCATCTGACAAATCTTTTTTTAGTTCCTCAGCAGTCACACGGGGACTTTTCTCCACTTTGCGCTTCAGGTAGCGCACAGCAGTCGAAGTCAGCATCTTCTTTCTGCCACAACCAGGTAGCGTTTCAACAGTGCCCTTTGCCTTGAATTTGCAAATGATGCTTCCTATGGTGTCTCTTGGTATGTTTAACATCTTTGCAATCTTCTTATAGCCATTGCCCTTCCTGTGAAGAGAAATCACCTCTTCTCTTGTCTTCCTGGACCATTCTCTTGACTTCACCATGTTTGTAAACACACCAGTAAATGTCTAGAAGGAGCTGAGTATCACAATCATTTTAAATCTGCCTAATTAGTGCTTATTATGCTTGATTGATGCTCCTTGACATCCACAGGTGTTTTCAATACCTGATCGAAAACACTTGAATGAACCTCTGTTCTTAAGAGTGGTAGTCTTTAAGGGGTTGAATAATTGTGTCAATTAAGAAATCACAAAAAAAAACATTTAATACTGTATTACAAAAACAATTGATGTCATTTTAGTTGCATTTGGTTCTTTAAAAAGTCCTTGTAAGATTTCATTCTGAACACAATTACAAATGTAAACTAAATTCCCTAAAACACTTTACAGCATTGGGGGTTGAATAATTTTGAACACAATTGTATATTAGTGTTGAACGAGCATGATCGGCTGAACACCAGTTAAGCTCGAGCATTACTATACTCAGCACATAGCGGTATTCGGCCGAATACCGCATGTGCTCGAGTACAATGCTCGAGTCTCCTTCCTGCACGTTTCTTGGCTGCTATGCAGCCAATAAACATGCAGATAAGTACTGCCCTCACTGTAATGCCGCAGCCATGTTGGTTACTGGCATTAGAGTGATTGGCTGGCCGGAATGCGTCATCGGGTGCTATATAGCACCCGATGGCACGTGTTTGGCTCAGTCTTAGTCAGGGAGAGCTGTGCATAGGAAGGGACAGACAGTGTAGGGAGTGATATTAGACTATTTTTATTAGAAAACTTTTCAGAGACCAAAAGTCCTTTAAGGATTATTGTGTGTGGCAACAGCAATATTTTTTTTTAGCGCATCCCGAGCTAAATAGCTGCTAAAAGGCTGCGGACAGTTAAATTATCTGGGCCACATCTCCTGTGTAAAGTGTGCGCATCCCAATAATATCTGTGACATCCAGTGAACTTTTTCCATAGACGGTGCCACATCTAAAGTGTAACGTGTGCGCACAAATTTTTCAACTGTGACATACAGTTTACTTTTTCCGTAAAAGCTGCGGACAGTGACATTACCAGTGGTACCTCTCCTGTATAACGTTTCCTCATCCCAAATACCTATGACATTCCCTGTAATTTTTTCTTAGACGCTGGTGACAGCATTGACATTATCTGTGGTATATCTCCTGTGTGACGTTTCCACATCCCAAATACCTTTTTACATTTTTTTGCGCATATACTTCCAAATCCTACGCTATTGTACATGTGACATACTTTCAAGTATATATAACATTTAAAATGAAGAAGGTGAGCAGTAAGGGACGGGGAGGTGGCCATGATGCTGATGGTGCACGCAGTGGCCGTGGCCCTGGGAGTGTTGAAACTGTGCCTGCTGCAAGAGCACAAGAAAAACAATCATCTACGATACCTAGCTTCATGTCCCGGTTTGCAGGGCGGCGCAGGACACCACTCTTGAAGTCAGACCAGTGCGACCGGGAGGTCAGTTGGATTGCAGCAGATAATGCTTCCAGTCGGTTAAGCACCACCCTGTCTTCCACTAAGTCCAGTCTCAGTAGCCAAGGCCCTCGCATATAATTTTTTACAGGGTCAACTCACCTGCAGGCCCTCACATATAATGTTTTAAAGGATCAGCTCACTGGTATGGCCTAGCATATAATCTTTTACAGGGTCAGCTCACCTGCAGGCCCTCGCATATAATGTTTTACAGGGTCAGCTCACCTGCAGGCCTTCGCATATAATCTTTTAGAGGGTCTGCTCACCCGCAGGCCCTCACCTACAATCTTTTACAGGGTCAGCTCACCTGCAGGCCCTCGCATATAATGTTTCAAAGGGTCAGCTCACCTGCAGGCCCTCGCATATAATTTTTTAGAGGGTCTGCTCCCTAGCAGGCCCTCACCTACAATCTTTCACAGGGTCAGCTCACCAGCAGGACCTCACCTACAATCTTTTACAGGGTCAGCTCACCTGCAGGCCCTCGCATATAATGTTTTACAGAGTCAGGTCACCTGCAGGCCCTCACCTACAACCTTTTAGAGGGTCAGCTCACCAGCAGGCCCTTACCTACAATCTTTTAAAGGGTCAGCTCACCTGTAGGCCCTCGCATATAATGTTTTACAGGGTCAGCTCATCTGCAGGGCCTCGCATATAATTTTTTAGAGGGTCAGCTCGACAGCAAGCCCTCACCTACAATCTTTTACAGGGTCAGCTCACCTGCAGGCCCTCGCATATAATGTTTTACAGGGTCAGCTCACCTACAGGCCCTCACCTACAACCTTTTACAGGGTCAGCTCACCAGCAGGCCCTCATCTACAATCTTTTACAGGGTCAGCTCACCTGCAGGCCCTCGCATATAATGTTTTACAGAGTCAGCTCACCTGCAGGCCCTCACCTACAACCATTTACAGGGTCAGCTCACCAGCAGGCCCTCACCTACAATCTTTTACAGGGTCAGCTCACCTGCAGGCCCCCGTATTTAATGTTTTACAGGGTCAGCTCACCTGCAGGCCCTCGCATATAATGTTTTACAGGGTCAGCTCACCTGCAGGCCCTCACCTACAACCTTTTAGAGGGTCAGCTCACCAGCAGGCCCTCATCTACAATCTTTTTCAGGGTCAGCTCACCTGCAGACCCTCGCATATAATGTTTTACAGAGTCAGCTCACTTTCAGGCCCTCACCTACAAACTTTTAGAGGGTTAGCTCACCAGCAGGCCCTTACATACAATCTTTTAAAGGGTCAGCTCACCTGTGGGCCCTCGAAAATAATGTTTTACAGAGTCAGCTCACTTTCAGGCCCTCACCTACAAACTTTTAGAGGGTTAGCTCACCAGCATGCCCTCACCTACAATCTTTTAAAGGGTCAGCTCACCTGCAGGCCCTCACCTACAGCCTTTTAGAGGGTTAGCTCACCAGCAGACCCTCACCCTTAATGTTTGAGGGTAAGCTCAGCAGCAGGCCCTCGCCCCTAGTGTTTTATATGGTCAGATCAGCAGGCCCTTGCTCCAAATGTTTTTGAGGGTCACCAGCAGGCCATCAATCATAATTTTTCAAGGGTGTGTATGATGCTCTCCTTTATGTGTAACAAAGGGTGTGTTTGAGTGCTGGTTCCTTGTAATTTTTTGCAGCCCTTTCACTTTGTGCATAGGCTTTATGAGTGTAGGAGTCTCACTACATGAAAAATTGTACCACAATGTGAATGAGGCCCTCCTTTATGTGATATACAGGTTGTATCGGAGTGCCTCCCCATGCTGTTCCTGAACCATTTTGGTGGTGTTTTTAATCAATTTCTGACCTTTTCCTATGAACCAGGCATCCTCCCCTCTTCAGTGCAGGGGGTGCCTGGTTTAATGCTCGGGTTCTCCCATTGACTTTCGTTATACTCAGGTACTCTGTAGAGCACCCGAGCATCCCAAAAGCCAAATGCAATTTCAAATGCCAACAACAAGGTGTTCAGGTCACCATATTTGTCCAGCAAGGGGAAGTCCTCTGTTTGTAGCTGCTTGAGTTTGAGCTGGAGCATTTGAAGCTGGTGCTGGCGCTCAGCCTGCTTGCGACATTCTGCAGCCTGCTCACAACGTTCTGCAGCCTCTGCTTGCGCATGACGTTCTGCAGCCTCGGCTTGCTTACGATGTTTTGCAGCCGCCATGAAGATCTCGTATACGGCCTGGTCTCTGGCCTGGATACCAGGACAGCTTGGAGGAGTGCAGCTGAGCTTGCCTGGCTGGGAGGAAGGGCAGGTGGTAGAGCGGTCCACTGCGGGCCTGACCACAGGCAACTGGCTCCTTGGGGTGCTTTGGCTGTGCTCCCTCTTGCCTTGAAGAAAGTTGCCTTCCATCTCCTCTTGGCCCCTCATCTGGACTGCGTCCTCCCCGCAACCGTTCCTAGCATCAGTCATCTCCATAGCGTTGCTCCTAGTGATACTGGCCATCATTGCAACCCACATCACTGACACAGAACTGAAACCTGATGCACACACACACACCTTATTGTATTTGCGCTCAGACTGAGAGACCTTAAGACTCCAGCAGCAAAAGCTACTGCTAGTATTTTTTAGTGTCTGGTAGTATGGGTCCCACACTCACACACACTAGTATCTTGATCCCACTTTGCTGCCACTAATATGTGACGAATATCGCAGCGCCTCCTGACGTCAACTACATCGAGCTCACGTGATACGGTTTTGTCACTGGTTACCAAGATGTGATGTTATACTCTCCCTGGGAGTACGTAAGGTTAGCTTGGCACTGCTTACACAGACACCTCCTGTCCACACGGGCACAGGGAGGCATGAGGGTGGTCCCCACTACCTCTGGCGTAACTCCAAACTTGCTCACAGTCCTGACAAGCTGAGAGCCTTTTCACTGCCCCAGTACAACAACGCTCTGTCAGCCTGGTAGACTGCCACCAGTTCCTTGTTAGATATAAGCCTGGTCCACTAGTAGGTTATAATTATGCCGAAACACGGACATGGGGATTCGTGGTCGAAATACAAGAAAAGTGCAAGATTAAATTACTGTATATATTTAATTGCCTGAAGGCGCACTAGACATAAGGCTACTTTCACACTAGCATTTTCAAACGGATCCACAAATGAAATAACTGAGGCGAGCGGAAACGATTTAAATGGATCCATTCGAACGGATCTGTCTCTAGAGCAGATCCATTTGTCACGTTTATTTCCATTTTAGCTTCCGTTTAGCGGATCTGTTTTTAAGGAGGAGGCATGTCTCAAAGTGTACACCCACTTTTACAGTGTATTTAAGCAGGGAAACCTCCATTTAGGCTCTTTGTGTTTTGGGACCATGTTGGCTGCACACTTATGTCTGTGATTGACGTTACTAATCCTGAAAGTGAGCTGGAGAAGACGTGCCCAGGAAAAAAGAAGACGTCAGTATTGGGTCCACCCGATAACTTCCAAACGGATGAGCAGAGGTGTTTTTTACATCCTATATTTGGAGCTTGGTGCGCAACCAAAAATTATATGCACATGACTGTCGAGAGTTATGACCAGCTACTGCAGCGCATTTCTGCACGCATCCAAAGACAGGATATAGACTTTAGAAGAGCAATTTCTCCTGCAGAGCGGCTAATGGTGACAAGGTAAGGATTGTCCTACTGTTTTTTACTACAGCTGTATATATGATTTTTTTTATATTTATGTATATTCTTTCATTTTTTCACAGGTTTCTTGCTACGGGAGAAAGTCTGTCATCGCTGCATTACCAGTATCGGATGGGAATTTAGACAATCTCCAGTAAAGTCCGTGATACTTGTCATGCCTTGTGGGAGGTATTATGTGAGGATTATATCCCACTTACAACTACAGAACAGTGGTTTCAGATTGCAAACAAGTTCCTGGAAACCTGCCAATTCCCTAATTGTGTCGGAGCTGTGCATGGGAAACACACAAGGATTGTAAAATCTTCTGGAAGTGGCTCTGAATTCTATAACTACAAGAAATACTTTTCAATTATCTTGATGGCCATTGCGGATGCCAATTATCGTTGTTTGTCGCTCTTGACATTGGAGCTTATGGGCGGACAAATTACTCTATGGCTTTCAAAAACTCAATAGGAGTTTTTGGGATGCCTCCTGTATTCAAAGGACTTCGGATTGCCACCTCTGGCACCTTTGCCAGGTACTGATGGACCTCCAATGCCATTTGTGGTAGTAGGGGACGAGGCGTTCCAAATGTGTGTGAACCTCATCAAGCGTGTTTAAAGGGAACCTGTCATCAAGCTTAAGCTGCCCATACTAACAGCAGAATAAAGTAGAGACAGGTGAGTTAATTTCAGCGGTCTGTCATTTAAAAGTTGCAAGTAAGTGGTTGCCAAGAACCAATTCCAAAATCATTGCAGACTGAGCCTGGAAAAGAGTCATGGTCACCTGAGAAGTCATGATTATTCATGAATTCCTGCTCTCCCTGCCCACCTGCTGATGATTGACAGTCTTCTACCTAATTGTCTCCCTTTCTGTCTAGGAGAGAACTGACAAACATCTGCAGATGGGTGAGAGTGCAGGAGGTTATGAATAAGGCCTCATGCAAACAACCGTATGTATTTTGCGGTCCGTAAACCGTGGATCTGCAAAACACGAAAGCTGCTCCGCATTCCAGTCAGTAATTTTCGGAACGGAACGCAGCCCATTGTAGAAATGCCTATTCTTGTCCGGAAAACAGACAAGAAATGGACATGCTCTATTTTTTTTGTGTAGCCACAGAATGGAGCAAATGATGCGGACAGCACACGGAGTGCTGTCAGCATCTTTTGCGGCCCTACTGAAGTGAATGGCAAAATATGCGACTCGGACAAGGACCAAAACAATGGTTGTGATAGAAATTTCTATATTTTATTGAGGGGTTAAATTCAATTGCCAAAATAGCAATACCCTCAATCTGGTGTTCCAGCTGTGGCTTGCCAAGTTTAATAGTGTCCGGCAAATGATATATTTTGTTCTGGGGTGAAATTCAATTGCCAAAATAGCAATACCATAAATCAGTGGTTTCAGCTGTGGCTGGCCAAGTTTAATAGAGTCCGGCAAAGGATATATTTTTTTCTGGGGTGAAATTCAATTGGCAAAATAGCAATACCGTAAATCTGGTGTCCCAGCAGTGGCTGGCCAAGTTTAATAGTGTCCGGCAAAGGATATATTTTTTTCAGGGGTGAAATTCAATTGCCAAAATAGCAATATTGTAAATCTGGTGTCCCAGCAATGGCCGGCCAAGTTTAATAGTGTCCGGCAAAGGATTTATTATTTTCTGAGGTGAAATTCAGTTGCAAAAATATAAATACCGTAAATCAGGTGTTCCAGCTGTAACTGGATAAGTTTAATAGTGTCCGTCATAGGATATATTATTTTCTGCAGTGAAATTCAGTTTAAAAATAGATATACCCTAAATCTGGTGATCCAGCTGTGATTGAACAAGTTAAATAGAATCCGTCAAAAGATAGATTTTGTTCTGGGGTGAAATTTAATTGCCAAAAAAGCAATACCCTGGATCTGGTGTTCCAGCTGTGACTGGACAATTTACCTAGTGTCCGTCAAAGGATAGATTATTTTCTGGGGTGAAATACAGTTGCAAAAATAGAAATACAGTAAATCTGGTGTTCCAGCTGTGGCTGGACAAGTTTAATAGTGTCCGTCATAGGAGATATTGTTTTCTGTGGTGAAATTCAGTTTAAAAAAATAGAAATACCGTAAATCTGATGTTCCAGCTGTGACTGGACAAGCTTAATAGTGTCCGTCATAGGATATATTATTTTCTGCGGTGAAATTCAGTTTAAAAAATAGAAATACCATAAATCTGGTGTTCCAGCTGTGACTGAACAAGTTTAATAGTATCCGTCAAAGGATAGATTTTGTTCTGGGGTGAAATTCAATTGCCAAAATAGCAATACCCTGAATCTGGTGTTCCAGCTGTGTTTGGACAAATTCCCTAGTCTCCGTCAAAGGATAGATTATTTTCTGGGGAGAAATACAGTTGGAAAAATAGAAATACAGTAAATCTGGTGTTCCAGCTGTGGCTGGACAAGTTTAATAGTGTCTGTCAAAGGATAGATTTTGTTCTGTGATGAAATTCAATAGCCAAAATAGCAATCCCCCAAATCTGGTGTCCCAGCAGTGGCTGGCCAAGTTTAATAGTGTCCGGCAAAGGATATATTTTTTTCTGGGGTGAAATTCAATTGCCAAAATAGCAATATTGTAAATCTGGTGTCCCAGCAATGGCCGGCCAAGTTTAATAGTGTCCGGCAAATGAAAGATTTTGTTCTGGTGTGAAATTCAATTGCCATAATAGCAATACCCTGAATCTGGTGTTCCAGCTGTGACTGGACAATTTCCCTAGTGTCCGTCAAAGGATATATTATTTTCTGGGGTGAAATTCAGTAGCAAAAATAGAAATACAGTAAATCTGGTGTTCCAGCTGTTGCAGGCCTAGTTTAAATCTGTCTGTTAAAGGGTATATTTTTTTCTGGAGTGAAATTTAATTGCCAAAAAAGCAATACCCTGTATCTGGTGTTCCAGCTGTGACTGGACAATTTACCTTGTGTCCGTCAAAGGATAGATTATTTTCTGGGGTGAAATACAGTTGCAAAAATAGAAATACAGTAAATCCGGTGTTCCAGCTGTGGCTGGACAAGTTTAATAGTGTCCGTCATAGGAGATATTGTTTTCTGCGGTGAAATTCAGTTTAAAAAATAGAAATACCGTAAATCTGGTGTTCCAGCTATGACTGAACAAGATTAATAGTATCCGTCAAAGGATAGATTTTGTTCTGGGGTGAAATTCAATTGCCAAAATAGCAATACCCTGAATCTGGTGTACCAGCTGTGACTGGACAATTTCCCTAGTTTCAGTCAAAGGATATATTATTTTCTGTGGTGAAAGTCAGTAGCAAAAATAGAAATACAGTAAATCTGGTGTTCCAGCTGTTGCATGCCTAGTTTAAATCTACTCCGTAAAAGGGTATATTTTTTTCTGGGGTGAAATTTAATTGCCAAAATAGCAATACCCTGAATCTGGTGTACCAGCTGTGACTGGACAATTTCCCTAGTGTCCGTCAAAGGATAGATTATTTTCCGGACTCCATACTGACAGGAAATGTTCCACCAGACTGGCGTATAGCAAATGTGGTGCCAATATTCAAAAAGGGTCCAAAAACAGAGCCTGGAAATTATAGGCCGGTAAGTTTAACATCTGTTGTGGGTAAACTGTTTGAAGGTTTTGTAAGAGATGCTATCTTGGAGTATCTCAATGAAAATAAGCAAATTACACCATATCAGCATGGCTTCATGAGGGATCGGTCATGTCAAACTAATTTAATCAGTTTCTATGAGGAGGTAAGTTCTAGACTTGACAGCGGCGAATCAATGGATGTCGTATATCTGGACTTCGCCAAAGCATTTGAGACTGTACTACACAAAAGGTTAGTATATAAAATGAGAACACTTGGACTAGGAGAAAATGTCTTTATGTGGGTAAGTAACTGGCTCAGTAATAGAAAACAGAGGGTGGTTATTAACGGTACACACTCAGATTGGGTCACGGTCACTAGTGGGGTACCTCAGGGTTCAGTATTGGGCCCTATTCTCTTCAATATATTTATTAATGATCTTGTAGAAGGCTTGCACAGTAATATATCAATTTTTGCAGATGACACTAAACTGTGTAAAGTAATTAACACTGAAGAGGACAGTTTTCTGCTACAGAGGGATCTGGATAGATTGGGGGCTTGGGCAGAGAAATGGCAGATGAGGTTTAACACTGAGAAATGTAAAGTTATGCACATGGGAAGGAATAATGCGAATCACCCGTACATACTAAATGGTAAAACACTCAGTAACACTGACATGGAAAAGGATCTAGGAATTTTAATAAATAACAAACTAAGCTGTAAAAACCAGTGTCAGGCAGCTGCTGCTAAGGCCAATAAGATAATGGGTTGCATCAAAAGGGGCATAGATGCCCGTGATGAAAATATAGTCTTACCACTTTATAAATCACTAGTCAGACCACACATGGAGTACTGTGTACAGTTCTGGGCTCCCGTGAACAAGGCAGACATAGCAGAGCTAGAGAGGGTTCAGAGGAGGGCAACTAAAGTAATAACTGGAATGGGGCAACTACAGTACCCTGAAAGGGTATCAAAATTAGGGTTATTCACTCTAGAAAAAAGACGACTGAGGGGAGATCTAATAACTATGTATAAATATATTAGGGGTCAGTACAGAGATCTCTCCCATCATCTATTTATCCCCAGGACTGTGACTGTGACGAGGGGACATCCTCTGCGTCTGGAGGAAAGAAGGTTTGTACACAAACATAGAAAAGGGTTCTTCACGGTAAGAGCAGTGAGACTATGGAACTCTCTGCCTGAGGAGGTGGTGATGGTGAGTACAATAAAGGAATTCAAGAGGGGCCTGGATGTATTTCTGGAGCGTAATAATATTTCAGGCTATAGCTACTAAAGATGGGTCGTTGATCCAGGGAGTTATTCTGACTGCCTGATTGGAGTCGGGAAGGAATTTTTTCCCCTTAAGTGGGGAAAATTGGCTCTACCTCACAGGGGTTTTTTGCCTTCCTCTGGATCAACTTGCAGGAAACAGGTCGAACTGGATGGACAAAAGTCTTTTTTCGGCCTTATATACTATGTTACTATGTTACTATGAAATACAGTTGCAAAAATAGAAATACCGTAAATCTGGTGTTCCAGCTGTGACGGGATAATTTTCATAGTGTTCGTCAAATGATAGATTTTGTTCTGGGGTGAAATACATTTGCAAAAATAGAAATACGGTAAATCTGGTGTTCCAGCTGTGACTGGATAATTTTCATCGTGTCCGTCAAAGGATAGATTTTGTTCTGGGGTGAAATACAGTTGCAAAAATATAAATACAGTAAATCTGATGTTCCAGCTGTGACTGGACAAGTTTAATAGTATCCGGCATAGGATAGATTTTGTTCTGGGGTGAAATTCAGTTTAAAAAATAGACATACCATAAATCTGGTGTTCCAGCTGTGACTGAACAAGTTTAATAGTATCCGTCAAAGGATAGATTTTGTTCTGGGGTGAAATTTAATTGCCAAAATTGCAATACCCTGAATCTGGTGTTCTAGCTTTGACTGGACAATTTCCCTAGTGTCCGTCAAAGTATATTTTATTTTCTGGGGTGAAATTCAGTAGCAAAAATAGAAATACCGTAAATCTGGTGTTCCAGCTGTTGCAGGCCTAGTTTAAATCTGTCTGTTAAAGGGTATATTTTCTTCTGGGGTGAAATTTAATTGCCAAAATAGCAATACCCTGAATCTGGTGTTCCAGCTGTGACTGGACAAGCTTAATAGTGTCCGTCACAGGATATATTATTTTCTGCGGTTAAATTCAGTTTTAAAAATAGAAATACCGTAAATCCGGTGTTCCAGCTGTGACTGAACAAGTTTAATAGTATCCGTCAAAGGATAGATTTTGTTCTGGGGTGAAATTCAATTGCCAAAATAGCAATACCCTGAATCTCGTGTTCCAGCTGTGTCTGTACAATTTCCCTAGTGTCCTTCAAAGGATAGATTATTTTCTGGGGTGAAATACAGTTGCAAAAATAGAAATACAGTAAATCTGGTGTTCCAGCTGTGGCTGGACAAATTTTAATAGTGTCCGTCAAAGGATAGATTTTGTTCTGGGGTAAAATACAGTTGCAAAAATAGAAATAGAGTAAATCTGGTGATCCAGCTGTGACGGGATAATTTTCATAGTGTCCTTCAAAGGATAGGTTTTGTTCTGGGGTGAAATTCAGTTTAAAAAATAGAAATACCGTAAATCTGGTGTTCCAGCTGTGACTGAACAAGTTTAATAGTATCCGTCAAAGGATATATTTTGTTCTGGGGTGAAATTCAATTGCCACAATAGCAATACCCTGAATTTGGTGTTCCAGCTGTGTCTGTACAATTTCCCTAGTGTCCGTCAAAGGATAGATTATTTTCTGGGGTGAAATACAGTTGCAAAAATAGAAATACAGTGAATTTGGTGTTCAAGCTGTGACGGGATAATTTTCATAGTGTCCGTCAACGGATAGATTTTGTTCTGGGGTGAAATACAGTTGCAAAAATAGAAATACAGTAAATCTGGTGTTCCAGCTGTGACGGGATAATTTTCACCGTGTCCGTCAAAGGATAGATTTTGTTCTGGGGTGAAATACAGTTGCAAAAATTTAAGTACAGTAAATCTGATGTTCCAGCTGTGACTGGACAAGTTTAATAGTATCCGCCATAGGATAGATTTTGTTCTGGTGTGAAATTCAGTTTAAAAAATAGACATACCATAAATCTGGTGTTCCAGCTGTGACTGAACAAGTTTAATAGTATCCGTCAAAGGATAGATTTTGTTCTGGGGTGAAATTCAATTGCCAAAATAGCAATACCCTGAATCTGGTGTTCCAGCTGTGACTGGACAATTTCCCTAGTGTCCGTCAAAGGATATATTTTTTTCTGGGGTGAAAGTCAGTAGCAAAAAGAGAAATACAGTAAATCTGGTGTTCCAGCTGTTGCAGGCCTAGTTTAAATCTGTCTGTTAAAGGGTATATTTTCTTCTGGGGTGAAATTTAATTGCCAAAATAGCAATACCCTGAATCTGGTTCTCCAGCTGTGACTGGACAATTTCCCTAGTGTCCGTCAAAGGATAGATTATTTTCTGGGGTGAGATACAGTTGCAAAAATAATAATAACGTAAATCTGGTGTTCCAGCTGTGGCTGTTCCAGCTTTGGCTGGACAAGCTTAATAGTATCCGCCATAGGATAGATTTTGTTCTGGTGTGAAATTCAGTTTAAAAAATAGACATACCATAAATCTGGTGTTCCAGCTGTGACTGAACAAGTTTAATAGTATCCGTCAAAGGATAGATTTTGTTCTGGGGTGAAATTCAATTGCCAAAATAGCAATACCCTGAATCTGGTGTTCCAGCTGTGACTGGACAATTTCCCTAGTGTCCGTCAAAGGATATATTTTTTTCTGGGGTGAAAGTCAGTAGCAAAAATAGAAATACAGTAAATCTGGTGTTCCAGCTGTTGCAGGCCTAGTTTAAATCTGTCTGTTAAAGGGTATATTTTCTTCTGGGGTGAAACTTAATTGCCAAAATAGCAATACCCTGAATCTGGTGTTCCAGCTGTGACTGGACAATTTCCCTAGTGTCCGTCAAAGTATAGATTATTTTCTGGGGTGAAATACAGTTGCAAAAATAGAAATACCGTAAATCTGGTGTTTCAGCTATGGCTGGACAAGCTTAATAGTGTCTGTCACAGGATATATTATTTTCTGCGGTGAAATTCAGTTTAAAAAATAGAAATACCGTAAATCTGGTGTTCCAGCTGTGACTGAACAAGTTTAGTAGTATCCGTCAAAGTATAGATTTTGTTCTGGGGTGAAGTTCAATTGCCAAAATAGCAATACCCTGAATCTCGTGTTCAAGCTGTGTCTGTACAATTTCTCTAGTGTCCGTCAAAGGATAGATTATTTTCTGGGTGAAATACAGTTGCAAAAATAGAAATACAGTAAATCTGGTGTTCCTGCTGTGGCTGGACAAATTTTAATAGTGTCCGTCAAAGGATAGATTTTGTTCTGGGGTGAAATACAGTTGCAAAAATAGAAATACAGTAAATCTGGTATTCCAGCTGTGACGGGATAATTTTCATAGTGTCCGTCAAAGGATAGATTTTGTTCTGGGGTGAAATTCAGTTTAAAAAATGGAAATAACTTAAATCTGGTGTTCCTGCTGTGACTGAACAAGTTCAATAGTATCCGTCAAAGGATAGATTTTGTTCTGGGGTGAAACTCAATTGCCAAAATAGCAATACCCTGAATTTGGTGTTCCAGCTGTGTCTGTACAATTTCCCTAGTGTCCGTCAAAGGATAGATTATTTTCTGGGGTGAAATACAGTGGCAAAAATATAAATACAGTAAATCTGATGTTCCAGCTGTGACTGGACAAGTTTAAGAGTATCCGCCATAGGATAGATTTTGTTCTGGTGTGAAATTTAGTTTAAAAAATAGACATACCATAAATCTGGTGTTCCAGCTGTGACTGAACAAGTTTAATAGTATCCGTCAAAGGATAGATTTTGTTCTGGGGTGAAATTCAATTGCCAAAATAGCAATACCCTGAATCTGGTGTTCCAGCTGTGACTGGACAATTTCCCTAGTGTCCGTCAAAGGATATATTTTTTTCTGGGGTGAAAGTCAGTAGCAAAAAGAGAAATACAGTAAATCTGGTGTTCCAGCTGTTGCAGGCCTAGTTTAAATCTGTCTGTTAAAGGGTATATTTTCTTCTGGGGTGAAATTTAATTGCCAAAATAGCAATACCCTGAATCTGGTTCTCCAGCTGTGACTGGACAATTTCCCTAGTGTCCGTCAAAGGATAGATTATTTTCTGGGGTGAGATACAGTTGCAAAAATAATAATACCGTAAATCTGGTGTTCCAGCTGTGGCTGTTCCAGCTGTGGCTGTTCCAGCTTTGGCTGGACAAGCTTAATAGTGTCCGTCACAGGATATATTATTTTCTGCGGTGAAATTCAGTTTAAAAAATAGAAATACCGTAAATCTGGTGTTCCAGCTGTGACTGAACAAGTTTAATAGTATCCGTCAAAGGATAGATTTTGTTCTGGGGTGAAATTCAATTGCCAAAATAGCAATACCCTGAATCTGGTGTTCCAGCTTTGTCTGGACAATTTCCCAAGTGTCCGTCAAAGGATAGATTATTTTCTGGGGTGAAATACAGTTGCAAAAATAGAAATACAGTAAATCTGGTGTTCCAGCTGTGGCTTGACAAGCTTAATAGTGTCCGTCACAGGATATATTATTTTCAGCATTGAAATTCAGTTTAAAAATATTTGAAATACCGTAAATCTGGTGTTCCAGCTGTGACTGAACAAGTTTAATAGTATCCGTCAAAGGATAGATTTTGTTCTGGGGTGAAATTCAATTGCCAAAATAGCAATACCCTGAATCTGGTGTTCCAGCTTTGTCTGGACAATTTCCCAAGTGTCCGTCAAAGGATAGATTATTTTCTGGGGTGAAATACAGTTGCAAAAATAGAAATACAGTAAATCTGGTGTTCCTGCTGTGGCTGGACAAATTTTAATAGTGTTCGTTAAAGGATAGATTTTGTTTTGGGGTGAAATACAGTTGCAAAAATAGAAATACAGTAAATCTGGTGTTCCAGCTGTGACGCGTTAATTTTCATAGTGTCCGTCAAAGGATAGATTTTGTTCTGGGGTGAAATTCAATTGCCAAAATAGCAATACCCTGAATCTGGTGTTCCAGCTTTGTCTGGACAATTTCCCAAGTGTCCGTCAAAGGATAGATTATTTTCTGGGGTGAAATACAGTTGCAAAAATAGAAATACAGAAAATCTGGTGTTCCAGCTGTGACTGGGATAATTTTCATAGTGTCCGTCAAAGGATAGATTTTGTTCTGGGGTGAAATTCAATTGCCAAAATAGCAATACCCTGAATCTGGTGTTCCAGCTTTGTCTGGACAATTTCCCAAGTGTCCGTCAAAGGATAGATTATTTTCTGGGGTGAAATACAGTTGCAAAAATAGAAATACAGTAAATCTGGTGTTCCAGCTATGACTGGGATAATTTTCATAGCGTCGGTCAAAGGATAGATTTTGTTCTGGGGTGAAATATAGTTGCAAAAATATAAATACAGTAAATCTGATGTTCCAGCTGTGACTGGACAAGTTTAATAGTATCCGCCATAGGATAGATTTTGTTCTGGGGTGAAATTCAGTTTAAAAAATAGAAATACCATAAATCTGGTGTTCCAGCTGTGACTGATCAAGTTTAATAGTATCCGTCAAAGGATAGATTTTGTTCTGGGGTGAAATTCAATTTCCAAAATAGCAATACCCTGAATGTGGTGTTCCAGCTGTGACTGGACAATTTCCCTAGTGTCCGTCAAAGGATATATTATTTTCTGGGGTGAAAATCAGTAGCAAAAATAGAAATACAGTAAATCTGGTGTTCCAGCTGTTGCAGGCCTAGTTTAAATCTGTCTGTTAAAGGGTATATTTTCTTCTGGGGTGAAATTTAATTGCCAAAATTGCAATACCCTGAATCTGGTGTTCCAGCTGTGACTGGACAATTTACCTAGTGTCTGTCAAAGGATAGATTATTTTCTGGGGTGAAATACAATTGCAAAAATAGAAATACAGTAAATCTGGTGTTCCAGCTGTGGCTGGACAAGTTTAATAGTGTCCGTCATAGGATATATTGTTTTCTGCGGTGAAATTCAGTTTAAAAAATAGAAATACAGTAAATCTGGTGTTCCAGCTGTGACAGAACAAGTGTAATAGTATCCGTCAAAGGATAGATTTTGTTCTGGGGTAAAATTCAATTGCCAAAATAGCAATACCCTGAATCTGCTGTACCAGCTATGACTGGATAATTTCCCTTGTGTCCGTCAAAGGATATATTATTTTCTGTGGTGAAAGTCAGTAGCAAAAATAGAAATACAGTAAATCTGGTGTTCCAGCTGTGGCTGGACAAGTTTAATATTGTCCGTCATAGGATATATTGTTTTCTGCGGTGAAATTCAGTTTAAAAAATAGAAATACCATAAATCTTGTGTTCCAGCTGTGACTGAACAAGTATAATAGTATCTGTCAAAGGATAGATTTTGTTCTGGGGTGAAATTCATTTTCTAAAATAGCAATACCCTGAATTTGGTGTTCCAGCTGTGACTGGACAATTTACCTAGTGTTCGTCAAAGTAAATATTATTTTCTGGGATGAAATACAGTTGCAAAAATAGAAATTCAGTAAATCTGATGTTCCAGCTGTGACTGGACAAGTTTAATAGTGTCCGTCAAAGCATAGATTTTGTTCTGGGATGAAATTCACTTGCCAATATAGCAATACCCTGAATCTGGTGTCCCAGCTGTTGCAGGCCAAGTGTTAATCTGTCCGTAAAAGGGTATATTACTCTCAGCGTGCATCTCCAAGTAAATTTCTTTCCGCAAAAGTATACATTACAAAAATTGTTACATTACAATTGCCGAAAGCATAATCCTGTAAATCTGCACACACTCTTGTGCATCTCTTAGTGTATTTCTGTCCGTAAAAGGGTATATTACACTCAAGGTGTATATACAAGTGCTGAGAGGGTCATCCTCAATAACCTCACACGCTACCGTGCAACTCCAAGTGTATTTCTGTCATTTAAAGGGTATATTACGCAAAGTGTTAAAATACAGTTGCTGAAGGCATAATCCTACATATTTTTTCACACACTACTGTGCATCTCCATGTTTAAATCTGTCCATAAAAGGATACCTTTCATCCAGGGCCTAAATACTAGGCCTACAATTGATATTCCCCTAAATCAGTGGTTACTGCTGTGCCTGGATTAGTGTAATATGGTACATAAATAAATAGGCAGATAGTGTTAAGTGACTGTAAAACAAGGCCTGAATATGAAATCAATACATTGGGCCAAATATTTTTTTTCTTATTGTGGTGCTTGGTGAACGGTAACAATGAGGAAAACAACAAGTAAGGGACGCGGACGTGGTCGTGTTTGTGTTAGTGGACCCTCTGGTGCTGGGAGAGGACGTGGCTATTCTGCCACAGCCACACGTCCTAGTGAACCAACTACCTCAGGTTCCAGTACCCGCCAGAATTTACAGCGATATTTGGTGGGACCCAATGCAGTTATAAGAATAGTAGGGCCTGAGCAAGTACAGGCGCTAGTTAATTGGGTGGCCGACAGTGGATCCAGCACAAACATTATCTCCCACCCAGTCTTCTGCAGAAAGCGCACAGGTGGCATCTGAAAACCAAGCCCATCAGTCTGTCACATCACCCCCATGCATATCAAGGAAACTGTCAGAGCCTCAAGTTATGCAGCAGTCTCTTATGCTGTTTGAAAACTCTGCTGGCAGGGTTTCCCAAGGGAATCCACCTAGCCCTTCCCCAGTGATGGAAGACATAGAATGCACTGATGCACAACCACTTATGTTTCCTGTTGATGAGGACATGGGAATACCACCTCATCGGAGTCCGTACGTCACTGATGATGACGAAACACAGGTGCCAACTGCTGTGATGCAGAGGACGATGAGGTCCTAGACCCCACATGGAATGAAGGTCGTGCCACTGACTTTCATAGTTCAGAGGAAGAGGCAGTGGTGAGACCGAGCCAAGAGTTTAGCAAAAGAGGGAGCAGGGGGCAAAAGCAGAACAGCCACTGCCAAGAGGGTTCGCCTGCTACTGGCCACCACCACCAGGGACCGAGCACCCCAAAGGCAGCTTTAAGGAGTTCCCTGGCACGGCACTTCTTTAAACAAAGTGCTTACGACAAGACCCGAGTGGTTTGCACGCTGTGCCATCAGAGCCTAAAGCGAGGCATTAACGTTCTGAACCTTAGCACAACCTGCATGACCAGGCATCTACATGCAAAGCATGAACTGCAGTGTAGTAAACACGTTAAAAGCAAGGAACTCACTCAGGCTTCACCTGCTCCCTCTTCTGCTGCTGCCTCGGCCTCTTCCTCTGCCTCGGGAGGAATGTTGGCACCTGCCGCCCACCAAACAAAGGATGTGCCACCGACACCACCACCTGCGTCACCAAGCATCTCCACCATGTCACACGGCAGCGTTCAGCTCTCCATCTCACAAACCTTGGAGAGAAAGCGTAAATTCCCACCTAGCCACCCTCGAGCCCTGGGCCTGAATGCCAGCATTTCTAAACTACTGGCCTTTGAAATGCTGTCATTCAGGCTGGTGGACACAGACAGCTTCAAACAGCTGATGGCGATGGCTGTCCCACAGTATGTTGTTCCCAGCCACCACTACTTCTCCAGTACAGCTGTGCCTTCCCTGCACAACCAAGTATCCGATAAAATCAAGTGTGCACTGCGCAATGCCATCTGTGGCAAGGTACACCTAACCACAGATACGTGGACCAGTAAGCACGGCTAGGGACTCTATATCTCCCAAACTGTACATTGGGTAAATGTAGTGGCGGCTGGGCCCCAGGCGGATAGTTCTTTGGCGCAAGTCCTTCCGCCGCCAAGGATCGCAGGGCATCATTCTTTGCCTCCTGTAGCTTCCTCCTCCTACTTGGTTTCCTCATCTTCTGCTTCCAACTGCTCATCCAGTCAGCCACACACCTTCTCCACCAACTTCAGCACAGCCCGGGGTAAACGTCAGCCGGCCGTTCTGAATCTCATATGTTTGGGGGACAGGTCCCACACTGCGCAGGAGTTGTGGCGGTGTATTGAACAACAGACCGACCAGTGGTTGCTGCCTTTGGGCCTCAAGCCCGGCCTGGTGGTGTGCAATAATGGGTGAAATCTCGTCGCAGCTCTGGGACTAGCCGGTTTGACGCACATCCCTTGCCTGCCGCATGTGCTGAATTTGGTGGTGCAGAAGTTCATTCACAACTACCCTGACATGTCAGAGCTGCTGCATAATGTGCGGGCCGCCTGTGCGCACTTCCGGCATTCAGATCCTGCCGCTGCTCGCCTGTCTGCGCTACATTGTAACTCCGGCCTTGCCGCTCACCGCCTCATATGCGACGTGCCCACCAGGTGGAACTCCACCTTGCACAATGTGGGGAGTCGCTCTGGTAGACAGCGGTGCGGGTGCAGTTTAGAGGCAAAACAAGGAGTCCAGATTGTGCATCAAACAGTGTTTTATTCACACTTGCACACCAGAAATGAAAACAGTCTCTTGGTGACAGTTCATACACAACAGAAATCATGTGGAAAAACCAAAAACAGGCCAACACACGGTCCAGTCACCTTGGGTGGTTTAGGTGCGGGTTCACACCTAGCAGTCGGCTCAGCCGCAGGCGATTCCACCTTCAGGTCTCAGGGCAACACCACCTTGCTGAGCTCCTTCCTCCAGGACAGAGAATTCCTCAGCCCTGTTTGCAGGCTCCAGGATAATCACACACACCCAGACACAGCTGCTGGCTGCGTTTTATACCCAGCCCCAAAACATGGACTGGACCGTGGGGAGCAGCCACCCACCCTACTCTTTAGCTGCTCCCAGTAAGAGCCGGCCCGGATCGGCTTTGCAGCCATGCTATTTAACAGAGCAGCACTAGCTGCTGCAGACCAAAAACCGCATTCTCACCAAAGCCATAAATCTTAAGGTTGAAACCGTAGACAATATAGTCAAAGCTTGTGTAGTTCTACATAACTATCTGTTATCAGAGGAACACTGCGCCTGGACCCGCAAGAGGTTGATTGCACACTTACCAGGCTGCAACATCTGGGATATCGTTCAACACTTTCAGTGGCCCGAATAAGGGACAGTTTCGCCAATTACTTTGTTTCTGAAGTGAGTTGAGGCAGAGTGATTTGGCAGGATACTGTTGTTTAATGTTGTTTAATCTGATCTTCTATTAGCGTTTCTTTTGTATACACCTTGTGTCTTCTTCTTTTGTATTCAGCACTAGTGATATATATATATATATATATATATATAATATATATATTTTTTTTTTTTTTTTAACACAAACTAATGTCACCCCATGCCATAGTTCACATTGTAGGAATCACTCTTGTGAACATGCACACAGTCCTGATCCTCATGGGTGGCATTAGCTTTTGTGAAATAAACGTGAAGGGTAGTAGCCACACATATGGTTATTAAAGGGGTTGTCTCATCTTAGACACTTGGTGCATATTGCTAGTATATGCCCCACTTATAGGTGTGGGTTCCAGGGGACATAGCCTCACAAGGAGTTGCCTGTTTGACTCTGCTCCGACCACCACCCAGCGCTCTCTCCATAGAAGTCAATGAGTGCACCGCACATGACTGGCCATTGCTCCCATTCACTTCTATGGGCCCGATTGAAACAGCCTATCCAGCGCTTGGATAGTTTTAGAGGACCCCAGTTTGGGATCTCCCCAGGTGGTGAATAAGGCCTTACTGATCTCTCTCCAGAACCGCTGGGTCCGCTGATGGTGGGCATGGTGGCAGTCCGTGTGGTCCCATAAAGTGGAACGTGCCTCCACAAGTTGGATGAGGCGTTCATTATCAATATAAGGGACAACGAACTCCTTATCTTCCCTTCCCTGGAACCCTGGAAGAAAAACAAAAACAAAATTTAGTGAAAGTCCAAAAACCAAATTTCCTCCCCCCTATTAAAATCATTGATGGCCAGTGTGAGGCCTCCCCTCCCCACCCCCCTAATTAAAATCATTGGTGGCAGTGGCCACAGGTTAACACCCCCCCCATCATTGGTGGCAGCGGAGCGGCAGTTCTGATCGGAGTCACAGTGTATTCGCTGGGGCTCCGATCAGTTTCCATCGCACTGGCCACCAATGATTTTAATTGGGGGGGGAGGCCGCACACACTGGACACCAATGATTTTAATGAGTGGGGGGGGGGGGGAAGGAAGGCCGCACACTGGCCACCAATGATTTTAATGATTGGCCGCACACTGGTTGCCAATGATTTTAATAGGGGGGAGGGGAGGTCGCACACTGGCCACAAATGATTTTAATTAGGGAGGGGGGAGGGGAGGCCGCACACACTGGCCACCAATGATTTTGATGGGGGGGGAGGCCGCACACTGGCCACCAATGATTTTAATAGGGGGGAGGGGAGGCCACACACTGGCCACCAATGATTTTAATGGGGGAAAGGGTAGGCCGCACAATGGTCACCAATGATTTTAATAGGGGGGGGGGCGCACACTGGCCACCAATGATTTTAATAGGGGGGGTTAATTGTGCGGATCACAGCCCCCTGTAAGAGGTCAGGTGCCGGTCTGTACACACATCTCAGTATATTCTAACTTGAAGCGTCCCCATCACTATGGGAACACCTCTGTGTTAGAATATACCGTCCGATCTGAGTTTTCATGATCTAACTCAGATGCGATGGTATATTCTAACATAGAGGTGTTCCCATAGTGATGGGGACACTTAAAGTTAAAATATACCATCGGATTTGAGAAAACTCCAATCGATACTGTTATGGGGGAATCTGTGGATGAAACATAGCATACGATGCTATGTGTCATCTACAGATACCCCCATAACAGTGTCAGCCACAGACCCACATAACAGTGTTAGCCACAGACCACCCCATAATAGTGTCAGCCAAAGACCCCCCATAACAGTGCCAGCCACAGACCCCCCATAACAGGGTCAGCCACAGACCCCACCATAACAGTATAAGCCACAGACCCCCCCATAACAGTGTCAGCCACAGACCCCCATAACAGTGTCAGCCACAGACCCCCATAACAGTGTCAGCCACAGACCCCCCATAACAGTGTCAGCCACAAAACCCCCATAAGTGTCAGCCATAGACCGCCATAACAGTGCCAAACACAGACCCCCATAACAGTGTCAACAACAGACCCCCATAACAGTGTCAACCACAGACCCCCATAACAGTGTCAGCCACAGACCCCCTATAACAGTGTCAGCCACATATCCCCCCCATAACAGTATCAGCCACATATCCCCCATAACAGTGTCATCCACAGATCCCCCATAACAGTGTCAACCACAGATCCCCATAACAATGCCATAACAATGTCATCCACCGACCTCCCATAACAGTGTCATCCACAGACCCCCATAACAGTGTCAACCACAGACCCCCCCATAACAGTGTGAGCCACAGATCCCCCATAACAGTGTCAGCCACAGATCCCCCATAACAATTTCAGCCACAGACCCCCCCATAACAATGTTAGACACAGACCCCCCCATAACAGTGTCAGCCACAGACCCCCATAACAGTGTCAACTACAGACCCTTATAACAGTGTCAACCACAGACCCTTATAACAGTGTCAGCCATAGTCCCCCCATAACAGTGTCAGCCATAGATCCCCCATAATAGTGTCAGCCTTAAATCCCCCATAACAGTGTCAGCCACATATCCCCCATAACAGTGCCATCCACAGATCCCCCATAACAGTGTCATCCACAGATCCCCCATAACAGTGTCATCCAAAGATCCCCCATAACAGTGTCATCCACAGATCCCCCATAACAGTGTCATCCACAGACCCCCTATAACAGTGTCATCCACAGATCCCCCATAACAGTGTCATCCAAAGATCCCCCATAACAATGCCATCCACAGATCCCCCATAACAGTGTAAGCCACAGAAACCCCCATAACAGTGTCAGCCACATATCCTCTCCATAACAGTGTCAGCCACAGACACCCCCCTAGCAGTGTCAGCCACATACCCCCATAACAGTGTCAACCACAGACCCCCATAACAGTCTCAGCCACAGACCCCACATAACAGTGTCAGTCAAAGACCCCCCATAACAATGTCAGCCACAGACCCCCCCATAACAGTGTCATCCACAGACCCCCATAACAGTGTCAGCCACAGACCCCCCCATAACAGTGTGAGCCACATATCCCCCATAACAGTGTCAACCACAGACCCCCATAACAGTGTCAGCCACAGACCCCATAACAGTGTCAACCACAGACCCCCATAACCGTTTTAACCACAGACCCCAATAATAGTGTCAGCCACAGTCCCCCCCATAACAGTGTCAGCCACAGATCCCCCCATAACAGTGTTAGCCACATATCCCCCATAACAGTGTCAGCCACAGACCCCCCCCATGACAGTGTCAGCCACAGACCCCCATAACAGTGTCAACCACAGACTCCCCATAACAGTCTCAGCCACAGACCCCCGCATAAAAGTATCAGTCACAGACCCCCCCCATAACAGTGTCAGCCACATATCCCCCATAACAGTGTCATCCACAGATCCCCCATAACAGTGTAAGCCACAGAAACTCCCATAACAGTGTCAGCCACATATCCTCTCCATAACAGTGTCAGCCACAGACCCCCATAACAGTGTCAGCCACAGACCCCATAACAGTGTCAACCACAGACCCCATAACAGTGTCAACCACAGACCCCAATAACAGTGTCAGCCACAGTCCCCCCCATAACAGTGTCAGCCACATATCCCCCATAACAGTGTCAGCCACAGACCCCCATAACAGTGTCAACCACAGACCCCCATAACAGTGTCAGGCACAGACCCCATAACAGTGTCAACCAGAGACCCCATAACAGTGTCAACCACAGACCCCAATAACAGTGTCAGCCACAGTCCCCCCCATAACAGTGTCAGCCACATATCCCCCATAACAGTGTCAGCCACAGACCCCCATAACAGTGTCAACCACAGACCCCCCCATAACAGTGTCAGCCACAGACCCACCCATAACATTGTCATCCACAGACCCCCATAACAGTGTCAGACACAGACCCCCCCATAACAGTGTCAGCCACAGACCCCCCATAACAGTGTCAGCCACATATCCCCCATAAAAGTGTCAGCCACAGACCCACCCATAACATTGTCATCCACAGACCCCCATAACAGTGTCAGACACAGACCCCCCCATAACAGTGTCAGCCACAGACCCCCCATAACAGTGTCAGCCACATATCCCCATAAAAGTGTCAGCCACAGACCCACCCATAACATTGTCATCCACAGACCCCCATAACAGTGTCAGACACAGACCCCCCCATAACAGTGTCAGACACATATCCCCCATAACAATGCCATCCACAGATCCCACATAACAGTGTCATCCACAGATCCCCCCATAACAGTGTCATCCACAGATCCCCCATAACAGTGCCATCCACAGACCCCCCCCCCCATAACGGTGTCATCCACAGACCCCCATAACAGTGTCAGCCACAGACCCCCCTATAACAGTGTCAGCCACAGATCCCCCATAACAGTGTCAGCCACAGATCCCCCATAACAATGTCAGCCACAGACCCCCCCATAACAGTGTTAGACACAGACCCCCCCCCCATAACAGCATCAGCAACAGACCCCCATAACAGTGTCTACCACAGACCCTCATAACAGTGTCAACCACAGACACCAATAACAGTGTCATCCACAGATCCCCCATAACAGTGTCATCCACAGATCCCCCATAACAGTGTCAGCCTTAGATCCCCCATAACAGTGTCAGCCTTAGATCCCCCATAACAGTGTCATCCACAGATACCCCCATAACAGTGTCATCCACAGATACCCCCATAACAGTGTGTCATCCACAGATACCCCATAACACTGTCAGAACTAATGTTCTAGCGCCCGTTATTGTAACGGGCCCAATGTCTAATATATATAATATATATACGTATTAAGCAAAGACCTTTGCTGTATTTGTGGGAGGGGAGGCTGATTACAAGGCTATTTATAGGCACCTGTGGGCCCAGGCTGACGCCGATTCAGCTGATTTCACTACCTCTGGGTCAATTCTAGGATACAGCAGCATGGTGTGGAGGCTCCTTACGGCTGGGCGATGGCAGAATGTCTCAGGAGGGCGCTGGTATTCATGGTAGGATCGGAATGGTTTGCATGGGACCCACGCTGCGGTCTGCAACATGTAGCGCTCTGGGATGAAGCAGAGTTTGGGCGCTAAAGGGCCGAGCATTGGTTGTTAGTGGGCTCAAGCTATGCACGCTGTGTTTTGTGTATCAATGGTTGATTTAAAAAAAAAATGCAGCAGCATCATGTGGAGGCTCGTTCACACCTGGGCATCGGCAAAAAGGGCCAGGCGAATGCTGGCACTCACTGTAGAATTGTACTTATTGGCACGGGACCCACAGTGCGTTTTGCGATTCGCAGTTCTCTGGGTCAAAGCAGAGTTGGGTGCTAACAGTCAAATGACGGTTGTTAGTATTTTGTCTAGCTGTTTAGGGGCTTGTTAGGGGCTATTGCATATAGTTATTGGTGTAGCATGCGCCTAGAGTAGGTATGGTCGCATGTTTTCTGATATCGGTTCATACGTAAAAAAAAAAAAAAAAAAAGTGTTTTCCTATTACCTGTTTTACATGTGGGGGCACATCCGCAGTTAAAGCCAGACATGCAAGGTGTTGGTGGATGTATATCAGTGGTCTGTATATGGGGACACAAGCAGATCGGTCAAGGCGCCGGTATTTGAGTACTGATGCTCTGGTAAGTGTGTTTAATCTATAAACTGTATGTTATGGGCACACATGTGTCAGCAGTTCTGTGCTAGGTTTATAAGTGCACTATGTCGATTAATTAGCGTTGCATCATGGGTTATATTCAAACACGTTTATATTTTCTTAGATGGCGTTGTGGTGACTCATTTAAAAAAAAAAAAAACCTGTAGCATTATGTGGAGGTTCGTTCGCGCCTGGGTAATGGCAGAAGGTGCCAGGCGAGTGCTGGCATTCACGGTAGGATCGGACTTGGTTACACGGTTAGTGACTTGTAGCGCTCTGGGGCGAAGGAGGTGGGGCGCTTATGGTCGAATGATCATGGTTAGGTTCGTTACCTTCAAAAGCTACGTCCGTCTGTCTGCATTTACATTTTGTCCTATACTCCATTCACTACCAGAGCTGCGTTCATGCGTTTGCTGTTGCATCACATTAATACTCTGCTCACTTCAGATTGCATTCATACGGCTGCGTTACACCTTACTCTTCATGCTCAGAGCTGGGCCCATACCATGTTTTAGGCACCACTGACATCCAGAGCTGCATTCACCCACCTGTTCTTACATCAGATGTTATATTCTGCTTCCACTTAAAGCTGTATTTTTCCCTTTCATTGCTACATCATGGTTACTCAGTATTTTCACTAGGGCAGTCAGCACACTGCTCTGATACCGCTTTCTTTCAGGTTTACGTTTCTTTCCTCGCTGGTTGTTACATTCCATAGGCCTACTTTTCTGTTTCACTTCGGTGAAAAAATAAAATAAAAAAAAATTGGGTGCTGTTCTTTAGTCCTGGTTCGCATTCACTCAGACTGGTCTCCTGCCCCAGCTCACCATACAGTCCCTCAGCGGTCAGTGGGTTAATAGGAGTAAGTTTCCTACTATGTTTTACAAGCTGTTTACGCGTTGTCACGATTAGGGTCTTCTCTTAGCGAATTGTAATGCCTCTGGCTCTTTTTCTCCCATCTGTTCAATTTTACGGTTGGTTTAATGTCTACCTAGGCACGGGGTTCGGTTCACTATTGTCTATGCATATCCCATCAGGTCTGGCTCACATTTTAATTACTTATCGTCACTGTAATGTCATCTAGTTCAGTCTTGGCTTCGGGGGCCCGATGACTGCTTCAGCCTCATGGCTCCGCGGGGTCTATGACCGTTCTTCACGTTATTCGTTAGGGGTACAATATGGTTGTAAGCTGGTTAGTGTCCTAGGTTACTGTCGAAGGGGGTCATGGTTATGCGAGTCCCCTAGTCATACTGGTACTGCTTAAGTGGTTTAAAAAAAAAAAAAAAAAAAATAATAATAATAATAATAATATAAAAAAAAAAAAAATAAATAAATTGCCATAAGTTTTGCATTCAGGGCTACGCCATGAGTCTCTGACGCATGGCTTCTCCGTTTTAATTTGACACGCATGGCCCCGCCATTAGTGTCTCTCGCGCATGGCCCCGCCATTAGTGTCTCTCGCGCATGGCCCCGCCATTAGTGTCTCTCGCGCTTGGCCCCGCCATTAGTGTCTCTCGCGCTTGGCCCCGCCATTAGTGTCTCTCGCGCTTGGCCCCGCCATTAGTGTCTCTCGCGCTTGGTCCCGCCATTAGTGTCTCTCGCGCTTGGCCCCGCCATTAGTGTCTCACGCATGGCTTCTCAATTTACCTTTTACACACAACTCCGCCATTCGAGGTCGGCTGCGTGGTCCGCCACAGTAGGTTCCATGTCTATTTCTGCCTTCATGCCTGCTCGCATGGCTCGGTCAGCTGTGGCTCGCAATACAATTCTTCTTGTGGAGGCTCGCATACATGGCTTTTGGGCATTTGAATCTAACTCACATTATTGTTGTAGGTTGTTGGGTTTTCATCGTTTTCTTTTCAAGCAGTCATCTCAAGCCTTCCTTTCAGACATCACCTTCTCCTGGGTTCGCATTTTTCTCCCATTTACCCTCTCTAGGTTCTTGCTTCCCTCGCTCCCCGTTGTTACTTTTCTCTTGCCCGTCCTTGCATTATAGACCCATTCTCCCAGGAAGCTGACCCTGTGGTCTCATTTTTTCACGTTTCTCAAATTTCGGCTCTCAAAGGGTTGTTCAGGAAAAAATAATACTATGGCATCAGTTTCGTCCACAGGGAGTCCTCTCACCCTCTCACCACTACATGTGATTTACGAAGTCTGTCACGTCTACAGACTAATAAGTCCTGTCTCACCACTACAGGCGATTTACGAAGTCTGTCACGACTACAGACTAATAAGTCCTGTCACGACTACAGGCGATAAGTCCTGTCACGACTACAGGCGATTTACGAAGTCTGTCACGACTACAGACTAATAAGTCCTGTCACGACTACAGGCGATAAGTCCTGTCACGACTACAGGCGATTTACGAAGTCTGTCACGACTACAGACTAATAAGTCCTGTCACGACTACAGGCGATTTACGAAGTCTGTCACGACTACAGACTAATAAGTCCTGTCACGACTACAGGCGACTTACGAAGTCTGTCACGTTACTGACATGATAAGTCCTAGCGCGACTACAGGCACAGCATACGTAGTCTATCATGACCTTAAGCTTGTCCTGTCATAGCGGCAGGCATTGGGTGTACATTATGTCTTCATTACAGACATGCTTACTTCATCGTCAAACTCGGGCTGAAGGTGTTGGTGTCGCACCTAGTTTCTGGGTACCGGTCTATCATCCAGTAGTAGGTACAATAATAAGGCACAATATACGTAGTCTGTCACGTCTATGGACTTAACAAGTCCTATCACTACTGTAGGTGCAGCATACATAGTTTATCACGACCTTAAGCTTATTTTCTGTCACAACTGCTAGTATGGTGGGTATGTTTTTTGTCCTCATTACAGGCAAAATTAGCTCGTTAATTGGATCAGCCATGTACTCGTGCTTATGGTTCCCCAGGCCTGGTGAGTCTACACATTTTACTTAATCCATTACTAGAGTTAGACGGCATCTGCCATCTTCTAACTTTTTGGGTCCTTTATAAAAAATAATAATAATAATTAAAGTGGTGGTCGGGGGAATAAGTATAGGTGAAGTATTTTGCTACTATTAACAGGGCCCTTGGCGAATGGTTGGACTTCAATTAGGCCCTTCCATCAGATTCACCATTGTTGTTTTAGTCTGCAGCTCTCAGGATTCAGACCGTCTCATAATATGTTCATATGTTGTTCAACATAGGAGTAAATCGTTTCTGATTACCAACCACTCTTAAAAGCATCAACATTAGCTACCTCCAAGAACGACGTGCCGGTGCACGTGACAAAGAGGTAAGGTACATAGAAGTCTCTGTGGTACGTACGGTATATTCCGCACCTTCATCGTGTAGTGTCTTTGCGTTCAAAGTGGGTGTCGTAATGGTATGTATATGTTTTGCTCTAAACTAAGGTCTGCTCTTTTTGGCCCCTTTAGGCTGCCCTACCGCAGCAGTTATGGCACAATTCTACTGCTTGTTGTAGATAGGTTACGTACACCTTTCTGATAGCCGATCCGACCACAAGTATTAAGCAAAGACCTTTGCTGTATTTGTGGGAGGGGAGGCTGATTACAAGGCTATTTATAGGCACCTGTGGGCCCAGGCTGACGCCGATTCAGCTGATTTCACCCACCCACCCACACCATCTTACAGTCACTTCATATTAGGGTGGCCCCCTTTAGGCTGCCCTACCGCAGCAGTTATGGCACAATTCTACTGCTTGTTGTAGATAGGTTACGTACACCTTTCTGATAGCCGATCCGACCACAAATATATATATATATATATATATATATATATATCCATAACAAAACAAAACAAAAAAAAAACTACAACTGTTGAAACTTGGCAGAGGAGGCGGACTGTCGAGGTGTGGACCCTCTTGGGCTGGCAAGCCCCCCCGTCCTCCTTGTAGGCTGAATAAAAATATAAAAATGACAGGCCCAAGGAAAGGATGCAGGAGAAATTTGTGCGGTGCTGAGAGAGAAAGGCTCAGAACTGAAGGGTTCCCGAGCAAGTGTGGAGGAGGGAGTTTGGAAAGAAGTGGGAGGAGGATAGTGTGGAGGAGAAGGAGAAAACGAGGCAAAAGGGAACCCATTCTCAGGGGTTGGAATGGGATGGTGGTCGGGAATGGGAAGGTTCCTGTGAATGGGAAGGTTTTTGGAAAGAGGATGGGGGGTAGGTGTGGGATGAGGGGGTAGGTGTGGGATGAGGGGGTAGGTGTGGGTTGGGGGGTGGAGGGCCGTGCAAGATTTCCCACGACCCGTTCTCAAACATGTTTTTGAACTCATTTACCTGCTCGGGCGACATTTAGTCCATCACAGGGATAAAGGTTAGCACATAAAGGTGGTGAGGGCTGAATTGAAGCGTCGACTCTGCCCCCTCCCAGTGGCGATCAAGTCATCCCTCATTAACTTTATTTCTTCTGTAAAACCTTCTAGAGATTCAGACATGATCACTACAAGGTTCACAAAATCACCGTGGCGGCCCCTAAGAGATGTCTGACTGTTCAACAGGGCTCTCAAATTCTGGCGGAAATTTTGAGCCTCTGTTCAACATAGGAACCTGGTAGGGGACTGGGATTGTCCAGAGCAGGTGCATGACGAACAAGAGGGCTGGGGGGGGGGGCCGCGGTCGGTTCCGGGTCTACCTCAAGAGGTGGGTCAGGTGCCCGAGTGCTGCTGGCAGTCCTTTAGGAAAAAAAAAAAAGTAAATAATTGGCCTTCAAATAGAGCATCCAGGTTTGATGCTATGGCTACCTCCAACCGTAGGGGGCTGCCCGAAACAGAGGGGCCAAACGCTCCTCTGTCTCAGACAACCCCCTTGCACTCAGTGCACTCAGAGGGAGGGAACAGTTGTCCGTCCGACCATAGGGGGCTGCCCGAAACAGAGGAGCCAAAGGCTCCTCTGTCTCAGACAGCCCCTTGCACTCAGAGGGAGAGAACAGTTGTCCCTCCGACCATAGTGGGCTGCCTGAAACAGAGGGGCCAAACATTCCTCTGTCTCAGAAGGCCCTTGGCACTCAGAGGGAGAGAACAGTTGTCCCTCCAACCGTAGGGGCTGCCCGAAACAGAGGGGCCAAACTCTCTTCTGTCTCAGACAGCCCCTTGCACAAAATGCTTTCTACAGCCCCCCCCCCCCCCCAAGAAAAATACCTTCTTAGTGCCAGCATCCATCTTAGGAACCCCAAAGCTGCATGATACATATATGCCTGCCTTTAGGTTGCAGCGGATCCACTTGGTGACTGGACCTCCCAGTTGTAATCCATCAGCTCCCCCCAGTGCCATCAGCTCCCCTATGCCATCAGTCCCCCTCACTGCCCCAGTGATAGATAGATAGATAGATAGTTAGATAGTTTTCATAAGCATTAATGTTGTTTATTTCAACTAAACCCTCAACTAAACTAAGAATTCAACTAAACCCTTTTTAAAAGATGGCCGATCAGAATCGCTGCTGGTGGAGGGGACAATTCTTGAGTATGCTCAGTGTGTGAAATGTTTAGAAACGTCACCCATTGACAATCATTATATTGGATGGCGGATCCACTTCGTCTGGCGGACAGCAAAGTGATGCATTCTTTTTTTTTTTTTTCAATTCTCTTTTTATTAGGTTTTCAAAGTGTGACAAGCAAAACTGCGGTACAGTATAGTCACAGATTACAAATTACATAAAACAGGGGTAGCAAGCAATGATTGATCAAGCCAAATTTTATTTTCAGATGTGTTATCGACACAGAGTGGAATGAGAAAGGTGTGTGGGGGTGTGTGTGTGTGTGTGTGGGGGGGGGGGTCCAGGACGGAGGTGAGATGATTCTGAGGTCAAGTGTATTGAGTTGAAGTCTATTGTGGAATCAGTTTGTCTCCGCTAGCTTGTTTAGAGCAGATGTGGTCGAGCGATAAGTTGACCAGTCCTTCCAGATCCTTTGGAATTTGGCGTGTGTTCTGGATTCCCAAGTGGAAAGCTTCTCCATATGATAGGTGTGATTTACTTTGTGCAATCACTGGGATATGGAACCTGAGGTCTGTTGATTTCAGTATTGAGGTATCAGTGACTTCGCCGCTGCAGTCAGAAAGTGGAGCAGTCTTCGTTTAGCGGGGGGTATGTAGTTTAATCTAATGTTTAGCGGTATGGAAATTGGCAATGGGGTTTTGTCTAACGCACACATGTGCTTTATCAGGTCTAGAATCTCAGACCAAAAAGGCTGGATTACCGGACAGCTCTACCACATATGCAGGTATGTGCCTTTTGATTGGAGGCATTTCCAGCAGCTGTCAGAACTGAGGCAACTCATTTGTTTAACTCTTATTAGAGGGAGATACCACCTGGTGACTAATTTGAACAAGTTTTCTTGTAGACGTGTGCACCTGGATAAACCATCCGAGTGACGATATATTTGTTTTATGTCCTGTTTTGTCTATGTGGTATCAAAATCTCTGCTCCACTCGGAGATATATACTCTTTCATGTGGGTATTTTGTGGACTGGAGGATATTGTAGACTTGGGAGAGTAGGTGTTTAGGAGGGGCTCTTTAGGCGATCAGTTTTTCAAATGGGGTGAGTTCTCTCTGAGGGTTAGGGGGGTCAGATAAGGGGTTAGTATAGTTCGAATGTGCGCTTTTTGTATAGAGTTTAGGGAGGTGTGGGTTAAACTGATGCATTCTGAGCGGATCCTTTTCCATTTAGAATGCATTAGGGCAAAACTGATCCGTTTTGGACCGCTTTTGAGAGCCCATGAAGGATCTCAGAAACGGAAAGCCAAAACGCTAGTGTGAAAGTAACCTAACACTATAAACACACAGAATATATACAATGGTTCAATGTGCAGATACAGAGGCTATTGTACAAACAGAGTTAAACAGATCAAAGGTCAGTTACCGGGTGGATGAGTAGTCCTTTGGGTTATGATGATATATGATGAATTCTTGGTTGCTATAGGCCTTAGCTATAGTCACCTGGGAGCAATGATGTCAGCAGAGCCTGGTCTCTCCTAACACATTACACTATGTGGCCCCCCTTCAGAGAAAGATGCTGGCCTCTGGCCTGCATGGTCCTTTTCACCTGTAGTCGGCCGTCGGCCACTCCCCCCCCCCCCTTTCCCAGGAGGACTTCATTTCCCTTTTGTCCGGTGAGGCAACTCAGACTCCAAAAACCTATTATGGATCATAGATCCTCACTGGAAGGTCACAGGAAGATGGTTCTGGCACCACCGTATCTAGGTGGTTCCAGCTACAAGTGGAGACCAAACATGGTGCTGTTATTAGGTTCCTACTGGGAGATCTCTGTATCTCCCCTTCCTGGAACCCACCCCAAAGTGGCAACATGAGCATGCCCGTCTTGGTCCCAGGGTTGGAGATATGTAACTCGTTTATGCCTGTGATGTAACTGGATCTTTACCTTTCCACCGTGATTTCTAAAAACCCACAAATTAATTTCAGAAAGGGATGCAGCCTTAAGGATCACCTCATACACAGCCACTTTCAAAACATGGCTCTCCCTGGTGGAAGGACTTCATAGTTTCCTTTTGTTGTAGTGGCTTTGTTGTGTGCAATTTTATATGACAAGGTCATTCATTCATTAGCGATGTAACTGGCCGTATTTACCACATTAAGGACTTTATCAATTGCCACTCCAAAGAAGTCGTTTACAAGGCCACCTGTTCCTGTAGAATGGAATACATGGGCAACACTATCCATGAATTCTGCAGTCGGGTTGGCGAGAATGTAAACCACATATGTAATAATATAGATACCCCACTAGCCAAACATGTGCTTACAATGCATTGGAGTGACAAGTGAGATTCATGGGCATTGAATTAGTACCATCAACGGTTAGGAGAGGAGACTGGGATACAAAAGCTTTCGCAAAGAGAAGCATGGGGGATTTATCAGCTAAAAATCCCACCCCAAGTGGTTTAAATGAACAGTTTAACTTTGGCTGCTTCATTGAAGTACCACCATGACTCCTCCTGACTCTAAGCACACTATGGACTTATTTCACATTTAATAGTAGTCTTTTCTCTCCTTACTGACAGTAATAATTCCTTGTATCATGACAATGGCAGAATCTTATTAATAGTGGCCCTTCTACTGACTACACCCATCCTATATATCAAACCATCCAGACTGTATTACATACTTTACATACTTTACAAGTGTCACTATCACTATAGTCACCATATAGTCTTCCTCCCATTAATTACTTGTTTAGTGTCATGATTCTTTACTTCTACTAGTAAGCTTTTGCCATTAGTTGCCCTTAGCAGCTCACTGATACTTCTATTTTGCATCATTAGATGGCATCTATAACTTCTGCACATGGGGGCATGATTATGCTCCTCACCTCCCCTGTGATTTGCTCCACTCTCTGCACAATACCAAAGCCTCATTCATTTAGTCAACCAAGACATATACGCATGCATAAGGATGGAAGTTATTCTATGCACTTCCGTCAGGCGTTTCCCGGATATCGCGTCACCACAGGTCTCAACGGATCGCCTGCTGATCCACTATTTTAATACCCACATGGGTTGGTGCACTTATTATTGCCACTGCAAAGCAGTGCCTTACCAAGCACCCCTATTTATATACCCTTTACACAAGCCATACGCTATAGTTAGGGAGAAATTGGGTCTTTTTTACACCTAGGTTGACCTCACCTTTTTTCCTAGTGAGAGGATACTGTCATATGTCCATTGATGAAGTTTGCTCCACCAAAAAGTAGAAACACACCGAGACCATCTGTAATTTTGGATCCATTAGTATTTGATTTACAGCACCGTCCTCATAGTTGGAACCATCTGTGAGAGGGCTTTATCAGGGCATCCTATTTATTGTGAGGGGTGGTGTTGAGGGGTCGCCCCTTTCGGGGCAGGCGCTCCGACTAACTGGACAATAAGGTTACTCGAGGACAAGTAGGGATGTACTAGAGATTATTTACCAGCTCTGCCCAGACTCACTTTTTCTGACCACCCTCCTCTCTCATTATGTATGATATCAACCCCCAGTGGTAAGATTGTTCTTTTTTTAAACTCACTGGTGTTGATACTGAATATTTCCTTATCTTTATCACCAGTAGTGTTGAGCGCGAATATTCGAAAAGCGAATTTTTTTAGCGAATATCGGCACTTCGCTAATTCGCGAATATTTCGAATATAGCGCTATAAATTCCCTATTTCGAATAACCGTTTTTTTTTTTAGTTATATTTTTTTCTTTCCCACTTCCCAAAAGTAGTTCTTACCTGTCCTGAGGATTCCTGGCTTCCTGGCTGCTCTAGTCAGTGCCTGTTGCCGCTTCTGCCGACTTCCGTGCTCATGGAGCGTCCCCATCCATAGGAACGTCTCCATATACTAAAATGTACTGTCGGATTTGAGGAATTACGTTGAAATCGCAATGCGATTAATTCAAGTTATATTAATCGCATTGCGATTACAACTTAGCACTGCTATCTTACATAGGCTAGAATTAACGAATATGGAATATAGGTATGCACTAGCAGTGCTAAGTTGAAATCGCAATGCGAATACTTTAAGTTAAATAAATCGCATTGCGAATTCAACTTAGTACTGCTGCTATTTTGCTATATTCCATATTCGTTAACTTCGTTCATTCTAGCAGGCTGACCCATTATAAACCCAGCTCTAAGTTGAAATCGCAATGCGATTAATATAACTTGAATTAATCGCATTGCGATTTCAACGTAATTCCTCAAATCCGACAGTACATTTTAGTATATGGAGACGTTCCCATGGTGATGGGGAAGCTCCATGAGCACGGAAGTTATGGTTGGCTTGGTAGAATTAGCGAATAGCGAATATGACGAATGTATTCGTCATATTCCTCAAAACGAAGATAACGAAGTATTCTACATCTTCGTTTTAGCTACCTATTCGTCAACTTCGCTAATTCTAGCAATCAAATAGGAAGGTTGACTTACCAGACAGCTGTGTTAAATTCGCTATGCGATTATTATTATTTTTTTTAATACAATAATTATATTACTTGATAAAATTATTATAATTAATTATTCTATTTATTAAAAAAAAAAAAAATCGCATAGCGAATTTAACACAGCTGTCTCTATAGTCAACCTTCCTATTTGATTGCTAGAATTAGCGAAGTTGACGAATAGGTAGCTAAAACGAAGATGTAGAATACTTCGTTATCTTCGTTTTGAGGAATATGACGAATACATTCGTCATATTCGTCATCCTCGCTAATTCTAGATATGAAACCAATAGGAAAGTAGCCTTAAGTTAAAATCGCAATATGCGATTATTTAAATCGCATGTTAATCGCGATAACTAGAAAAATGACGAATATTCGATTTCGACGAATATGAAACGAATATTCATTCGAATATTCGCGAATTTCGTCGAAATCGAATATGGCACCTGCCGCTCATCACTAATCACCAGCCTATTATTTGTGAAATTATTTGAGCTTTTTAGCGTGTAATTAACCACATCAGCCCCCCTAGCTTAAACACCCTTAATGACCAGACCACTTTTTACAATTCTGCACTACACTACTTTCACCGTTTACTGCTCCGTCATGCAACTTACCACCCAAATTAATTTTGCCTCCTTTTCTTCTCACTAATAGAGCTTTTATTTGGTGGTATTTCATTGCTGCTGACATTTTTACTTTTTTTTGCTATTAATCAAAAATGACCGAAATTTTAGCAAAAAAATGACTTTTCACTTTCTGTTGTAATTTTTTTTTAAAAAACGACATTTCTATATAATTTTTTCTATAAATTTATTGTTCTACATGTCTTTGATAAAAAAAAATCCAATAAGTGTGAATTTATTGGTTTGGGTAAAAGTTATAGCATTTACAAACTATGGTGCAAAAAAGTGAATTTCGGCAGTTTGAAGCAGCTCTGACTTTCTGAGCACCTGTCATGTTTCTTCAGGTGCTATAAATACAACAGTATAAATACCCCCCAAATGACACCATTTTAGAAAGTAGACACCCCAAAGTATTCGCGGAGGGGCATGGTGAGTTCATATATGATTTCATTTTTTTTCACAAGTTAGCGAAAAATGACACTTTCTGAGGAAAAAAAATAATAATAAAGTTTCCATTTCTGCTAACTTCTGGCAAAAAAAAAAAAATCTCCCACTGACTCACTATGCCCCTCAGTGAATACCTTGGGGTGTCTACTTTCCGAAATGGGGTCATTTGTGGGGTGTGTTTACTGTTCTGGCATTTTGGGTGGGGCTAAATTGTGAGCATCCCTGTAAAACCTAAAGGTACTCGTTGGAATTTGGGCCCCTTTGTGCACCCAGGCTGCAAAAAAGTGTCACTCATGTGGTATCGCCGTACTCAGGAGAAGTAGGGCAATGTGTTTTGGGGTGTATTTTTACATATACCCATGTTGGGTGAGAGAAATATCTCTGTAAATTGACAACTTTGTATAAAAAAATTAAAAAAGTTGTCGTTTACAGCGATATTTCTCACACCCAGCATTGGTATATGTAAAAATACACCCAAAACACATTGCCCTACTTCTCCTGAGTACGGGGATACCACATGTGTGACACTTTTTTGCAGCCAAGATGCGCAAAGGGGCCCAAATTCCCATGAGTACCTTTAGGATTTCACAGGGCATTTTTACGCATTTGGATTCTCACGCTTTAGGACCCCTAAAATGCCAGTGCAGTATAAATACCCCACATGTGACCCTATTTTGGAAAGAAGACACCCCAACGTATTCCGTGAGGGGCATGGCGAGTTCACAGAAAAAAAATTTTGGCACAAGTTAGCGGAAATTGATATAATTTTTTTTTCTTTTTTACAAAGTCTCATATTCCACTAACTTGTGACAAAAAATAAAATTTTACATGAACTCACCATACCCCTCACCGAAAACCTTGGGGTGTCTTCTTTGTAAAATGGGGTCACATGTGAGGTGTTTGTACTGCTCTGGCATTTGAGGGTCTCCGCAATCATTACATGTATGGCCAGCATTTGGCGTTTATGCTATTCTCCTTATATTGAGCATACGGGTAATGAGATTTTTTTTTTCTGTTCAGCCTCTGGGCTGAAAAAAAAAAAAAAATGAACGGCACAGATTTTTTCATTCGCATCGATCAATGTGGATGAAAAAATCTCTGCCAAAATCAGTGACTGCGGTGGGCTGGGCGCTAACTACCTAACAAGTAGCTAACTAACTGGCGGTGATAAGGGACCCTTATGCCCCATTCACACGTCCGCAATTCTGTTTGCGGAACGGAATTGCAGACCCATTCATTTCTATGGGGACAGACTTTGTCCCGCTCGGATCCGGAATTGCAGATCCGCACTTCCGGGTCTGCACTTCCGTTCCGCAAAAATATAGAACATGTCCTATTCTTGTTTGCAATTGCGGACAAGAAAAGGCATTTTCTATATAGTTCTGGCAATGTGCGGATCTGCAAAATGCGGAAAGCACATTGCCGGTGTCCGTGTTTTGTGGATCTCCGGATCCGTGGATTCACGGATCCGCAAAACACATATGGACGTCTGAATGGAGCCTTACAGGGGGGTGATCAATGACAGGCGGTGATCAGGGAATCTAGATGGGGTGATCAGGGGTTAACAAGGGGTTAATAAGTGACAGGGGGGGGGTGTAGTGTAGTGTGGTGCTTGGTGCAACTTTACATAGCTACCTGGTCCTCTGGTGGTCGATCCCATCAAATGGGACCACCACAGGACCAGGTAGCAGGTATATCAGACGCTGTTAACAAAACAGCGTCTGATATACATGTTTAATGTGATTTATTTTACTTCTACAGCCTGCCAGCGATTGATCATCGCTGGCAGGCCGCAGTATAACTGCCGAGCCGCGCGTTCGCAGCAAATCTCGCGTCTCGCGAGATGACGCACGGATGCGTCCAGCCAGAGCAACAGGACTGCCGGCCGGACGCATTCGTGCGTTAGGCGGTCCTGAGGAGGTTAAAGGTTACGTTTTAGATTGTATATGTAGCCTTTTTAAGAAATGAGCGAAGTTTAAAAAATTTGATTCAGACACTTCATTGTAGAACTGCTTATCTATTTAAATGGATATTTCAATAACATTAGTATTGGACAGCTTATTCACCCCAATTTGAAAATCATGGCATAGTAGAATTGCTTATCTATTAAACAAGGTGAAAACCCCAATAATAGTAAAAATAAAGATATTATTCACCCCAATTTGAGAATCAAGGCCTAACGGAATTGCTTATCCATTAAACAAGGTGGACACCCCAATAACAGTTAAATTACACTGCTTCTTGACCTCAACAGGTTGGACACTGTTTAATAACAGTTATATTACACAGCTTGTTCAGCTCAATTTGAGAAACAAGGTGTAATAGAATCACTTATCTATGTAACAGTAGTATTAGGAAGTTTATTCATCCCAATTTGAGAATCAAGGCGTAATAGAATTGTCTATCTATTTAACAAGCTGGACACCCCAATAGTAGCTAAAATACACAGCTTATTCATCCAAATTTGAAAATCAAGGCCTAATGGAACTTCTTATCTATTATACAAGGTCTACACTGTTCAATTAGATAGCTCTGTGCCCTACACAGGGATTGATGCAAAGTGGGCTGTCTCCTATGAATCCCTTCAGCTTCAGATTACAAATTCTGCCCTGTCCCTGCACTTTCAACGCAGTCTCCCTATATTCTCCCTACAGTGTGTAAAAACTCTCGTTACGATCTCCCTACACTGTCCCTGCAGTCTTCCTATCCAATATTCCACAGTTAAATGCTTCATAAACACTGTTCCTAGCACTTGTCACGTCTTTCCCTATGCTCAGATTACAGTTAAATGGCGGAGACCGTACAGGATGAGGCTTTAAAAGGGCTGCTAATTGGATGGCTGCATAGCTTTATGGGTCATAACGTGTTCCTGGTAGCGAGAACCAAAGTATTCGGGTGTTCGGCCCGAAAACATTGCTATATTCGTGTGCTCGGCCGAGCACCCAAGCATAAAGGAAGCCAATGGGAGAGAACCAGGCACCCCCTGCTCTGAAGAGGGGAGGGTTTCTGGTCCATTGGAAAAGGTCAGAAAGTGACAGAAACACCACCGAAATGGATCGGGAACAGCATGGAGACGATGTCTGGATGCACCTTGGACTCCCAGGTCACTGCTGGGAACCATGTTGTCCTAGTTGTACGCCACTTTTACAGACTGACAAAAATACACTCCCCCTTCCCCCACAAAAAAGCCTGCTGGTGACCCTCAAAAACATTTGGAGCAAGGGCCTGCTGGTGACCCTCTAAAACATTAGGGGCGAGGGCCTGCTGCTGAGCTGACCCTCTAAAACATTATGTGCCAGTGCATGCTGTTCAGCTCACTCTATAAAACATTATATGCGAGTGCATACCTTTCAAATGTTGCTCTAAAACATTATATGTGAGTGCATGCTGTTCAGCTGACGCTCTAAAACATTATATGCGAGTGCATGCTGTTCAAATGTCGCTCTAAAACATTATATCCGAGTGCATGCTGTTCAGCTGACGCTCTAAAACATTATATGCGAGTGCATGCTGTACAAATGATGCTCTAAAACATTATATGCGAGTGCATGCTGTACAGCTGATGCTCTAAAACATTATATGCAAGTGCATGCTGTTTAGCTGACCCTATAAAAAAATTTGAGTTGAGGGCCTGAAGTTGAACTGACCCTATAAAAAAATTAAAGTGGAGGGAATATATACAATCTGGATGAAGAGGAGGAGAAAACAAGATTCAACCATATACTCTTTTTTTGTGGTGGAAAAGATGCATGGGAATACACTACAGTAGATTGAGTACATTATAAATGATAGATTAAAATTGCTTTTATGTTCATCATTAGCTCAGCTCTCCTCTGGTGGAGTTGAGAAGTCAAGGGCAATCCAGGCCTTGTTCATTTTTATCTGAGTCAACATGTCAGCATTGTCAGTGAACAAGCGGATATGCTTATCAGTTATAATGCCACCAGCAGCACTAAATACACACTCAGACAAAACGCTGGCAGCAGGGCAGGCCAGCACCTCCAAGGCGTAGAGCGCAAGTTCGTGCCACGTGTCCAGCTTGGACACCCAGTATTTGTAAGGCACTGAGGGATCATTTAGGATGCTGACACGGTCTGCAATGTATTCATTCACCATCTTCCAAAACTTTTCCCTCCTTGTAGCACTAGGCTGCGCTTCAGGGTGAGGTTGCTAGCGGGGTATCATGAAAGTGTCCCATGCCTTGGAGAGTGTTTTTCCTGCCTTTGTTGGAACTACTGTGTGTTCCCCTTGTCTCCCTTCCTTGGTTGCCTAAGGAAGTACGGACTCTGCCAGCCGCGTTGTCAAATGGAAAATTTTGGAACAATCTCTTAACAAGTACCTTCTGGTATTTTACTAGTCCTCTCCACCACAGGAATGAGAGATGAGAAGTTCTCTTTGTAGTGGGGGTCGAGAAGGGCGAACACCCATTAATCTGTGTTATTTAAAATGCGTATAATGCAAGGGTCGCGGGAAAGGCAGCCTAACATGTAGTCAGCTGTGTGTGCCAAAACACCAACGGGCAAGACGTCGATGCCGACATCAGGATGACTCTCCGTTCCCTCATCCTCCTCTTCGCTTCCAGCTCACCGACTGTTGTGTGACGCGATCCGCGCTGGAACTCTACGTTCTACATGTTGGCCAGGCTTTGTGAGCAGCAGAGGGCAGTTGTTGAATACCAGCTGCAACATGGTCGTCGCCTTTTCAGTCAACTGCCATTATACAAGCGAGGATTGGGCTTTGATGTCAAAACTTTGATGGATCCACACAGATGGTTAGTGGCAACAACGCTATTATCAGCGTAACCATCCCACTGAGGAGGATGCTCGGTGTAACGGTTACGGGCCTGTTTGGTGTGGGCCGACTTCTCCCTTTTGCAACCCCACTGCATCTTCTAGACTGTTGCGGTGCTGAGGATCCCTCCCTCTCTGTACTGCTGTCCTCGCTCAGCTTTTCACCCTCCCATGTTGGGTCAGTGACCTCATCGTCCACCACCTCCTCTTCCACTTCCTCACTCTGCTCATCCTCCTGACTTGACCTAACCACAACCTCAGTGATTGACAACTGTGTCTCATCCTCTGGATAGATCATCAGCATCTGATCTTTGGGAGTCCGACAACCGGGACCCCCACCGATCAGCTGTTTGAGAAGGCAGCGGCGCTGTTTCTTACTGTTTACCGCAGGCCCAGTGATGTCATGACTAGAATCCACTGGCCTGGGCGGGGCTAAACTCTGTTCACTTGAATGAAGCTTAGCCCCGTCCAGGCCAGTTGATACAAGTTGTGACGTCACTGGCCCCGCGGTAAACAGTGAGAAGGCCGCGGCGCTCCAGGATCGCCGCTGCCTTCTCAAACAACAAAACTTAATATCTATTGCCCTGATTCTGTAGGTTGCAGAAACACCGTATATGTGGTCGTAAACTGCTGTATGACCAAATGGCAGGGCACAGAAGGAAGGGAACGCCATATGGTTTTTGGAAGGCAGATTTTATTGGACTGGTTTTTAGAAACCATGTCCCATTTGAAGCCACCCTGATGCACCCTTACAGTAGAAACTCAAAAAAGTGACCCCATTTTAGAAACTACGGAATAAGGTGGCAGTTTTCTTGGTACTATTTTAGGGTAAATATGATTTTTGGTTGCTATTTTATTACACCTTTTTGAGGAAAGGTAACAAAAAATAGAAATTCTGAAATTTCATCTCCATTTGCCAATAACTCTTGTGGAACACCTAAAGGGTTAAAAAAGTTTGTAAAATCAGTTTTGAATACCTTGAGGGGTGTATGAATACCTTGAGGGGTGTACTTTCTTAGATTGAGTCACTTTTTTGGAAATTGTGCTCTAGGGGTGTATCAGGGGGGCGACAAATGGGACAAATGGGACATTGTGTCAAAAAACCAGTCCATCAAAATCTGCCTTCCAAAAACCATATGGCATTCCCTTCCTTCTGTGCCCTGCCGTTCGGCCATACAGCAGTTTACGACCACATATGGGGTGTTTGTATAAACTACAGAATCAGGGCAATAAATGTTGAGTTTTGTTTGGCTATATAACCCTTACTTTGTTACTTTAAAAATAGATTAAAATGGAAATATGCAAATAAATAGCTGTTTTGGGACAGTTTTTATTTTTTGTTATTTACATGGTTGATTTGACAGGTTAGATCATGTGCTATTTCTGTAGAGAAGGTTGTTACGGATGCGACAATACCAAATATGACTACTTTTTGGGGGGTTTTATTTCAGTTTTACATAATAAAGCATTTTTGAAAAAACAATGATTTTTTAGTGTCTCCACATTCTGAAAGCCATATATTTTTTTTTTGGGGGGGGGCAACTGTCTTATGTAGGGGCTAATTTTTTTTCCAGGATTAGATGTCGGTTTGATTGGCACTATCTTGGGGTGCATATGTCATTTTGATCGCTTGCAGTGGCGTAACTAGAGTGTTATGTGCCCCGGTGCAAACTTTGGATTGAACCCCCCCAATTTATACTAAAAGGCAGCAATTTTTTTTTACACTAAGCCTAATCCATGGTTAAACTCACCCAGTCCTAACTAATAAAATCTGGTCCTACCTTATCCAGGTGATAGAGATAGAGAAAAAATAGAATAATCACATAAGAAAGGGATGGTGACTGCAACTGTGCTGGTCTGTAAGACTGAGCCATGCCAATGTACAGCAGAGTTATCTACAACATTTCCCCTAAGTGCTAACACACAGTACTAATGCCCACATTTTGGCCCCTCACAGTAATGAAGCCCACCTTGTGACCACTTCACAAAAAAAAAAAAAATTTTTTTTAACCTAAATGAGTTGACCTGCCATCCAAATATGGACACCTGATAATTTTACGGATGCGGCAATACCTAATATGCGTAGTGTATTTTTTTTTATTCAGTGATAAATGTGTTTTTTTATTTTTACCTTTCTTTCACTTTTTTTTTACATTTTTTGACCCAGACCCACTTGGTTCTTGAAGATCCAGTGGGTCTGATGTCTGTATAATACAGTACAGTACACTATATAGTGTACTGTACTGTATTTTTTACTTTACACAGTCTGATCAGACTTCTTCCTTTAGCAGAAGTCTGATCAGAGTTACTATTACCATGGCAAACAGGACGCCTGTGAAGGCGTCCTGTTGCTATGGTAACAATTACCCGCTGCCAGAACAGATCAGTGGGTGATGGGGAGGGAGGTGGTCCCCCTCCTTCTGTGATCCCGTCAAGATTCAGGGGCTACAAGTAGAGATGTCCCGAACTATTCGCCGGGGAACAGTTCCCGGCGAACATCGCTTGTTCGCGTTCACTGCGGCAGGCGAACATATGTGATGTTCGGTCCGCCCCCTATACATCATCATTGAGGAAACTTTGACCCTGTACCTCACAGTCAGCAGACACATTCCAGCCAATCAGCATACCCTCCCTCCCAGACCCTCCAACCTTCTATCAAAAAGCAAAGACAGCCTCCCTCATAGATTCATTCTGAAGCTGCAGTGTTAGTTAGAGCAGGGAGAGTGCTGCTGTTGCTGAATTAATATAGGGATTCTAGGGAAAGCAATAGATACTAGTGTTCTGTGTCCACTCCAGTCCTCAAAAACTCATCTGCTGTAAGGACAGCGTCCTTACAGCACCCCAAAAATCCCTTTTTAGGGCTGGTACATCAGTCAGATTTTTATTTTTATTTTCTATATATATTATATTGCAGTTGCCTGCCCATGTGTGAGATGCCGCAGGCCCACAGACTGTACTGTGTGCACACCACTCATATTGTGTGGCACACTACCTTGCAGATAAAAAAGTCATGTCATTTTTACCCTTTAATATAATTGCAGTTGCCTGCCAGTGTGTGTCAGGTCCACAGACTGTACTGTGCCCACTGCCCACCACTCATATAGGGTGTCACATAGACTGCAAACGAAGGGGACCGAGCATGGGTCTTTTTCCATCTCCCGGTTCCAAAAATCTATTCACTACACTGGCCCTGGCCCTGATATGGGACAAAACAGAGATTAAACTGATAGCAAATTCCATTGCAAGTGCCCAAAATGAGAAGGAAGCAGACAGAGCAAGCTTTTTTCTCTATCTCCCCATGCAAGGATTCAATTCAATACACGTCCCCTGATAGGGGACTTAACAAAGATTAAAATGGTAAGAATAGTAGTTCACACTATTTGTATTGGTGGCACAGTATATTGCACGGCACATGCGCAGTGCCCCAAAATTTCCATCTTCCGGGTCCTAAAATCTATTCGATACACGTCCGCTAATAGGGGACGTAACAGGGATTAAACTGATAGGAATAGTACTACTTAACACACCACTCATATAGGGTGTGCACAGTACATTGCACGGCGCATGCGCAGTGCCCCGAATTGGAAGGAAGAGGATCGACCAACCATCTTTTTCCATCTCCCGGTTCCTAAAATCTATTTCATACATCGGCCCCTGATAGGGGACAAAACAGAGATTAAAGTGGTAAGAACATATTTTTTTTTAAAAAAGAGGACAGCCTCTGTGGAGCTGGGTTATTTTTTGGCCGCGTTACTGAACGCTCATGCACAATGGCTGTAGGCTCATGCGTCCTTTTGCAGAGGTGACAGACCTGGTCAGTCAAACCCAAGGCAACATCATCGACCTCATCCCATATACGTTTTTTCTGGAGCGTGCCCTGTGAAGAGTGCTGGATCAGGCCATAGATGAGCTTGAAGAGGAAGAGTTGTGGTCACCATCACCACCAGAAGCAGCCTTGTCGTCGTTGATTGCTGGACCTGCGGCACCGCAGAGAGAGGAGTCTGAAGAAGAAGAGTCAAAGGAGGAAGGTGGCTTTGAGGAGGTGGAAGACCAACCACAGCAGGTGTCCCAGGAGGCTTGTTGTCATCTTTCGGGGACCCTTGGTGCTGTACGTGGCTGGTTGTAGGAAGAGACCTTCAATGACCTTCAGTAAGGACAAGAAACGGGACAAGGCTAGCTTGGTATCCAACCTTGTGCAAATGGATAGTTTGCGGTTTTTGAAAATGGACTGTTTGCGGTTGTTTGCGGTGCATTAAACAGGAAGTTTGGTCTGTCAGAGTTTGGTCTGTCACTGTGAAGCTGGCGTAACCCTTACGCTACCTGATCGATACAACATCATACCTGATTGTATACACACACTGGATGTTTTAAAGCACGTTATTCCAAACTATTTAGCAATGTGGGGTGATTTATGCCCTTTATGGATTAAAACCCAACTCTGCGTAAACTACGTAATTTTCCATGGGAGTTTTGCCATGGATCCCCCGCCGGCATGCCACAGTCCAGGTGTTAGTCTCCTTTAAAAAACTTTTCCTTCACTATTGTGGCCAGAAAGAGTCCCTGTGGGTTTTAAAATTCGCCTGCCTATTGAAGTCTATGGCGGTTCACCCTGTTCGCCCGTTCGCGAATATTTGTGGAAGCTTGCGTTCGCCGCTCGCGAACGAAAATTTTTATGTTCGTGACATCTCTAGCTACAAGGGCACAGCAGCCCCTGATGGGAGAGGGAGCTCCCTCCCTTTTAACCCCTTCCCTACCGACCGCGGCATGGAAGGGATTAAACGGCTGACATCACAGCACAGATGTCAGCCGTTTATAGCAGAGTGTCAGAAATGTGCTGACACTCTGTTATACCGCTCGGCCATAGTGAATTTTAGAGAGAAGGCGGGTGGGGGATTGTGACCCTGCTCGCCGCACCGCCCGCCTCCCGCACCACCCACCGCATGTATAGCGCCGCCTGCAGCCTCCTTCTGCACCGCAGAAAGAGCTGCAAATCGCAGGTCTGAATTGACCTGCGGTTTGCAGCGATTGCCGATACGGGGGTCACAGGACCCCCCTTGGCATTGTAATAAAGTACCTACTGAATGATTTCAGCAGGTACCTTGTTCTGATCACCGCACACTGCACAGTGGTGATCGGAAATACACAAGACATACAGGTACGCCCTCTGTCCTTAAGTACCAGGACATCGGGGCGTACCTGTACGTCCTGTGTCCCTAAGAGGTTAACCAACTGGAAGCATTATCTTCAGCAATCCAACCAACCAAACTGTTCGCACTGGTCCGACTTGGACAGTGTTGTCCTGCGCTGTCTAGCTAAGATAAACATGAAGCTGGGTACGGTGGATGTTTTTTTTTTTTCTGGTGCACCGGCAGCAGGCACAGTTTCATTGCGCCCAGGGCCACGGCCTCTACATGCACCATCAGCATCACGCCCACTTCCCCATCCCTTAGTGCTCGCCTTCTTCATATTAATTATTTTGTCACTAGATATGGCAGTTTGTTTAACTGTCCGCTAAAGACACAGTTTTCAGATGCAGGACAGTATATGTCACATAAACCCACAGAATATAAATCCATGTCTGTTTATTCAGGCCTGCAAAATCCATATTTTGCCGTTTGCCTCTAGATCCCTGCTGTGCGCCAATACAGCAGGTTACAAGCACATATGAGGTGTTTCCTGAATGGGGAGAAAATGGGGAACACATACTGGGGTGTATTTTTCCTTTAACCCCTCGTGAAAGTAAAAATTTGGGGTCTGCTAGTGATTTTTCATTTTCATATATATGTGCTTTGAAATCCTTTAACAAGTATTTCTGCCTTCTATGAAAAACCTGTTTACTGAAAAGTACCCTTTCCACCACTTAAAATGTTTGTATGGGGGTGCTCTTCTCAAAATAGGGTCACTTATTGGGGTTTTTAATTCCTGGGGACCTCAGGAATTTTTTAACAAGCGACATGGCAATTAAAATCCATGTCTGTTTATTCTGTCCTGCAGAATCCATATTTTGCACTTTGCTTCTAGAGCCCTGCTGTGCGCCCATACAGCAGGCTACAAGCACATATGGGGTGTCTCCTGAATGAGGAGAAATTGAGGAACACATACCTAGGTGCATTTTCTCCTTTACCCCTTATGAAAGTGAAAATTTTGGGTCTGCTAGTAATTTTTTATTTTCACAAATGTGTGCTTTGAAATCCTTTAAAAAGTTTTTCTGCCTTCTGTGAGACGCCTCTTTCCACCACTTAAAATGTTTGTACGGGGGTGCTCTTTCCAAAATGGGGTCACTTCTTGGGGTTTTTCATTTTTGGAGACCTCAGGAATTATTTAAATGCGACATGGCACCTAAAATCCATATCTGTTTATTCAGACCTGCCAGCAAAATCCATATTTTGCTGTTTGCCTGCTGTACATCATTTTTTTTAGCACATATGGGGTGTTGACGTATTAGGAGGGGAAAGGGGAACAAAATGTGTGGTGCATTTTTTCCTGTTTCCGCTTGTGAAAGTGAAAAATGTGGGTGAAAAGACATTTTTTCTGGAAAAAATTGTAATTTTTCATTTCCACAGCCAAGCGTTTCCTAATTCTGCGAAACGCCGGATAGGTCAAGGTGCTCACTACACACCTTGAAATATTCCTTGAGGGGTGTCGTTTCCAGAAAGGGGTCACTTTTTAAGGGTTTCCACTGTGGGGCCACCTCAGAGTGTCTTTATATGCGACATAGCTCCCAATTACCATTCCAGCTAAAGCCATATGGTGCTCTTTCCACTCTGAAGCATGCTGTGCACCCATGCATCAGTTTTTGAGCACACATGGGGTGTTTCTCTAAACTCCAGATTCAGGGTAATTCACTGTTCACTCTTGATGTGTAGCAGAAAAAATAGATTAAAATTTAAAAAACTGCTGTGTTTCATTCTCATTTTCGATTAATTCTCGTGGGGCACCTGAAAGGTTAAAAAAGTTAGTAAAATCAGTTTTAAATAGCTTGAGGGGAGTAGTTTCGAAAATGGGGTGATTTATGGGTGGTTTCTAATACGTAAGCCCCAGAAAGTGACTTCATAAATGAACTGGTCGTGAAAAAATTGGGGTTTGGAAATGTTCTTAAAAATTTTATGATTTGTTTCTAAACTTCTAAGCATTCTAACGTCCCAAAAAAAGAAACTGTTATTTTCAAAATGATCCAAACATGAAGTAGACATATGGGGAATGTAAAGTAATAACTATATTTGGAGTTATTACTATCTATTACAAAAATAGACAAATTAAAATTTGCTAATTTGCAAATTTTTCAAAATTTTTGGTAAACTTGGTATTTTTTATAAATAAAAATGAAATTTTTTGACTCAATTTTACCACTGTCATGAAGTACAATATGTGACGAGAAAACAATCTCCAAATGGCGTTAATAAGTAAAAGCCTTTTAAAGTTATTAACACATAAACTGACACGTCAGATTTTCAAAAATCAGCATAATCAGCATGCGGTAAAGTGGCTCGGTAGTGAAGGGGTTAAAAGTGTTTAGTGACGTATTTCTGTACTACAAGAACAATATATACGTAATTTACTGTTACTGTTTTTTGCAGTAAAAGCATTTAGTGGTCTAATTTATTACAAAAAGAAAAATATATACGCAGCTCACTTCAGCAGCTATATGTGCTGAGAGCATTTAGTGACGTATTTCTGTACTACAAGTAAATATATATGCAGTTCACTGTTGCTGTTATTTGCGGAAAAAGCGTTTAGTGGTCTATTTCATTACATAAAGAAAAATATATACGCAGTTCACTTCTGCAGTTATTTGGGGTTAAAAGCGTTTAGTGGCGTATTTCTGTACTACTAGAAAAATATATACACAGTTCACTTCTGCAGTTATTTGGGGTTAAAAGTGTTTAGTGAGGTATTTCTGTACTACAAGAAAAATATATACACAGTTCACTGTTGCTGATATTTGCGGAAAAAGTGTTTTGTGGTCTATTTTATTACCAAAAGAGAAATATATACGCAGTTCACTTCTTCAGTTATTTGGGGTTAAAAGCGTTTAGTGATGTATTTCTGTACTACAAGAAAAACATATACGCAGTTCACTTCTGCAGCTATATGTGCTGACAGCGTTAAGTAAATATGAGGAGAGTGGCGTGGGTGGTGGTGTTGCAAGCGGTCAGGCTCCTGACCCAGAGGCCGTTGAGGAGGACATCAGTGACGTGCAGACACTACTCAATGATGATGAAACCAATCGCACTTGGGAGCCGGGTGAAGAAGGGGCTTCATCATCATCAGGAGAAGAGGGTGGCAGCTTGCCCATGAGGCAGCGGCAGAGGCAGCAAGGTGGTAGCATGGCTGGGAGTCAGCAGTGTGCCAGCAGTGGGAGGTCTGGAAGCCAAATGTGCCTGGGGTAGACCATGTGCTTTGCAGCACCCTACCTGCCCGGGAAGTAGTGGTGCAGTGGGTCATGGAGGCAGTGGTGGTAGCAATCAGTCAGTGCAGACTGTTGGGGTGAAAATCACCTACTCGGCGGTGTGGCCGTTTTTTTTCAAAGCGCCAGAGGAGGTGAACGTGGCCATATGTCGAATCTGTGGGCAGAAGGTGAAGAGTGGCAAGGGTGCCAATGTCCACATATGCAGCATTGCCATACAGTGGCCTGGGAGAACCGTGGCTCCGATGCGGTGGTCCAGCCTGCCACAGCAACTGCTGCATCACCCAGTGGCACGCACCGGGTTTCAGGCAGTCAAGGCTCCACCAGCGAAAGAGAGATATCTGTCATTCCCATCTTCTGCTGGTCCAGATGCTCCTGCTCCTACTCCTCGTCAGTCATTCCGTCAGCAATCGATCACCGAAGCGATTGCCAAGAGAACGGCACAGACGCTGAACGTGCTCCTGTCCAAGTTTCTTGTGCTTCAGACCCTCCCTTAACAAGTGGTGGACTCTGCACCTTTCAGAGAACTGATGGCTTGTGCCGAGCCAAAGTGGAGAGTCCCAATCTGTCATTTTTTGTGAAAAAGGCAGTACCAGCCCTGCACAAATATGTAGAACAGAAGGTGGGCCAGTCCTTGAGCCTGTTGGAGTCTGCCAAAGTGTACGGCAGCGCCGACGTGTGGAGCTGTAACTATGGTCAGGGACAGTACATGTACTTTACAACCCACTGGGTGAATGTGGTTCCTGCACAGTCACACCAGCAACTTGGCCAGGTCACGCCGCTTCCACCTCCACGTTCTCACACTGTTGGTTCTGTGATGGAAAAAGGACTTTTCTTCTTTTAAATGGATTCTGGCTTGTTTTGTGGTCAGCTTTGAGCCGAGTTGCAGCTTCAGAGCGGCTGTACACCTTTCTCCCTCCCCCTTCTCTCTGTGTTATACAAGTTATCTGTTCCTAGAGAGGAGAAAGGGGGGCACGAATCTGGGCACTCTCTCTCTCCCTACTGATGCTTCGATGTATGTGCTTGAGCCAATTCCTTACACATGTATATGTTGGACACATAGTATGCACTGCTTATAGAAGAGCACCTCTATGAAGTGTCACATATGATGTATGTAGTATTATTGTTAGGATAGACGCCATTAGAAGATGGCCGAACTTTATATGTTTATGTTATGTTCAGATTCCAAAGTAGTGTCCAGTGCGCAGGTCCACTGTTATCTCTTATTTTGTTATCTCCTCTTCTCTTTTAACCAATAAAATAATGTTTTGTCCTCAGGAAGCACAGCCCCTTTTGAAGAATGTATATACCGCTTGCTTTCTGAAATAAACTTAGAGATTACGTAGACTCTTGTGTCTGCATTTCCCCTCCGTGCACGTATATATAATTGGGAGCGGCCACATCAACCTGACTGGGTTTTAATACCAGAACCTAACAAATGCCAGAACAGTTCTGCGACAATGTCCGCCTCTGCCTCCTTATCCTCCACTGTGTCCTCAGCCTCAACTGCATGGACAATTCACAGTGCCCCTCCAGAATACCGCATCTGCAAGGCATGGCGTTGTTACACTGTTCTGCACCTCGTTTCCCTGGTTGTACAGAGTCACACAGGGGAGGAACTGCTCCGTGTCCTTCGTCAAGAAATAGAATCCTGGCTTTCTCCCCGACAACTCAAAATCGGAACCATGGTGACCGACAACAGGAAGAACATTGTGTAAGCGCTGCATCAAGGAAGGCTGAACCATGTGCCCTGCATGGCACATGTGTTCAATCTGGTTGTCAAGCGGTTCCTGAAGTTTTCCACCCATCTGCAAGACATCCTAAAAATGGACAGGAAGATTTGCATGCACTTCAGAAACTCGTACACCGCAAATCACACCCTCCTTGAGTTGCAGCGGCAGAACGACATCCCCCAACATAGGCTGATTTGCAACATTTCCACCCGTAGGAATTCCACCCTCCATATGTTGGACTGACTATACGAACAGAGAAAGGTCATCAACGTTTTCTTGATGATTCAAGTGGATAGGAGTACTCCCCAATGTAACTTCAATGTCAGCCAGTGGCAGCTCATGAGTGACACCTGCTGTTTGCTCAGGCCCTTTGAGAACGCCACGTTATTTGTTAGTCACCAGGACTACGTGATGAACGATGTCATTCCACTGTTTAGCGTCCTGGAACAGATGATGGTAAAAATGGCTGGTCAGAGGACTGGAGACATGGCACCTAGATCTTACGTCCACATGAGCCCTGTGGGGGCTGAACTGGAAGAGGAGGAGGGGGACGAGGACATTGGAGCACAGGCAATGTGTAGCCAAATGGGTGGCTTTTCTCCTCAGCTGACAGGAGAGAAGGAGCAGGAGCACTCGGGGAAGCTACAGGGCAATGAGGAAGACGAGACAGAAGACCCAGACACACTGTGGCAGTATGCAGTGAAGATGGAGGCAGGGAGTCCCTCTGAGTCACTAGCACAAATGGCCAGCTTCATGCTCACTTTCTTGCATAGTGACATCCAAATTGTCACCATTTGGCAGAGGGATGACTTATGGCTCTCCACCTTGTTGGACCCTTGTTACCGGTCCATAATGGGAGCTTTTTTTACACCCACTTAGAGGGAAGACAAACTGAACTACTACAGAGACATCCTATGTAGTCAGTTGGCCGCTGCCTATCTGCGCCATTGTCAATCCTCTCGCAGGTCTGATGGAGGGGGGGGGGGCCCTCTGTGCTCACGTTCCACAGCCATGGCTGCTGGAGAGGTGTGGCAGGAGCAGTACCAGCTCTTTCAGCAGCAGCCTGAGTCTACAGTCGCTGATGAGTAGTTTCTTAACCCGCATTGTGAAGAAACTACTCACCAGAAGCAGGTAGAACTGGAGCAGGACCTGAACCAGCAGGTGGTGGCATACTTGGACAACACCCTGCCACCCCACATTGAAGATCCACTGGACTACTGGGCAGCCAAACAGGATTTGTGGGCACAGCTGGCCAGGTTTGCCCTGGAAAAGTTATCCTTCCAGCTAATAGTGTGGGATGAGAGTGGGTGTTTAGAGCAGTGGGGGCCATAGTGACCCCAAGGAGAACTCGCCTTTCCACCCGAAATGTGGAGAGATTGACCATTGTCAAGATAAATCAGGCGTGGATCAGCCAGGATTTCCACCCACTAATTCCTGATACATCTGATTAGATCATCCATACCGCCACACCCAATCCTTGAAAACAGAGACCGGTTTCTTCTGGCTACCTGCCTCAGCTACTACTCTGATGCTGCCACCCGCCTGATGCCACACATCTGATGCCAAGTGCTCCTTCTTTCACCCACCATCATTAGCGGGTACTGGTATTACCATCCAATGCCCCACTCTGTCACCGGGTCACTTTGTGGTCTCCTGGTGCTTCTGCTGTCATTTCCATACTATGTCACCTTGACACTCTGTGCTATCCTGATTTTGCTGCTGCTGCCACCATTTCCACACTATGTCACCTTGCCATTTTGTGGTCTCCTGCTGATGCCATCTCCGTACTATGTCACCTTGCCATTTTCTGGTCTCCTGATGCTGCTGCTGCCATCTCCACACTATGTCACCTTGCCACTCTGTGGTATCCTGATGCTGCTACCTCCTCCAGACTCTCTCATTGTGCCGCTCTATGGTTTCCTCCTGCTGCTGCCACCTCCACACTTGGTCATTGAGCCACTCTGTGGCCTCCTTTTGATGCTACTGCTGCCACCTCCAGACTCTGTCATTGTGCCACTCTGTGCCCTACTCATGCTGCTTACACCTCCAGACTCGGTCATTGTGCTACTCTGTGGCCTACTCATGCTGCTGCCACCTCCAAACTCTGTCATTGTGCTGCTCTGTGGTCTCCTCATGCTGCTGCCACCTCCACACTTGGTCATTATGCCACTCTGTGGCCTTCTTCTGATGCTGCTGCTGCGGCCACCTCCAGAATTGGTAATTGTGCCACTCTGTGGCCTACTCATGCTGCTGCCCCCTTCACACTCTGTTATTGTGCCACTCTGTGGCCTACTCATGCTTTTGAAAACTCCAGACTCGGTCATTGTGCCACTTTGTGTCCTACTCATACTGCTGCCACCTCAACACTATGTCACCTTGAGAATATGTGGTATCCTGATGCTGCTGATGTTGCTGCCTTATCCACAGTATGTCACCTTGCCACTCTGTGGTATCCTGATGCTGCTGCTGTCCTAACCACACTATGTCACCTTACCACTGTGTTATATCCTTATGCTGCTGCCATATCCACACTATGTCACCGTGCCACTATGTGGTATCCTGATGCTGCTGCTGCCATCTCCACACTATGTCACCTTTCCACTCTGTGGTCTCCTGATGCTGCTGCCATATCCACACTATGCCACCTTGGCACTCTGTGGTATCCTGATGCTGCTGCTGCCATCTCCACAATATGTCACATTACCACTGTGGGGTATCCTGATGCTGCTGCCTTATCCACACTATGTCACCTTGCCACTGTGTGGTATCCTGATTCTGCTGCCATCTCCACACTATGTCACCTTGGCACTCTATGATATCCTGATGCTGCTGCCTTATCCACACTATGTCACCTTGCCACTGTGTGGTATCCTGATTCTGCTGCCATCTCCACACTATGTCACCTTGGCACTCTATGATATCCTGATGCTGCTGCTGTCATATACACACTATGTCACCTTGCAACTGTGTGGTATCCTGCTGCTGCTGCTGTCATCTCCACACTATGTCACCTTGGCACTCTATGATATCCTGATGCTGCTGCTGCTGTCATATACACACTATGTCAGCTTGCAACTGTGTGCCCCCTTTTTTTGCCTGGACGCCATTGTGCGCATAATTGCGCATGGGCCCCACTCTCGGAGGTGGTATGATGCGTTTCCGGTCTCTGGAACGCATCATTGTATCCACTTCCGCCGGGGCGCCATCTTGCGCATGGGCATGTGATTTGGCTATACGCCGGTTTACACCAGCGCCATCATAAGCGCATGGATCATGCACCGGGGAGAGAAAAACAGGTATTCCCTACCTCAACCATTTCCCCCCCTCCTTTCTTGCATTTGATTGTGCCATGCATTCTGTATGTTATTTATGACTAATTTGATCGACTATTTAAAATTGCAACACAAGTATGCAAACACACATGGACCTCTGAGGAAGCTAGCATATACTCTAGCGATACGCGTGAGGTTTTCCCCGTTGTGGGTTCCTATTTGCCTTGTGCCACCACTGTTTTGTTGGATAACTATATCATCGTACGCGATTTACATGTGTGTACTTTTTTCGCATTTAGTCCTCATTTATTGACAGACGGTGGTCCTGGCTGCATTTTGCACTTTATTTAACATACTCTGGGGATGTTTCCATGTATTTTTGCTTTTAACTATGTGTGTTCCAATAGATTGATTGTCTTATTTTAAGAGGTGCGGCCTTTTTGTGGCATTTCTTTTTCTTTGCTTGTCTATATCCACACTATGTCACCTTGCCACTCTGTGGTATCCTGATGCTGCTGCTGCCATCTCCACACTATGTCACATTGCCACTGTGAGGTATCCTGATGCTGCTGCCTTATCCACACTATTTCACCTTGCCACTGTGTGGTATCCTGATTCTGCTGCCATCTCCACACTATGTCACCTTGGCACTCTATGATATCCTGATGCTGCTGCTGCTGTCATATACACACTATGTCACCATGCAACTGTGTGGTATCCTGCTGTTGCCATCTCCACACTATGTCACCTTGACACTCTGTGGTATCTTGATGCTGCTGCATTATCCACACTATGTCATAGTGTCATTATGATGCTGCTGCCACCTCCAGACTCTTTCATTTGGCCGCTCTGTGGTATCCTCATGCTGCTGCCACCTCCACACTTGGTTATTATGCCACTCTGTGGCCTCCTCCTGATGCTGCTGCTGCCACCACCTCCAGACTCGGTCATTGTGCCACTCTGTGGTCTTCTGATTCTGCTGACACCTTCAGACCCTGTCATTGTGCCCTTCTTTGGCCTCCTTATGCTGCTGCCACCTCCAGACCCTGTCATTTGGCCCCTCTGTGGCCTCCTCATGCTGCAGCCTCCTCCAGACGTTGTCATTGTGCCACTCTGCGGCCTATTTATGCTGCTGCCACCTCCATACTCTGTCATTGTTCCACTCTGTGGCCTCCTCCTGATGCTGCTGCTGCCACCTCCAGACTCTGTTATTGTGCCACTCTGTGGTCTCCTCATGCTGCTTCCACCTCACCACTATGTCATAGGTCCACTCTGTGGACATCTCATGCTGTTCTCACCCTCCCCACTTCATGACTTGTCCACTATTTTGGCTTTCGACCTGGCTGACATCATGATTTATTTGACCATTCTTCTGATCTGTCAGAAGCAAGGATAAATGAGACACATAACGGATGATGTCTGTGTAGCAGTTGTAAGGCCTTTATGGTCCCATCAATGATTTGGTAGCCAAAAGCAGTCTGAGTGGGTACAGAACACAGAAGACATGCAAATATTCCATTCACATATCATCTCTGTTTTAGATCCACTCCTGTTTTTTTTGGCATTAGCAATACTGATGGATTATTGAGCAAATGCTGACCGAGTGAAGTCGTATGCTCCACAGACAGCATCCGTTTTTTGTGGGTTTTTGTTCTGACAGATCAAAAGGGGAAATAAATCAGTGACGTCAACACAAACTTATTGCTGACACCCGCTTCACTCTGTCAGGGGGGCTCTACTTGTATAAGCATTTGATAGAACAGATTCTGTAGACATCTATGTGGAATCAGCTGACAAGGGTGTAAAAGGACTGTACGTCTTCTTGATTCTAAAATCTACCTGTAAGGCTGAGTTGATACTTGAGTTATTTGGTCAGTTTTAGTCCCGTGACTGCCCAAATAAGTGAGGTATGCAGTGATTTTAAGAGTGACCCCTGTTATCTGCATGTCATACTGACAGTATTATTTCACTACCACAGCAGACTCCCTAAAAGCGTGTTACTGAAAGGCACAGTGTTCCACACCCCTATAAATGCTCTCTGCAGCATGTAAATAGCCATTTTTAACATGATTCGCCACAAATAAATTCAGGTCGAAGTGAATTTTTCTGAAAAATTCGGTGAACCGGCCGAATAGAATTTTTGAAAAATTCACTCATCTGTACTAACTAGAGTTGAGCAAGCATGTTCGGCCAAATACCGCGTGTGCTTGAGCACGATGCTCGAGTCTCCTTCCCGCATTTTTGTTGGTTGCTACGCAGCCAACAAATGTGCAGGTAAGTACTGCCACTCCCTGTAATGCCATAGCCATGTTGGTCACTGGCATTACAGTGATGGGCTGGCCGCAACAAGTCATCGGGCGCTTTAAAGCACCCGATGACATGTGATCGGCTCAGTCTTAGTCAGGGCGAGCTGTGCTGTAGAAGGGACAGATGGTGTAGGGAATCGAATTTTATTTTTTAATTTTGTTAGGCAGGGTTGGTGTTAGAGACCTAAAAGTCCTTTTAAGGACTTTTATTGTGTCTGGCAGCAATGTCTATTTTTAGCACAACCTGCGTTAAATTGCGTGCAATTGTAGAGACCCAAAAGTCCTTTGAAGGACTATTGTTGTTTCTGGCAGCAATAAATATTATTAGCGCCACCTGCGCTAAATTGCATGGTGACCCAAAAGTACTTTTAAAGGGGTATTCCTATCTCAGACAATGGGGGCATATCTCTAGGATCTTCCAACAAGAATGAAGCGGGGAGCTCTGTGGCTGCAGGACCCCTGATTTCCCAGGGTCCGTCCACCACCAAGCGCTGCTCCCCGCTGCCCATGCTCCCATTCATTTCTATGGGTCAGATAGAAATAGCCGAGCCAGCGCTCATAGAAATGAAAGGAGGGCTGCTATGCATGCGCAGTGTGCCCTCCGTTCATTTCCCTGCTCCGTTCTCATTGTAGTTGCGGGTCTTAGGTGCGGGTCCCACCACTATCAGACAATGGGGGCATATCCTAGCGATATGCCCCCATTATCTGAGATGGGAAAACCCCTTTAAGGACTATTGATGTATATGGCAGCAATATATATTTTTAGGTCAACCTGCGCTAAATAGTATGCAATTGTTTGGCCGCAGACAGCGACATTATCTGCTCAACATCTCCTGTGTAACGTTTGCGCAGCCTAAAAATATTTGTGACATCCAGTGTACTTTTTCCGTAGATGGTTTCTGCTGCGGACAGTGACATTACCTGCGCTACATCTCCTGTATAACATTTGCGCATCCTAAAAATATCTGTGACATCCAGTGCACTTTTTCAGTAGACGCTGCGGAGAGCAACATTATCTGAACAATATCTCCTGTTTAATGTGTACCCTTCCTAAAAATAAAGAATCCTAAAAATATCTGTTACATCCAGTGAACTCTTTCCGTACACGTTGTCAGCTGTGGACAGTTACATTACCTGCACTACATCTCCTGTATAACGTTTACGCATCCTAAACATATCTGTGATATCCAGTGTACTTTTTCTGTAGACACTGCGGACAGCGACATTATCTGTGCTACATATCTTTAACGTCTGCGTATACAAAAAATATTTGTGACATCCAGTGTTCTCTTTCCGTAGACACTGCGGACAGCAAAATAATCTGAGCTACATCTTCTGTTTAACGTGTGCGCTAGTGATGACCAAGCATGCTCGGCCGAATATCTGTTCGGCTCGAGCATCGCTATGCTTGGCACATGGCGGAACTCGACCGAGTACCGCGTGTTCTCGATCGCAATGCTCCACACGATTCGCTGGTTTTAAGCAGCCAATAAAGGTGCAGGTAAGTACTGCCCTCACTGTAATGCCAGTAGCCATGTTGGCTGCTGGCATTACAGTGATTGGCTGGCCGGAACGCATCATCTAATGAGAGCAGAGCGTGAGATCAGAGCGTGGGAAGGGAAAGACAGTGTAGGTAGCGATTTTTACAGTTTTTCCAAGACCCAACAGTCCTTTTAGGGACTACTGTGTCTGTGTGTTTTAGCACAGCATACAATTTACCTGCTGCAATCTCAGGGACAGTGCTTTGCAAGGGACAAATAGTGTAAGGAGAGACATTTGCTATTTTTACTTCTAAAAGCTTTTGAAAGACCCCAAAGTCCTTTTAAGTATTACTGTGTGTGTTTGACAGCAGAAAGATATTTTCATTTTATACATATTGGTGACATATACTGTACCTCATCCGCAGACTGTGTCTTTAATAATCTGGGACAAATCTAGTGTCCATAATCTGTGGTGTTCTATAGCCAATAGTGTAGAACATCTGTAAACAGTGTCTGTATTACAAATTCCAATAATCTGGGCCACATCTAGTGTCTATAATTTGTGGTGTTCTGTAACCAATAGTGTAGAACATCTGCAAACATTGTCTGTATTACAAATTCCAATAATCCAGGCCACAAATAGTGTCCATAATCTGTGGTGTTCTGTAACCAATAGTGTAGAACATCTGCAAACAGTGTCTGTATTACAAATTCCAACAATCCGGGCCACATATAGTGTCCATAATCTGTGGTGTTCTGTAACTATTAGTGTAGAACATCTGCAAACAGTGTCTGTATTACAAATTCTAATAATCTGGGCTACCTCTAGTGTTGAGCGAACAGTTCGAGCATCGTTCGGGTTCGTACCGAATTTTGGGGTGTCCGGGACACGGACCCAAATCCGGACATTTTCAAAAAAGTTCGGGTTCGTTGTTCGCCGATTTCTTCCCGCTTTCTGAAGGGCTGCACAGCAGCCAATCAGCTAGCGTTTTACTTCTTGATCTAAGAGCCCATCACAGCCATGCCTACTAATGGCATGGCTGTGATTGGCCAAGTGCAGCATGTGACCCAGCCTCAATTTAAACTGGAGTCACGTAGCGCCGCACGTCACACTGCTCTGATTAGTGTAGGGAGAGGACGCAGCTTCTGTCAGGGCGAGATTAGGCAGGGTAAACTCAGCAACAGCACCTAATGAACGGATCGATCTACAGCTGTGAATGATTGAACTTCTGGTAGTTACTTGCTCACTGATTTTTAGGCTGCACAGAGCGTTTTTCTGTCACTTTTTTTCTGGGTTGATCGGCGGCCATTTCATGACTTGTGGTGCACCAGAAGAAGCTGCCACCAAGTCTATCAATCCATCAGTACTAGTTTTTTTTTTTTTGCTATATCCTACATCAGGGGCTTGGCTGTGCTAATTGTCACCCATAGAAACTCAAGATAGCAATTTCTATATTTTATTAAGGGGTTAAATACAATTGCCAAAATACCAATCCCCTAAATCTGGTGTTCCAGCTTTGGCTAGACAAGTATAATACTCTCTGCTGTCTGGCAAAGAATAGATTATTTTCTGTGGTGAAATTCAATTGCCAAAATAGCAATACCATAAATCAGTGGTTTCAGCTGTGGCTGGCAAAATAGAATAGTGTCCGCCAAAACATATATTTTGTTCTGGGGTGAAATTAATCTGGCAAAATAGCAATACCTTGAATCTGGTGTCCCAGCAGTTGCAGGCCAGATTGCATAGTGTCCGCCAAAACATATATTTTGTTCTGGGGTGAAATTAATCTGCCAAAATAGCAATACCCTGAATCTGGTGTCCCAGCTGTTGCAGGCCAGATTTCATAGTGTCCGCCAAAACATATATTTTGTTCTGGGGTGAAATTAATCTGCCAAAATAGCAATTCCCTGAATCTGGTGTCCCAGCTGTTGCAGGCCAGATTTCATAGTGTCCGCCAAAACATATATTTTGTTCTGGGGAGAAATTAATCTGCCAAAATAGCAATACCCTGAATCTGGTGTCCCAGCTGTTGCAGGCCAGATTTCATAGTGTCTGCCAAAACATATATTTTGTTCTGGGGTGAAATTCAATTGCCAAAATAGCAATACCATAAATCAGTGGTTTCAGCTTTGGCTGGCAAAATATAATAGTGTCCGCCAAAACATATATTTTGTTCTGGGGTGAAATTAATCTGCCAAAATAGCAATACCCTGAATCTGGTGTCCCAGCTGTTGCAGGCCACGTTTCATAGTGTCCGTCAAAACATATATTTTGTTCTGGGGTGACATTCAATTGCCAAAATAGCCATATCCTGAATCTGGTGTCCCAGCTGTTGCAGGCCACATTTCATAGTGTCCGTCAAAACATATATTTTGTTCTGGGGTGAAATTCAATTGCCAAAATAGCAATACCCTGAATCTGGTGTCCCAGCTGTTGCAGGCCAGGATTCATAGTGTCCGCAAAAACATATATTTTGTTCTGGGGTAACATTCAATTGCCAAAATAGCAATACCCTGAATCTGGTGTCCCAGCTGTTGCAGGCCAGGATTCATAGTGTCCGCAAAAACATATATTTTGTTCTGGGGTGACATTCAATTGCCAAAATAGCAATACCCTGAATCTGATGTCCCAGCTGTTGCAGGCCAGGATTTATAGTGTCCGTCAAAACATATATTTTGTTCTGGGGTTAAATTCAATTGCCAAAATAGCAATACCCTGAATCTGGTGTCCCAGCTGTTGCAGGCCAGGATTCATAGTGTCCGCAAAAGTATATATTTTGTTCTGGGGTGAAATTCAATTGCCAAAATAGCAATACCCTGAATCTGGTGTCCCAGCTGTGGCAGGCCAGGATTCATAGTGTCCGCAAAAACATATATTTTGTTCTGGGGTGAAATTCAATTGCCAAAATAGCAATACCATAAATCAGTGGTTTCAGCTGTGGCTGGCAAAATATAATAGTGTCCGCCAAAACATATATTTTGTTCTGGGGTGACATTCAATTGCCAAAATAGCAATACCCTGAATCTGTTGTCCCAACTGTTGCAGGCCAAGTGTAAATCTGTCCATAAAATACCTTTCATCCAGGGCCTAAATACTAGCCCTAAAAGAGATATTCCCCTAAATCAGTGGTTACTGCTGTGCCTGGATTAGTGTAATACGCTACATAAACAAATAGGCAGATAGTGTTAGGTGCCTGTAAAAAAAGGCCTGAATTTGAAATCAATACATTGGGCCAAATATTTTTTTCCTTATTGTGGTGCTTGGTGAACGGTAACAATGACGAAAACATCTAGTAAGGGACGCGGAAGCGGTCGTGGTGGTGTTAGTGTACCCTCGGGTGCTGGGAGAGGACGTGGCCATTCTGCCACAGCCACACGTCCTAGTGAACCAACTACCTCAGGTTCCAGTACCCGCCAGAATTTACAGCGATATTTTGTGGGGCCCAATGCCGTTCTAAGGATGGTAAGGCCTGAGCAGGTACAGGCGCTAGTCAATTGGGTGGCCGACAGTGGATCCAGCATGTTCACAACATTATCTCCCACCCAGTCTTCTGCTGAAAGCGCACAGGTGGCACCTGAAAACCAAGCCCATCAGTCTGTCACATAACCCCCATGTATATCAGGGAAACTGTAAGAGCCTCAAGTTATGCAGCAGTCTCTTATGCTGTTTGAAGACTCAGCTGGCAGGGTTTCCCAAGGAAATCCACCTAGCCCTTCCCCAGTGGTGGAAGACATAGAATGCACTGATGCACAACCACTGATGTTTCCTGATGATGAGGACATGGGAATACCACCTCATCGGAGTCCGCACGTCTCTGATGATGACGAAACACAGGTGCCAACTGCTGCATCTTTCTGCAGTGTGCAGACCGAACAGGAGGTCAGGGAGGAAGACTGTGTGGAAGACGATGAAGGGGACGATGAGGTCCTAGACCCCACATGGAATGAAGGTCGTCCCACTGACTTTCATAGTTCAGAGGAAGAGGCAGTGGTGAGACCGAGCCAACAGGGTAGCAAAAGAGGGAGCAGGGGGCAAAAGCAGACCAGCCGCCGCCAAGAGAGTTCGCCTGCTACTGGCCACCGCCACCAGGGACCGAGCACCCCAAAGGCAGCTTTAAGGAGTTCCCTGGCATGGCACTTCTTTAAACAATGTGCTGACAACAAGACCCGAGTGGTTTGCACGCTGTGCCATCAGATCTTGAAGCGAGGCATTAAAGTTCTGAACCTTAGCACAACCTGCGTGACCAGGCATCTACATGCAAAGCATGAACTGCAGTGTAGTAAACACCTTAAAAGCAAGGAACTCACTCTGGCTCCCCCTGCTCCCTCTTCTGCTGCTGCCTCGGCCTCTTCCTCCGCCTCGGGAGGAATGTTGGCACCTGCCGCCCACCAAACAGAGGATGTGCCACTGACAACACCACCTCCGTCACCAAGCATCAACACCATGTCACACGGCAGCGTTCAGCTCTACATCTCACAAACCTTGGAGAGAAAAGCGTAAATTCCCACCTAGCCACCCTCGAGCCCTGGGCCTGAATGCCAGCATTTCTAAACTATTGGCCTTTGAAATGCTGTCATTCAGGCTGGTGGACACAGACAGCTTCAAACAGCTGATGTCCATGGCTGTCCCACAGTATGTTGTTCCCAGCCGCCACTACTTCTCCAAGACAACCATGCCTTCCCTGCACAACCAAGTATCCGATAAAATCAAGTGTGCACTGCGTAACGCCATCTGTGGCAAGGTCCACCTAACCACAGATACGTGGACCAGTAAGCACGGCCAGGGACGCTATATCTCCCTAACTGCACAATGGGTAAATGTAGTGGCGGCTGGGCCGCAGGCGGAGAGTTCCGTGGCGCACATCCTTCTGCCGCCAAGGATCACAGGGCATCATTCTTTGCCTCCTGTAGCCTCCTCCTCCAACTCGGATTCCTCCTTCTCTGCTTCCACCAGCTCATCCAGTCAGCCACACACCTTCACCACCAACTTCAGCACAGCCCGGGGTAAACATCAGCAGACCATTCTGAAACTCATATGTTTGGGGGACAGGCCCCACACCGCGCAGGAGTTGTGGCGGGGTATTGAACAACAGACCGACCAGTGGTTTCTGCCGGTGGGCCTCAAGCCCGGCCTGGTGGTGTGCGATAATGGGCGAAATCTCGTCGCAGATCTGGGACTACCCGGTTTGACGCAAATACCTTGCCTGGCGCATGTGCTGAATTTGGTGGTGAAGAAGTTCATTCACAACTACCCCAACATGTCAGAGCTGCTGCATAAAGTGAGGACCGTCTGTGCGCGCTTCCGACGTTCACATCCTGCCGCTGCTCGCCTGTCTGCGCTACAGCGGAACTTCGGCCTTCCCGCTCACCACCTCATATGCGACGTGCCCACCAGGTGGAACTCCACCTTGCACATGCTGGAGAGACTGTGCGAGCAGCAGCAGGCCATAGTGGAGTTTCAGCTGCAGCACGCACGCGTCAGTCGCACTGCGGAACAGCACCACTTCACCACCAGTGATTGGGCCTCCATGCGAGACCTGTGTGCCCTGTTGCGCTGTTTCGAGTACTCCACCTACATGGCCAGTGGCGATGACACCGTTATCAGCGTTACAATACCACTTGAGAAAACGCTTAGGGCGATGATGGAAGAGGAGGTGGCCCAGGAGGAGGAGGATGAGGGGTCATTTTTAGCACTTTCAGGCCATTCTGTGTCTCAGAGGGAGGTTTTTTGCAACAGCAGAGGCAAGGTACAAATGTGGCCAGCCAGGGCCCACTACTGGAGGATGAGGAGGATGAGGAGGAGGTGGAGGAGGATGAGGATGAAGCAGGTTCACAGCGGGGTGGCACCCGACACAGTTTAGGCCCATCACTGGTGCGTGGCTGGGGGGGATACGGAGGACGATGACGATACGCCTCCCACATAGGACAGCTTGTCCTTACCTCTGGGGAGCCTGGCTAACATGAGCGACTACATTCTGCAGTGCCTGCGCAACGACAGCAGAGTTGCCCACATTTTAACCTGTGCGGACTACTGGGTTGCCACCCTGCTGGATCCCCGGAACAAAGACAATGTGCCCACCTTACTTCCTGCACTGGAGCGTGATAGGAAGATGCGCGAGTACAAGCGCACGCTGGTAGAGGCGCTCCTGAGAGCATTCCCAAATGTCACAGGGGAACAGGTGGAAGCCCAAGGCGAAGGCAGAGGAGGAGCAAGAGGTCGCCAAGGCAGCTGTATCATGGCCAGCTCCTCTGAGGGCAGGGTTAGCATGGCAGAAATGTGGAAAAGTTTTGTCTCCACGCCACAGCTAACTGCACCTCCACCTGATACGGAACGTGTTAGCAGGAGGCAGCATTTCACTAACATGGTTGAACAGTACGTCTGCACACCACTGCACGTACTGACTGATGGTTCGGCCCCATTCAAATTCTGGGTCTCCAAATTGTCCACGTGGTCAGAGTTAGCATTTTATGCCATGGAGGTGCTGGCCTGCCCGGCGGCCAGCGTTTTGTCTGAACGTGTATTCAGCACGGCAGGGGGCGTCATTACTGACAAACGCAGCCGCCTGTCCACAGCCAACGTGGACAAGCTGACGTTCATAAAATTGAACCAGGCATGAACCCCACAGGACCTGTGCCTCCGTTGTGCAGAATAGACATTTATAACTGCCTCCCCCTCAACCATGTATTCTTGTACTCCGGGGCACTTCTTTATTGAATCCTCATTTTTTAAACTTTTCCATGATCTTACGGTGCAACCCAAAGTTGAATGAACCTCTCCTCTGTCTGGGTGGTGGGGCCGAAATAACTGAGAGTGGCCTTCTTCGGTGGGGGTTGATATGACGCATGATTCCTTGCTGTGGGACCTCTCTCCTCTGTCTGGGTGCTGGGCTTAAATAACTGAAAGTGGCCTTCTCCAGTGGCGGTTGATATATCGCATTATTCCTTGCTGTGGGACCTCTGTCCTCTGTCTGGGTACTGGGCCGAAGTAACTGAGAGTGGCCTTCTCCGGTGGTGGTTGATATGACGCATGATTCCTTGCTGTGGGACCTCTCTCCTCTGTCTGGGTGCTGGGCTGAAATAACTGAAAGTGGCCTTCTCCGGTAGTGGTTGATATATCGCATTATTCCTTGCTGTGGGACCTCTGTCCTCTGACTGGGTGATGGGGCCTAAATAACTGAAAATGGCCTTCTCCAGTGGTGGGTGATATGACGCATGATTCCTTGCTGTGGGACCTCTCTCCTCTGTCTGGGTGCTGGGCCTAAATAACTGAAAATGGCCTTCTCCAGTGGTGGGTGATATGACGCATGATTCCTTGCTGTGGGACCTCTCTCCTCAGTCTGGGTACTGGGCCGAAATAACTGAGAGTGGCCTTCTCCAGTGGTGGGTGATATGACGCCTTATTCCTTGCTGTGGGATCTGTATCCTCGGTCTGGGTGCTGGGCCGAAATAACTGAGAGTGGCCTTCTCCGGTGGTGGTTGATATGATGCATGATTCCTTGCTGTGGGACCTCTCTCCTCTGTCTGGGTGCTGGGCTGAAATAACTGAGAGTGGCCTTCTCCAGTGGTGGGTGATATGACGCATGCTTCCTTGCTGTGGGACCTCTCTCCTCTGTCTGTGTGCTGGGGCCTAAATAACTGAAAATGGCCTTCTCCAGTGGTGGGTGATATGACGCATGATTCCTTGCTGTGGGACCTCTCTCCTCTGTCTGGGTGCTGGGCCTAAATAACTGAAAGTGACCTTCTCCAGTGGTGGTTGATATGACGCATGATTCCTTGCTGTGGGACCTCTCTCCTCTGTTTGGGTGCTGGACTGAAATAACTGAGAGTGGCCTTCTCCAGTGGTGGTTGATATGACGCATGATTCCTTGATGTGGGACCTCTCTCCTCTGTTTGGGTGCTGGGGCCTAAATAACTGAAAGTGGCCTTCTCCAGTGGTGGTTGATATGACGCATGATTCCTTGCTGTGGGACCTCTCTCCTCTGTCTGGGTGCTGGGCTGAAATAACTGAGAGTGGCCTTTTCCAGTGGTAGGTGATATGACGCATGATTCCTTGCTGTGGGACCTCTCTCCTCTGTCTGGGTGCTGGGCTGAAATTACTGAGAGTGGCCTTCTCCAGTGGTGGTTGATATGACGCATGATTCCTTGCTGTGGGACCTCTCTCCTCTGTCTGGGTGCTGGGCTGAAATAACTGAGAGTGGCCTTCTCCAGTGGTGGTTGATATGACGCATGATTCCTTGCTGTGGGACCTCTCTCCTCTGACTTGGTGCTGGGGCCTAAATAACTGAAAATGGCCTTCTCCAGTGGTGGGTGATATGACGCATGATTCCTTGCTGTGGGACCTCTCTCCTCTGTCTGGGTACTGGGCCGAAATAACTGAGAGTGGCCTTCTCCGGTGGTGGTTGATATGACGCATGATTCCTTGCTGTGGGACCTCTCTCCTCTGTCTGGGTGCTGGGCTGAAATAACTGAAAGTGGCCTTCTCCAGTGGTGGTTGATATATCGCATTATTCCTTGCTGTGGGACCTCTCTCCTCTGTTTGGGTGCTGGACTGAAATAACTGAGAGTGGCCTTCTCCAGTGGTGGTTGATATGACGCATGATTCCTTGATGTGGGACCTCTCTCCTCTGTTTGGGTGCTGGGGCCTAAATAACTGAAAGTGGCCTTCTCCAGTGGTGGTTGATATGACGCATGATTCCTTGCTGTGGGACCTCTCTCCTCTGTCTGGGTGCTGGGCTGAAATAACTGAGAGTGGCCTTTTCCAGTGGTAGGTGATATGACTCATGATTCCTTGCTGTGGGACCTCTCTCCTCTGTCTGGGTGCTGGGCTGAAATTACTGAGAGTGGCCTTCTCCAGTGGTGGTTGATATGACGCATGATTCCTTGCTGTGGGACCTCTCTCCTCTGTCTGGGTGCTGGGCTGAAATAACTGAGAGTGGCCTTCTCCAGTGGTGGTTGATATGACGCATGATTCCTTGCTGTGGGACCTCTCTCCTCTGACTTGGTGCTGGGGCCTAAATAACTGAAAATGGCCTTCTCCAGTGGTGGGTGATATGACGCATGATTCCTTGCTGTGGGACCTCTCTCCTCTGTCTGGGTACTGGGCCGAAATAACTGAGAGTGGCCTTCTCCGGTGGTGGTTGATATGACGCATGATTCCTTGCTGTGGGACCTCTCTCCTCTGTCTGGGTGCTGGGCTGAAATAACTGAAAGTGGCCTTCTCCGGTGGTGGTTGATATATCGCATTATTCCTTGCTGTGGGACCTCTCTCCTCTGTTTGGGTGCTGGACTGAAATAACTGAGAGTGGCCTTCTCCAGTGGTGGTTGATATGACGCATGATTCCTTGATGTGGGACCTCTCTCCTCTGTTTGGGTGCTGGGCCTAAATAACTGAAAGTGGCCTTCTCCAGTGGTGGTTGATATGACGCATGATTCCTTGCTGTGGGACCTCTCTCCTCTGTCTGGGTGCTGGGCTGAAATAACTGAGAGTGGCCTTTTCCAGTGGTAGGTGATATGACGCATGATTCCTTGCTGTGGGACCTCTCTCCTCTGTCTGGGTGCTGGGCTGAAATTACTGAGAGTGGCCTTCTCAGTGGTGGTTGATATGACGCATGATTCCTTGCTGTGGGACCTCTCTCCTCTGTCTGGGTGCTGGGCTGAAATAACTGAGAGTGGCCTTCTCCAGTGGTGGTTGATATGACGCATGATTCCTTGCTGTGGGACCTCTCTCCTCTGACTTGGTGCTGGGGCCTAAATAACTGAAAATGGCCTTCTCCAGTGGTGGGTGATATGACGCATGATTCCTTGCTGTGGGACCTCTCTCCTCTGTCTGGGTACTGGGCCGAAATAACTGAGAGTGGCCTTCTCCGGTGGTGGTTGATATGACGCATGATTCCTTGCTGTGGGACCTCTCTCCTCTGTCTGGGTGCTGGGCTGAAATAACTGAAAGTGGCCTTCTCCGGTGGTGGTTGATATATCGCATTATTCCTTGCTGTGGGACCTCTCTCCTCTGTTTGGGTGCTGGACTGAAATAACTGAGAGTGGCCTTCTCCAGTGGTGGTTGATATGACGCATGATTCCTTGATGTGGGACCTCTCTCTCTCTGTTTGGGTGCTGGGCCTAAATAACTGAAAGTGGCCTTCTCCAGTGGTGGTTGATATGACGCATGATTCCTTGCTGTGGGACCTCTCTCCTCTGTCTGGGTGCTGGGCTGAAATTACTGAGAGTGGCCTTCTTCGGTGGTGGTTGATATGACGCATGATTCCTTGCTGTGGGACCTCTCTCCTCTGTCTGGGTGCTGGGCTGAAATAACTGAGAGTGGCCTTCTCCAGTGGTGGTTGATATGACGCATGATTCCTTGCTGTGGGACCTCTCTCCTCTGACTGGGTGCTGGGGCCTAAATAACTGAAAATGGCCTTCTCCAGTGGTGGGTGATATGACGCATGATTCCTTGCTGTGGGACCTCTCTCCTCTGTCTGGGTACTGGGCCGAAATAACTGAGAGTGGCCTTCTCCAGTGGTGGTTGATATGACGCATGATTCCTTGCTGTGGGACCTCTCTCTCTGACTGGGTGCTGGGGCCTAAATAACTGAAAGTGGCCTTCTCCAGTGGTGGGTGATATGACGCATGATTCCTTGCTGTGGGACCTCTCTCCTCTGTCTGGGTACTGGGCCGAAATAACTGAGAGTGGCCTTCTCCGGTGGTGGTTGATATGACGCATGATTCCTTGCTGTGGGACCTCTCTCCTCTGTCTGGGTGCTGGGCTGAAATAACTGAGAGTGGCCTTTTCCAGTGGTAGGTGATATGACGCATGATTCCTTGCTGTGGGACCTTTCTCCTCTGTCTGGGTGCTGGGCTGACATAACTGAGAGTGGCCTTCTCCAGTGGTGGTTGATATGATGCATGATTCCTTGCTGTGGGACCTCTCTCCTCTGACTGGGTGCTGGGGCCTAAATAACTGAAAATGGCCTTCTCCAGTGGTGGGTGATATGACGCATGATTCCTTGCTGTGGGACCTCTCTCCTCTGTCTGGGTACTGGGCCGAAGTAACTGAGAGTGGCCTTCTCCGGTGGTGGTTGATATGACGCATGATTCCTTGCTGTGGGAACTCTCTCCTCTGTCTGGGTGCTGGGCTGAAATAACTGAAAGTGGCCTTCTCCGGTAGTGGTTGATATATCGCATTATTCCTTGCTGTGGGACCTCTCTCCTCTGACTGGGTGCTGGGGCCTAAATAACTGAAAATGGCCTTCTCCAGTGGTGGGTGATATGACGCATGATTCCTTGCTGTGGGACCTCTCTCCTCTGTCTGGGTACTGGGCTGAAATAACTGAGAGTGGCCTTCTCCGGTGGTGGTTGATATGATGCATGATTCCTTGCTGTGGGACCTCTCTCCTCTGTCTGGGTGCTGGGCTGAAATAACTGAAAGTGGCCTTCTCCGGTGGTGGTTGATATATCGCATTATTCCTTGCTGTGGGACCTCTCTCCTCTGTCTGGGTGCTGGGGCCTAAATAACTGAAAATGGCCTTCTCCAGTGGTGGGTGATATGACGCATGATTCCTTGTTGTGGGACCTCTCTCCTCTGACTAGGTGCTGGGGCCTAAATAACTGAAAGTGGCCTTCTCCAGTGGTGGGTGATATGACGCCTTATTCCTTGCTGTGGGATCTGTATCCTCGGTCTGGGTGCTGGGCCGAAATAACTGAAAGTGGCCTTCTCCAGTGGTGGGTGATATGACGCATGATTCCTTGCTGTGGGTCCTCTCTCCTCTGTCTGGGTGCTGGGCCTAAATAACTGAAAGTGACCTTCTCCAGTGGTGGTTGATATGACGCATGATTCCTTGCTGTGGGACCTCTCTCCTCTGTTTGGGTGCTGGACTGAAATAACTGAGAGTGGCCTTCTCCAGTGGTGGTTGAAATGACGCATGATTCCTTGCTGTGGGACCTCTCTCCTCTGTTTGGGTGCTGGGCCTAAATAACTGAAAGTGGCCTTCTCCAGTGGTGGTTGATATGACGCATGATTCCTTGCTGTGGGACCTCTCTCCTCTGTCTGGGTGCTGGGCTGAAATAACTGAGAGTGGCCTTTTCCAGTGGTAGGTGATATGACGCATGATTCCTTGCTGTGGGACCTCTCTCCTCTGTCTGGGTGCTGGGCTGAAATTACTGAGAGTGGCCTTCTTCGGTGGTGGTTGACATGACGCATGATTCCTTGCTGTGGGACCTCTCTCCTCTGTCTGGGTGCTGGGCTGAAATAACTGAGAGTGGCCTTCTCCAGTGGTGGTTGATATGACGCATGATTCCTTGCTGTGGGACCTCTCTCCTCTGACTGGGTGCTGGGGCCTAAATAACTGAAAATGGCCTCTCCAGTGGTGGGTGATATGACGCATGATTCCTTGCTGTGGGACCTCTCTCCTCTGTCTGGGTACTGGGCCGAAATAACCGAGAGTGGCCTTCTCCGGTGGTGGTTGATATGACGCATGATTCCTTGCTGTGGGACCTCTCTCCTCTGTCTGGGTGCTGGGCTGAAATAACTGAAAGTGGCCTTCTCCGGTGGTGGTTGATATATCGCATTATTCCTTGCTGTGGGACCTCTCTCCTCTGACTGGGTGCTGGGGCCTAAATAACTGAAAATGGCCTTCTCCAGTGGTGGGTGATATGACGCATGATTCCTTGCTGTGGGACCTCTCTCCTCTGTCTGGGTACTGGGCTGAAATAACTGAGAGTGGCCTTCTCCGGTGGTGTTTGATATGACGCATGATTCCTTGCTGTGGGACCTCTCTCCTCTGTCTGGGTGCTGGGCTGAAATAACTGAGAGTGGCCTTCTCCAGTGGTGGGTGATATGACGCATGCTTCCTTGCTGTGGGACCTCTCTCCTCTGTCTGTGTGCTGGGGCCTAAATAACTGAAAATGGCCTTCTTCAGTGGTGGGTGATATGACGCATGATTCCTTGCTGTGGGACCTCTCTCCTCTGTCTGGGTGCTGGGCTGAAATAACTGAGAGTGGCCTTTTCCAGTGGTAGGTGATATGACGCATGATTCCTTGCTGTGGAACTTTCTCCTCTGTCTGGGTGCTGGGCTGACATAACTGAGAGTGGCCTTCTCCAGTGGTGGTTGATATGATGCATGATTCCTTGCTGTGGGACCTCTCTCCTCTGACTGGGTGCTGGGGCCTAAATAACTGAAAATGGCCTTCTCCAGTGGTGGGTGATATGACGCATGATTCCTTGCTGTGGGACCTCTCTCCTCTGTCTGGGTACTGGGCCGAAATAACTGAAAGTGGCCTTCTCCAGTGGTGGGTGATATGACGCATGATTCCTTGCAGTGGGACCTCTCTCCTCTGTCTGGGTGCTGGGCCTAAATAACTGAAAGTGACCTTCTCCAGTGGTGGTTGATATGACGCATGATTCCTTGCTGTGGGACCTCTCTCCTCTGACTGGGTGCTGGGGCCTAAATAACTGAAAGTGGCCTTCTCCAGTGGTGGGTGATATAACGCCTTATTCCTTGCTGTGGGACCTGTATCCTCGGTCTGGGTGCTGGGCCGAAATAACTGAAAGTGGCCTTCTCCAGTGGTGGGTGATATGACGCCTTATTCCTTGCTGTGGGACCTCTCTCCTCTGTCTGGGTGCTGGGCCTAAATAACTAAAAGTTGCCTTCTCCAGTGGTGGTTGATATGACGCATGATTCCTTGCAGTGGGACCTGTCTCCAATTGATATTGGTTAAATTTTATTTATTTTATTTTATTTTAATTCATTTCCCTATCCACATTTGTTTGCAGGGGATTTACCTACATTTTGCTGCCTTTGGCAGCCCTCTAGCCCGTTCCTGGACTATTTTACAGCCTTTTTAGTGCCTAAAAGTTCGGGTCCCCATTGACTTCAATGGGGTTCGGGATAAAGTTCGGGTCGAGTTCGGATCCCGAACCCGAATATTTTCGGGAAGTTCGGCTGAACTTCTCGAACCTGAGCATCCAGGTGTTCGCTCATCTCTATCCATAATCTGTGGTGTTCTGTAACCAATAGTGTAGAACATCTGCAAACAGTGTCTGTATTACAAATTCCAATAATCTGGGCCACATCTAGTATCTATAATATGTGGTGTTCTGTAACCAATAGTGTAGAACATCTGCAAACAGTGTCTGTATTACATATTCCAATAATCTGGGCCACATCTAGAATCTATAATATGTGGTGTTCTGTAACCAATAGTGTAGAACATCTGCAAACACTGTTTGTATTATAAATTCCAATAATCTTGGCCACATCTAGTGTCCATAATCTGTGGTGTTCTGTAACCAATAGTGTAGAACATCAGCAAACAGTGTCTGTATTACAAATGCCAATACTCTGGGCCTAATATAGTGTCCATCTTCTGTGGGTTTCTGTGACATATACATTCCTGCATTCGAAAACTGTGTCTTTAGCGGACAGTAAAACAATCTGAGCCACATCTAGTAACAAAACCATTAATATGAAGAAGGCGAGCACTAAGGGACGGGGAAGTGCATGTGATGCTGATGGTGAAGGCAGAGGCCGTGGCCCTAGGTGCAATGAAACTGAGTAAAAGAATGTAGCTGAGGGCCTCCAGGCGTGCTAACCCTCTAAAGCAGTGATGGTGAACCTTTTTGAGACTGAGTGACGAAATTACAACCCAAAACCCACTTATTTATTGCAAAGTGCCCACTACTACAGTCCAATATGGTATATCTTCCATGTTCCTTATCATTTAGCTATAGCCGTAGAGTGCCATTTTGTGCCACGTGTTTAGCTTGGACACCCAGTAGTTGTAAGGCACAGAGGGATCACTGAGGACGCTGGCACGGTTTGCTATGTACTCCTTCACCATCTTCCAAATTTTTTCCATTCTTGTGACACTAGGCCGCGCATCAAGGTGAGGGTGCTGGCGGGGTGTCATGAAACTGTCCCAGGCCTTGGAGAGTGTTGTCCTGCCTCTGTTGGAACTGCTGTATGTTCCCCTCGTCTCCCCTCCTGGGTTGCCCAAGGAACTACGTACATTGCCGCCAGCGTTGTCAAATGGAAATTTATGGAGCAATTATTCCACAAGGACCTTCTGGTATTACACCATTTTGCTCGTCCTCTCCACCACAGGAATGAGAAGTTCCCTTTGTAGCGGGGGTCGAGAAGGGTGAACTGAACAACCATTAATCGCTGTTGTTCAAAATGCGTAGAATGCGAGGGTCACAGGAAAGGCATAACATAGTCAGCCATATGTGTCAGAGTCCCAACAGAATAGACTTTGCTGTCCTCATCAGGAGGATGACTCTCAATCTCCTTATCCTCTTCCTCCTCTCCTGCCCATCTATGCAGAACAGATGGAATAAACCTGCTCAAATTAGGGTTACTACCCTCTGTATCGGAGGCAACTGTCTCTTGCTCCTCCTCATCATCATCATAATCATCCAATTCACACTGCGAAGATGAACTTAAGGTGGTCTGGCTGTGTAATGTCTTCCCCCAAGTTCCACCTCTTCCACATGGATAGTGTCCGCCTTCATAGTTAGCAGCCAGCGTTTCAGTAGACACAGTAGTGGGATGGTTAGGCTGATGATAGCGGCATCGCCACTCACCATCTGTGTTTAACCCTCAAAGTTGCGTAAAACCTCAAAGAGGTCACACATACAAGACCATGTTGCAGCTGGTATTCCACTACTGCCTTCTGCTGCTCACAAAGCCTGGCCTACATATGCAATGTGGAATTCCAGCACATGCTCACGTCGCACAACAGTTGGTTAGCTGGCAAATACAAGCGCTGCAGCAGCGTTGCCAGACCATCGGAAGCTTTAGATGACTTTCTGAAATGGGAACACACACAGCGCACCTTCACCAGTAGCTCAGGCAAATTGGGGTAGGTTTTGAGCAATTTCAGAACACGTGGGCTACGCATGGTATGGCCGGATCCCGGACATTAAAGAGGGATCCACATGGCCATATCAGGATTTGTTCCATGTTTAATTTTGCCTGCTTCACTAGGCAGAGGTTGTTTTCTGCCCAATGATTAAGATTCTATTATTAGGACAGGTTTTTGAGGGACAATTTCCCGACGTTTTGCTATGGTCACTGGGCTGGGCCTGCTGTGTTCCATTGTTTGAGTTTTTATTGTTATGGTTTGAGTTTGACTTTATGACTATGCTTACTTTACCTCGACTCTCGTGTGTTATGTTTTTATTTATATTAACGTGTACGTTTGGGATGTTTGTTATGCATGGTACATATATGCTGTATGATTGCCATGTGTGTGAGCTTGCTGAGCTAAAAAGCTGCCAACAAGTTATGGCCATTATCAGACACAACCAACATGGTCCCTTATACCCTGCCACAGCTCTGCGGTGGTGTGCTGTTTCTCACCCAAGCAAATGAGTTTTAGCACGGCCTGTTTCCACTTCCCCACTGCCGTGCTACCCTGCTTCCAGCTACTGACTGATGGTTGACTGCTGCTGCAAGATGAGGATTCAGAGTTTGCAGTGGAGGAGGAGGTGAAGGAGGAGAAGGGAGGGTTGCAGCCACTAATGTAGATAGTGGCCAAAATCCTGATGGAAGTAGGGCCCACAATCCTTGGCGTCAGTAGCACCTGTGCCATCCCAGGGTACGACTCGCTACCGGCCTCCACAAGGTTCACCCAGTGTGTCATCAGGGAAATGTGGTGTCCCTGGCCAAAAGCACTTGTCGTTAAGTGGACCTTCCCAATAACTGCATTGGTCAGGGCACGGGTTATGTTACAGGACACAATTGCTGGTGTAATGCAGGGACAGCACACAAAGAAAAATTGTGGCGGCTGTGGACTGAGTAAGGAAGGATGCAACCGTCTCCTGCTCCTCCTCCTCATCATCATCCAATTTGAGCTAAGAAGAAGAAATGAGGGTAGTCTGGCTATCACCCTGTGAAATGTCTTCCCCCATTTCCACCTCTTCCACATGCAAAGTGTCCACCTTCAATGTGAGCAGCGAGCATTTCAGTAGACACAGAAGTGAAATGGTTAAGCTGATAATAGCGGCATCTCCGCTCACCACCTGTGTTGATTCCTCAAAGTTGCGTAAAACTTCACAGAAGTCAGACATCCATGCCCACTGTTCGCTTGTGAAGAGCGGAAGCTGACTGTAAAGGTGACAACCATGTTGCAGCTGGTATTCCACTACTGCCCTCTTCTGCTCACAAGCCTGGCCAACATGTGGATCGTTAAGTTCCAGCGAGTGCTCGCGTCACACAACAGTTAGTGAGCTGGCAATTGCAAGCACTGCTGCAGCATGGCAAGACAGGCGGCAGCTGTACATGGCTTTCGGAAATGGGCACACACGTGACGCACCTTCACCAGTAGCTCAGGCAAATTTGGGTAAGTATTGAGATACCGCTGAACCACTAAGTTGAACACGTGGGCTAGGCATGGTGTGTGTGAGCTTACCTAGCTCCAAAGCCACCACCAAGTTACGGCCATTGTCAGACACAACAATGCCTGGTTGTAGGTTTAATGGTGAGAGCCACAGCTCAGTCTGGTCCCTTATATTCTGCAATAGCTCTGCAGCAGTGTGTTGTTTGTCACCTAAGCAAATAAGTTTCAGCACAGCTTATTGGTGCTGCAAGATGTTAATCCATAGGGGGAAGTGGAAGAGGAGGTGCAGGAGGAGAAGGGGGAGTTGCAGCCACTAATGTAGGTAGTGGCGGAAATCCTGATAGAAGTAGGCCCCGCAATCCTTGGCATCGGTAGCACCTGTGCCATCCCAGGGGACGACTCGCTACTGGCCTCCACATGGTCCACCCAGTGTGCCATCACGGAAATGTAGCGGTAAGTGGACCTTCCTAATAACTGAGTTGGTCAGGGCACACCGAAAAAAATAGTGGGGGCTGGGGACTGAGTAACGAAGGACGGCCACCGCCACGAAGCTGATGAAAGCCTCAGTGTCCACAGCCCTAAATGGCAACAATTTTCATATGTGTGCATTTAGTGCTATGACCTGTGGGTGGGTGGCCGGTAGAGTTGAGCGAATACCTGGATGTTCAGGTTCGAGAAGTTCGGCCGAACTTCACGAAAATGTTCGGGTTCGGAATCCGAACTTCACCCCGAACCCCATTGAAGTCAATAGGGACCCGAACTTTTGGGCACTTAAATGGCTGTAAAATAGCCCTGGAAAGGGCTAGACTGTGGAAAAAGACAGAAAAATAATAAATAAACATTCTAAACTTGAGCCCAAGTGAGTGAGTGGCACATGTCACCCAGCAAACAGAGGATGTGGCAACAACGCCGCCACATCTGTCATTGTCACCAAGCATCTCCACCAAATCCCATGGAAGTGTTCAGCTATCAGCTGTCCATCTCCCAAACACTGGAGAAAAAAAGAAATAGAAAGAGGAAGTACCAATGGCTCTTAATGCCTTATTTCAATCTTTCTGCTCCTTTGAAATGCTGTAATTCTGTCTGGTGAACAGTTTTAAAAACCTTATGGCGGTAGCTATCCCACAGTACGTGTATCCCAGCCGCCGCTACTTTTGCAGCCGAGCCATCCCTTCCCTGCACAACCAAGTGGCGGACAAAATCAAGTGTGCACTGCGCAACGCTATCTGTGGCAATGTCCACATAACCACCAACACAGTGGGTAAATGTAGCAGCTGGCCCAAAGGCGGATAGCATTTTTGCAAATGTCCTTCCGCCCCCAGCCGGACACTATTAAACTTGGCCAGCCACTGCTGGGACACCATATTTAGGGGATTGCTATTTTGGCAATTGAATTTCACCCCAGAAAATTATCTATCCTTTGCCGGACACTATTAAACTTGGCCAGCCACTGCTGGGACACCAGATTTAGGGGATTGCTATTTTGGCAATTGAATTTCACCACAGAAAAAAATCTATCCTTTGCTGGACAGCAGACAGTATTACACTTGGCTAGCCACAGCTGGAACACCAGATTTAGGGGATTGCTATTTTAGCAATTGAATTTAACCCCTCAAGAAAATATAGAAATTTCTATTCTGAGTTTCTAGAGGTGACAAAAAGCACAGCCAAGCCCCTGATGTAGTATATAGCAAAAAAATCCTAATATTGATGGATTGATGGACAAAACACAAAATGGCCGCCGATCACCCCAGAAAAAAGTGACAGAAAAACGCTCTGTGCAGCCTAAAAACCAGTGAGCAATTAACTAGCAGAAGTTGAATGATTCACAGCTGTAGATCGATCACTTCAATAGGGTTTTTTGCTGAGTTTTCCCTGCCTAATCTCGCCCTCACAGCAGCTGCATCCTATTCCTACCCTAATCAGAGCAGAGTGACGTGCGGCGCTACGTGACTCCAGCTTAAATAGAGGCTGGGTCACATGCTGCACTTGGCCATTAGTAGGCATGGCTTTGATGGCTTCTTAGGGCAAGAAGTAAAACGCTAGCTCATTGGCTGCTGTGCAGCCCTTCAGAAAGCGGGAAGAAATTGCCGAACAACGGACCCGAACCCGAACTTTTTTGAAAATGTTCGGGTCCGTGTCCCGAACACCCCAAAATTCGGTACGAACCCAAACTATACATTTTGTGTTCGCTCAACTCTAGTGGCCGGGTATTTGCGCTTACATTCAAAGGCCTGGGGTAAGGACATCTGTACTCTGTGCTCGGACACAGAAGTGGGTGTGCTAGCTAATGGTGCTTGCGAAGGCCCAGCTTCAGGGTGGGAGTCATCCAGGCCTGTGTTCAGGACAGAAGATTGGCCAGCACGTAACACAGGGGTGAAAGAGGAGGCAGTGGTGTGACCCACAGACACTGATTGTGGACCCAGGGGTTTGGCCCACCTATTAGGGTGCTTTGATGCCATGTGACGGATCATGCTGGTGGTGATGAGGTTGCTAGTGTTCACACCCCTACTCATTTTGCTGTCTTCCCCCATTATGTTCCTGGGTTTTGAGTATTTATAAGTTCTTATTTTGGTATGGCACAGTTAGCAAATTACAATTCTTTTATAGTCCCCACTTTCCTAAAAAAAGCGCCAGACTGCAGAACACCTACCCCTTGGCAAGGGAGATTTCCGCAAGGGGGAACAGTTGCGGGCCTGTTTGGTGTGACCTGCCTTCTCCCTTTTGCCACCCCACAGCCTCTTCCAGCCTGTTGCGGTGTTGTGGATCCCTTCCCCTCTGTCCTGCTGTCCTCGCTTGGCTTGCCAACTTTCCAGGTTGAGTCAGTGATGTCATCGTCCTCCATCTCCTCTTCCATGTCCTCACTCTGGTCATCCTCCTGCCTTGTGTTGACCTAACAATATCCTCACTTATTGACAACTGTGTCTCGTCCTCATCACCCACCTCGTGAAACACTGATTGCCATTCCCCACCGTCATCTTCTTCTGACTGTGGATGCTGAAGAGTTTGTGGATCAGTGCACAAGATCTCCTCATGTCCCTCTCCAGGGAGGGTCAGCTCACCTGCAGGCCCTCATCTACAATCTTTTACAGGGCAATCAAAAAACATTCTAAAATTTCAATAAAATGTTTTCGTAGCCGATGCTGACCGCCATTTCCTGCACTAACTCTGCAAGCAAAACATTTTTAACCCCTTAAGCCCTATTTCGCTTTAAGGACCCGGCCATTTTTTGCAAATCTGACCAGTGTCCCTTTTTTGTGTGAATAACTTTAAAACGCTTTTACTTATCCAGACCATTCTGAGATTTATTTTTTCGTCACTTATTGTACTTCATGACACTGGTAAAATAGAGTTTAAAAAGAATCATTTTTATTTATCAAATTTACCAAATATTTGGAAAAATTAGAAAATTTCCAAGTTTCAATTTCTCTACTTCTATAATACATAGTAATACCGCCAAAAAAAGTTAATAATTTACATTCCCCATATGTCTACTTTATATTTGGATCATTTTGGGAATGCCATTTTATTTTTTGGGGACGTTACAAGGCTTAGAAGTTTAAAAGCAAATAAAACCCACTTTTTAGGGACCAGTTCAGGTTGGAAGTCACTTTGTGAGGATTACATAATAGAATCCACCCAAAAATGACCCCATTCTACAAACTACACCCCTCAATGTATTCAAAACTGATTTTGCAAACGTCGTTAACCCTTTAAGTGTTCCACAAAAGTTCGATTTTTGGGAACATTTTCCATTTTAATCGATTTTTTTCAAGTCACCAGGCAAGGGTTAACAGCCAAACAAAACTTAATATTTATTGCCCTGATTCTGTAGTTTATAGAAACACCCCATGTGTGGTCGTAAACTACTGTAGGGGCACATGGTAGGGCGTAGTGAGAAAGGAGCGCCATGTGGTTTTTGGAAGGCAGATTTTGCAGGACTGGTTTTTAGATGATATGTCCCATTTAAAGCCTTCTGATGCACCTCTACAGTAGAAACTTTAGAAACTACGGGATAAGTTGGCAGTTTGGTTTGTAATATCTTAGGCTAAATATGATTTGTGGTTGCTCTATATTACACTTTTTTTGAGTCAAGGTAAAAAAAAATAGAAATTCAGAAATTTCATCTCCATTTACCAATAACTCTTGTGGAACACCTAAAGGGTTAACAAAGTTTGTAAAATCACTTTTGAATACCTTGAGGGGTGTAGTTTCTTTGATGGAATCACTTTTTTGGCGTTTCTACTCTAGGGGTGCATCGGGGGGGGGGGGCTTCAAATGGGACATAGTGTCAACAAAACTGTCCAGCAATATCTGCCTTCCAAAAACCATATGGCGTTCCCTTCCTTCTATGCCCTGCCGTTTGGCCATACAGTAGTTTACGACCACATATGGGGTGTTTCTGCAAACTACAGTATCAGGGCAATAAATATTGAGATTTGTTTGGCTGTTAACCCTTGCTTTGTTACTGGAAAAATGGAATAAAATGGACAATTTGAAAAAAATAGCTGTTTTGGGACTGTTTTTATTTTTTGTTATTTACATAGTTGATCTGACAGGTTAGATCGAGTGCTATTTCTATAGAGCAGGTTGTTACGGACGTTACAATACCAAATATGACTACTTTATTTTATTTTTTTCAGTTTTTCATAACAAAGCATTTTTGAAAAAAATATTTTTTTAGTGTCTCCACATCCTGAAAGCCATTTTTTATTTTTTTTTGGCGACTGTCTTATGTAGGGGCTCATTTTTTTTGGGATGAGATGACGATTTTATTGGCACTATCTTAGGGTGCATATGACATTTTGGTCGCTTGCTATTACACTTTTTGTAATGTAAGGTGACAAAAATGGCTTTTGATACGGTATTTATGTTACTTTTTTTTGCTCTGTTCAGTTTTATAGAGAAGATTGTTACGGACGCGGCGATACATAATATGTATACTTTTTATTTAAGTTTTACACAATAATATCATTTTTGAAACAAAAAAAATCATGTTTTAATGTCTCCATAGTCTGAGAACCATATTTTTTTTTCGGGGGGGGGGGGGGGGTCCTATGTAGGGTATCATTATTTGCGGGATGAGATGCCGGTGCGACTGGCACTATTTTTGAGTGCAGATAACTTTTTGATCGCTTGCTATTACAGTTTTTGTAATGTGAGGTGACAAAAATGTTTTTGTTTTACTTTTTTTTATTTTTTTTACGGTATTTACCTGAGGGGTTAGATTATGTGATATTTTTATAGAGCAGGTTTTTACGGATGCGGTGATACAAATATATATATTTATTTATTTTACTTTAACACAATAACAGCATTTTAGAAAAAAAAATGTTTTAGTGTCTCCATTGTGTGAGAGCCATATTTTTTTATTTTTTTGGGTGATTGTCTTATATAGGGGCTCATTTTTTGCGGGATGAGATGGCGGTTTTATTGGTACTATTTTGAGAGGCATATGCCTTTTTGTTCGCTTGGTGTTACACTTTTTGTGATGTAAGGTGACAAAAAATAGCTTTTTTTAAACCATTTTTTTTTTTACGGTATTTACTTGAGGGGTTAGGTCAGGTGATATTTTTATAGAGCAGGTTTTTTTCGGACGCGGTGATACCTAATATGTGTAGTGTATTTTTTATTTTTATTCAGTGATATGTGTTTTGTTATTTGTTTATGTGTTTTTGCCATGGTAACCATCAACCGCTGCCGGAACAGAGCAGCGGGTGATTGGGAGCGAGGGGGGCTCCCTCCCTGTTAACTCCTTTCATACAGCGGTCCGTACGGAACGTGGCATGGAAGGGGTTAAAATGCTGTCATCTGCAGCTCAAATGTCAGCAGTTTTTAGCAGAGTGTCAGCAATGTGCTGAACTCTGCTAAAACCACTATACCGCCAATGATCACTACAGAGGAGGCGGGCGTGGGATCGCAATTGCGATCCCGCCTGCCGCACCGCCTCCTACACCGCCCACGCCGCCCACAACCACACACCCCCCACACCCCCACCGCCACATTATGATTGGGGGCTGCAGGGGGGGTTAAAATGTAAATGTTTAGGCACTTGTAAGTCTCTGATCAGAGACCACAGAATGTGCTCCAAACCGGAGGTCTGAATTGACCTGCGGTTTGCAGCGATCGCCGATACAGGGGGGGTCACAGGACTCCCCTGGGCATTGTAACAAGGTACCTGCTGAACCTGCAGGAACCTCATTCCGATCACTGTCGGCTGAGCAGCAGTGATCGGAAATACTCATGACGTACCGGTACGTCATGGGTCCTTAAGGACTCGGGAATCATGACTTACCGGTATGTCATATGTCCTTAAGGGGTTAAAATTCAATAAAATTTTATCTTGCAATGTCCTTGCACTGACAGCCAGGGGTGACGTAACTCGTTAGCATGGAGGAATCTCGTTGGTTATCAAAATGAACCAGACAAATCACTCCACCCACTCACAGCGGCTATGCACCACCTCCCAAAGAATCTGAGAAAGAGGTATCAATCTGTCAATCCTTTCAGTGTCCGGGCCGGGTGAGGTTTCCCATGTGGAATCAAATTAAGCCGCAGGCTCCACTCCTGGTGGTGCCCTTCCGTCAATTAGTTTAAGTTTCATTGCAACTATACTCCCCTCGGAACCCTAAGACTTTGGTTTCCAGAAAAATGCTCAGCGGGTAATGGTAATAATTAGTGTTGAGCGAACAGTTCGAAAATCGTTCGGGTCCGTACCGAATTTTGGGGTGTCCGTGACACGGACCCTAACCCGGACATTTTCAAAAAAGTTCGGGTTCGGGTCCGGTGTTCGTCGATTACTTCCCGCTTTCTGAAGGGCTGCACAGCAGCCAATCAGCTAGCGTTTCACTTCTTGCCCTAAGAGCCCATCACAGCCATGCCTACTAATGGCATGGCTGTGATTGGCCAAGTGCAGCATGTGACCCAGCCTCTATTTAAGCTGGAGTCACGTAGCGCCGCACGTCACACTGCTCTGACTAGTGTAGGGAGAGGATGCAGCTTCTGTGAGGGCGAGATAGGCAGGAATAAAGAAGTGATTGAATGATCTACCTTTCTACACCTGTGCATCAGAACAACTCAGCTGAGCTGTTCACTGAAAGTCACTATTTTGTTGAGACTGGCCAGAGCGATTTTTACTGGCACATGTAACTGGGCTGACCGGCTGTGGCCATTTTGGGACTTGTGGTGCGCCAGCACAAGCTGCCACAGAGTCTAAACCAAAGCTCCAAAGAAGTCAAAAATCTACACCTGTGAATCAGAACAACAGCGATTCAGCTGCTCAGTCAAAGTCAATTTTTTTTCTGGCTGGGCAGACCGTTTTCTGGCACATGTTACTGGGCTGATAGGCGGCGGCCATTTTGGGACTTGTGGTGCTACAGCAAAAGCTGCCACAACATTCATTAATCTCATGTAATAGTCGATTTTTTCATAGATATACTACATCAGGGGTTTGGCTGTGCTTGTGTCACCCATACTAACTGCAAAGATATTTAATATATCAGTGGTGAAACTGAAAGTAACCCACTTGGATAGCAAATCCCATGAATGTGCTGTTCCAGCTAGGCTAGCCATTGCCACTACAGCCAAGTCCAATACTGTCAGCCAGAATTTTTTTTTTTTTTTTTTTATGTGCCAGAAATATAAATTAGAAAAAGCTTTCACCGTAATAATAAAATTATTCTGGTGTTAGACCAGAAGAAGCACTCCTGTTGTAATTAATACTGTAAAAGGCTTAGGCAATATTTCTCCCAGTGTGGGAAATTTATCTAGCAAAACTAGCATTTTAAAAATTCTGGTGTTCTGAAATACCAGCAGTCCTCTTGTAATTAATACCGCAAAAGGCATTATATCGTCCAGTGTTGTAATTTTGGTGAAAAAAAGGCCAATTTAATCAATCTGGTGTTAGTTACACCAGAAACAGTAGGCCTCACGTTTTTACTCCTCTAAAAGGAATTAATACCGCAAAAGGCATTACATTGTCCAGTGTTGTAATTTTGGTGAAAAAAAGGCCAATTTAATCAATCTGGTGTTAGTTAGACCAGAAACAGTAGGCCTCACGTTTTTACTCCTGTAAAAGGAATTATATCTCCTCGTGTGGGAATCTATGTACCAAAACTAGCATTTTAAAAATTCTGGTGTCCAATTTGCAGCAGTTTTCTTGTAATTAATACCGGAAAAAGGAATTATATCTTCCAGTGTGGGAATTTATGTACACAAACTAGCATTTTAAAAATTCTGGTGTCCAATTAGCAGCAGTCTTCTTGTAATTAATACCGCAAAAAGGCATTACATTGTCCAGTGTTGTAATTTTGGTGAAAAAAGGCCAATTTAATCAATCTGGTGTTAGTTAGACCAGAAACAGTAGGCCTCACGTTTTACTCCTGTAAAAGGAATTATATCTCCCGTGTGGGAATCTATGTACCAAAACTAGCATTTTAAAAATTCTGGTGTCCAATTTGCAGCAGTTTTCTTGTAATTAATACCGGAAAAAGGAATTATATCTTCCAGTGTGGGAATTTTGGGGCTAAAAAATAATATATTTTATTGTGGTGCGAGTTGAATAGCAACAATGAGGAAACATTCTATTAAGGGACGAGGACGCGGTCGTGGTGGTGTCCGTGGAGCCTCTGTTGCTGGCAGAGGACGTGGCCGTTCGGCTTCAGGCGCACAAAGTAGTGAACCAACTCCCTCAAGTAGCCGGCAAAATTTACAGCAATATTTGGTGGGGCCCAATGCCGTTATGAGGATGGTAAGGCCTGAGCAGGTACAGGCATTAGTCGATTGGGTGGCCGACAGTGCTTCCAGCACGTTCACCACATTGTCTGCCGCCCAGTCTTCTGCGGAAAGCGCACAGGTGGCACCTGAAAACCAAGCCCATCAGTCTGTCACATCACCCCCATGCATATCAGGGAAACTGGCTTAGCCTCAAGTTATGCAGCAGTCTCTTATTCTGTTTGAAGACTCTGCTCCCACGGTTTTCCAGGGGCGTCCACCTAGCCCTTCCCCAGCGGTGGAAGACATTCCATGCACTGACGCACAACCACTTATGTATCCAGATGATGAGGACATGGGAATACCACCACAGCAGAGTGACCGTGTCTCTGATGATGACGAAACACTGGTGCCCACTGCCGCGTCTTATTGCAGTGTGCAGACTGAACAGGAGGAGGTCAGGGAGGAAGACTGGGTGGAAGACGATGCAGAGGGCGATGAGGTCTTAGACCCCACATGGACTGAAGGTCGTGCCGCTGACTTAAATAGTTCAGAAGAAGAGGCAGTGGTGAGACCGAGACAACAGCGAAGCCAAAGAGGGAGCAGGGGGCAAAAGCAGAACAGCCGCCGTCCAGAGAGTTCGCCTGCTATTGGCCAGCGCCAACAGGGACCCAGCACCCCAAAGGCATCTTCAAGGAGTTCCCTGGCATGGCACTTCTTCAAACAATGTGCTGACGACAAGACCAGAGTGGTTTGCACGCTGTGCCATCAGACCCTGAGGCGAGGCATTAACGTTCTTAACCTGAGCACCACCTGCATGATCAGGCATCTACATGCAAAGCATGAACTGCAGTGGAGTACACACCTTAAAAACAAGGAAACAGAGGATGTGCCACCGACACCACCACCACCACCGCCACCGTCACCTAACGTCTCCACTATTTCACACAGCAGCGTTCAGCTCTCCATCTCTCAAACCTTTGAGAGGAAGCGCAAATTCCCACCTAGTCACCCTCGAGCCCTTGGCCTGAATGCCAGCATTTCTAAACTACTGGCCTTTGAAATGCTGTCATTCCGGCTGGTGGACACAGACAGCTTCAAACAGCTGATGGCCATGACTGTCCCCCAGTATGTGGTTCCCAGCCGCCACTAGCCACTACTTCTCCAAGACAGCGGTGCCTTCCCTGCACATGCAAGTGTCCGATAAAATCAAGTGTGCACTGCGCAACGCCATTTGTGGCAAGGTCCACCTAACCACAGATACGTGGACCAGTAAGCACGGCCAGGGACGCTATATCTCCCTAACTGCACACTGGGTAAATGTAGTGGCGGCTGGGCCCCAGGCGGAGAGTTCCTTGGCGCATGTCCTTCCGCCGCCAAGGATCACAGGGCATCATTCTTTGCCTCCTGTAGCCTCCTCCTCCTACTCGGCTTCCTCCTCCTCCTCTGCTTCCACCAGCTCATCCAGTCAGCCACACACATTCACCACCAACTTCAGCACAGCCCGGGGTAAACGTCAGCAGGCCATTCTGAAACTCATATGTTTGGGGGACAGGCCCCACACCGCGCAGGAGTTGTGGCGGGGTATTGAACAACAGACCGACCAGTAGTTGCTGCCGGTGGGCCTCAAGCCCGGCCTGGTGGTGTGCGATAATGGGCGAAATCTCGTGGCAGCTCTGGGACTAGCCGGTTTGACGCACATCCCTTGCCTGGCGCATGTGCTGAATTTGGTGGTGCAAAAATTCATTCACAACTACCCAGACATGTCAGAGCTGCTGCATAAAGTGCGGGCGGTCTGTGCGCGCTTCCGGAGTTCACATCCTGCCGCTGCTCGCCTGTCAGCGCTACAGTGGAACTTCGGCCCTCCCACTCACCGCCTAATATGCGAAGTGCCCACCCGGTGGAACTCCACCTTGCACATGCTGGAGAGACTGTGCGAGCAGCAGCAGGCCATAGTGGAGTTTCAGCTGCAGCACGCACGGGTCAGTCGCACTGCGGAACAGCACCACTTCACCACCAATGATTGGGCCTCCATGCGAGACCTGTGTGCCCTGTTGCGCTGTTTCGAGTACGCCACCAACATGGCCAGTGGCGATGCCACTGTTATCAGCGTGACAATACCAATTCTATGTCTCCTAGAGAAAACGCTTAGGGCGATGATTTAAGAGGAGGTGGGCCAGGGCCAGGAGGAGGAGGAGGAGGATGACGGGTCGTTTTTAGCACTTTCAGGCCAGTCTGTTAGAAGTGGCTCAGAGGGAGGTTTTTTGCAACAGCAGAGGGCAGGTACAAATGTGGCCAGCCAGGGACCACTACTGGAGGACGAGGAGGAGGAGGAGGAGGAGGTGGAGGAGGATGAGGATGAAGCAGGTTCACAGCGGGGTGGCACCCAGCACTGCGCAGGCACATCCCTGGTGCGTGGCTGGGGGGATACAGAGGATGATGACGATACGCCTCCCACAGAGGACAGCTTGTCCTTACCTCTGGGGAGCCTGGCACACATGAGCGATTACATGCTGCAGTGCCTGCGCAACGACAGCAGAGTTGCCCACATTTTAACGTGTGCTGACTACTGGGTGGCCACCCTGCTGGATCCACGGTACAAAGACAATGTGCCCACTTTACTTCCTGCACTGGAGCGTGATAGGAAGATGCGCGAGTACAAGCGCACGCTTGTAGATGCGCTCCTGAGAGCATTCCCAACTGTCACAGGGGAACAGGTGGAAGGCCAAGGCCAAGGCAGAGGAGGAGCTAGAGGTCGCCCACGCAGCAGTGTCACGGCCAGCTCCTCTGAGGGCAGGGTTAGCATGGCAGAAATGTGGAAAAGTTTTGTCTCCACGCCACAGCTAACTGCCCCACCACCTGATACGGAACGGGTTAGCAGGAGGCAACATTTCACTAACATGGTTGAACAGTACGTCTGCACACAACTCCACGTACTGACGGATGGTTCGGCCCCATTCAACTTCTGGGTTTCCAATTTGTCCACGTGGCCAGAATTAGCATGTTATGCCTTGGAGGTGCTGTCCTGCCCGGCGGCCAGCGTTTTATCTGAACGTGTATTCAGCACGGCAGGGGGCTTCATTACTGACAAACGCAGCCGCCTGTCCGCAGCCAACGTGGACAAGCTGACGTTTATAAAAATGAACCAGGCATGGATCCCACAAGACCTGACCCTCCCTTGTGCAGAGTAGTCCTTAATAACTTAAACCATGTTGTCTTGTACTCCTGGCCACTTCTTCATTGAAAAATCAATTTTTGAAATTAAGTAGGATCTTGGGGTGCAACCCAGAGTTGAATGAACCTTCCCTCTGTCTGGGTGCCAGGGCCAAAGTACATGAAAGTGTCCTTCTCCTGTGCTTGGTGATATGAATGTTATACTTGTGCTGTCTGACATGTCTCCTTTGTGTGGGTGCAGGGGGCCAAAGTCACTGAAAGCGGCCTTCTCCTGTGGTGGGTGATCGAAATGCCTGATTCTCTGCTGTGGGACCTCTCTCCTCTTTCTGGGTGCAGGGGTCAAAGAAACAAAAAGGTGGCCTACTCCTGTGGTGGTTGACATGATGCCTGATTCTCTGCTGTGGGACCTCTCTCCTCCGTGTGGCTGCAGGGGTCAAAGTCTCTAAAAGTGCCCTTCTCCTGTGGTGGTTGATGTAAAACTGATGCTTGTGCTATCTGACCTGTCTCCTCTGTGTCGGTGCTAAGGTCTAAGTAACTAAATGGTGGCCTTCTCCTGAGGTGGTTGATATGATGCCTGATTATGTGCTGTGGGACCTCTCTCCTCTTTCTGGGTGCAGGGGTCAAATTAACTAAAGGTGGCCTACTCCTGTGGTGGGTGATCTGTAAAACTGATGCTTGCGCTATCTGACCTGTCTCCTCTGTCTCGTTGCTAAGGCCTAACTCACTGAAAGTGGCCTTGTCATGTGCTGGGTGATATAAATGTTATACTTGTGCCATCTGACATGGTTGCCGGGGTCCCATTAAATGGTGGCCTACTCCTGTGGTGGGTGATCTAAATGCCTGATTCTCTGCTGTGAAACCTCTCTCCTCCGTCTGGGTGCAGGGGTCAAAGTCTCTAAAAGTGGCCTTCTCTTGTGCTGGGTGATGTAAAACGGATGCTTGTACCATCTGACATGGTTGCCGGGGTCCCATTAAATGATGGCCTACTCCTGTGGTGGGTGATCTAAATGCCTGATTCTCTGCTGTGAAATCTCTCTCCTCTGTCTGGGTGCAGGGGTCAAAGTCTCTCAAAGTGGCCTTCTCTTGTGCTGGGTGATGTAAAACTGATGCTTGTACCATCTGACATGGGTGCAGGGGTCAAATTAACTAAATGGTGGCCTACTCCTGTGGTGGGTGATATGAGGCCTTAATATGTGCTGTGAAAACCTCTCTCCTCCGTCTGGGTCCAGGGGTCAAAGTCTCTCAAAGTCGCCTTCTCTTGTGCTGGGTGATGTAAAACTGATGCTTGTGCCATCTGACATGGTTGCCGGGGTCCCATTAAATGGTGGCCTACTCCTGTGGTGGGTGATCTAAATGCCTGATTCTCTGCTGTGAAACCTCTCTCCTCCGTCTGGGTGCAGGGGTCAAAGTCTCTCAAAGTCGCCTTCTCCTGTGCTGGGTGATGTAAAACTGATGCTTGTGCCATCTGACATGGTTGCCGGGGTCCCATTAAATGGTGGCCTACTCCTGTGGTGGGTGATCTAAATGCCTGATTCTCTGCTGTGAAACCTCTCTCCTCCGTCTGGGTGCAGGGGTCAAAGTCTCTCAAAGTCGCCTTCTCCTGTGCTGGGTGATGTAAAACTGATGCTTGTGCCATCTGACATGGTTGCCGGGGTCCCATTAAATGGTGGCCTACTCCTGTGGTGGGTGATCTAAATGCCTGATTCTCTGCTGTGAAACCTCTCTCCTCCGTCTGGGTGCAGGGGTCAAAGTCTCTCAAAGTCGCCTTCTCCTGTGCTGGGTGATGTAAAACTGATGCTTGTACCATCTGACATGGTTGCCGGGGTCCCATTAAATGGTGGCCTACTCCTGTGGTGGGTGATCTAAATGCCTGATTCTCTGCTGTGAAACCTCTCTCCTCCGTCTGGGTGCAGGGGTCAAAGTCTCTCAAAGTCGCCTTCTCCTGTGCTGGGTGATGTAAAACTGATGCTTGTACCATCTGACATGGTTGCCGGGTCCCATTAAATGGTGGCCTACTCCTGTGGTGGGTGATCTAAATGCCTGATTCTCTGCTGTGAAAACCTCTCTCCTCCGTCTGGGTGCAGGGGTCAAAGTCTCTCAAAGTCGCCTTCTCTTGTGCTGGGTGATGTAAAACTGATGCTTGTACCATCTGACATGGTTGCCGGGGTCCCATTAAATGATGGCCTACTCCTGGGGTGGGTGATCTAAATGCCTGATTCTCTGCTGTTAAAACCTCTCTCCTCCGTCTGGGTGCAGGGGTCAAAGTCTCTCAAAGTCGCCTTCTCCTGTGCTGGGTGATATAAATGTTATACCTGTGCCATCTGACATGGTTGCTGGGGTCCCATTAAATGATGGCCTACTCCTGTGGTGGTTGATCTAAATGCCTGATTCTCTGCTGTGAAACCTCTCTCCTTTGTCTGGGTGCAGGGGTCAAAGTCTCTCAAAGTGGCCTTCTCTTGTGCTGGCACTGCTGGGTGATGTAAATCTGATGCTTGTACCAGCTGACATGGGTGCAGGGGTCAAATTAACTAAATGGTGGCTTACTCCTGTGGTGGGTGATATGATGCCTGAATATGTGCTGAGGGGCCTCTCTCCTCTTTATGGGTGCAGGGGTCAAAGTAACTAAAAGTGGCCTTCTCCTGTGCTGGATGGTATAAATGTAATGCTTGTGCTATCTGACATGTCTCCTCTGTCTGGGTGCTAAGGCCTAAGTCACTGAAAGTGGCCTTCTCCTGTGGTGGTTGATATGATGCCAGATTCTCTGCTATGGGACCTCTCTCCTTTGTCTGGATGCTGGGGTCGAAATAATAGTAAGCGACCTTCTCCATTGGTGGGTGATTTGAAGCCTGATTCTGTGCTATGGGACCTAACTCCAATTAATATTGGTTAATTTTATTTTATTTTATGTTAAGTCATCATTTCCCTATCTACATTTGTTTGCAGGGGATTTACCTACATTTTGCTGCCTTTTGCAGCCCTCTAGCCCTTTCCGGGAGTCTTTTACAGCCTTTTTAGTGCCCAAAAGTTCGGGTCCCCATTGACTTCTATGGGGTCGGGTTCGGGATGAAGTTCGGGTTGAGTTCGGATCACGAATACACGGGTGCTCAGCTGAGCACACGAACATAGCAATGTGTTTGGCCTGAACATCCCAATACTTTGGTGCTTGATCATCACTAGTGTGCACATATTAAAAATATCTGTGACATCCAGTATTTTTTTCCATAGACGCTGCGGACAGTGACATTATCTGCGCACCATCTCCTGTTTAACGTGTGCGCATACTAAAAATATCAGTGACATCCCGTGTACTTTTTCCGTAGATGCTGCGGACAGCGACATTATCTGCGGACCATCTCCTATATAACGTTTCTGCATCCCAAATATCTGTGACATTGACTTTGTTTGCGTATACACTTAAAAAACTGCTCTACTGTACGTGTGACATACTTGCAAGCATATATACCATTTATTATGATGAAGTGAGCAGTAAGGGATGGGGATGTGGCCGTGCTGTTGATGGAGCTCGCAGAGGCCGTGGCCTTGGGCGCAGTAAAACTATGCCTGCTGGCAGACCTCAAGAAACACACTCATCCATGATACCTAGCTTCATGTCCCAGTTTGCAGGGCAGCAAAGCACACCACTCTCGAAGTCAGACCAGTGCAACCAGGGCGTTGGTTGGATTGCAGCAGATAATGCTTCCAGTCGGTTAAGCACTACCCTGTCTTCCACAAAGTCCAGTCTCAGAAGCCAAGAGTCACCCTGATCCTCCTTCCTCCCTCCATTGAGAGTCTTTGCAAACAAGTGATCCCACACTCGGATATTTTGAGGAGCTCTTTTCTTCGCCATTCCTTAATTTGGGTCTCTCGCTAAGACTGCTGGAAGAGGGACATGAGGAGATATTGTGCACTGATTCCCAAACTCTTGAGCATCCACAGTCAAAAGAAGATGGCGGTGGGGAACGGCAATTAGTGTTTCACGAGGTGAATGATGATGATGATGAGACACAACTACCAATAAGTCAACGGCAATTAGTGTCTCAAGAGGTTGATAATGAGGATGAGACACATTTGTCAATAAGTGAGGTTGTTGTTAGGTCAACAAGTCAGGAGGATGAGCAGAGTGAGGAAGTGGATGGATGATGGTGGATGATGAAATCACTGACCCAACCTGGGTAGGTGGCAGGCCAAGTGAGGACCGCAGTACAGAGGGGGAGGGATCTGGAGCACCGCAACAGGCTGGAAGAGACAGTGGGGTGGCAAAAGGGTGAAGGCGGTCCACACCAAATAGGTCTGCAACTGTTCACCAGATCAGCCCCTTGTGTAAATTTCCCTTGCCAAGGGGTATGTGCTCTGCAGTCTGGCACTTTTTTGAGGAAAGTGCGGACGATAAAAGAATTGTCAATTGCAACCTGTACCATACCAAAATGAGAAGAGGGGGTGAACACTAGTAACCTCACCACCACCAGCGTGATACACCACATGGCATCAAGGCACCCTAATAGGTGGTCCGAACGCCTGGATCCACAATCAGTGTCTGCGGGTCACACCACTGCCTCCTCTTCCCCTGTGTTATGTGCTGGCCAATTCCCTGTCCAAGATGCAGGCCCGGATGCCTCCCGCCTTGCACCTGGACTTTCAAAAGAACCATCAGCTAGCACATCCACTTCTGTGTCCCAGCGCAGGTTACAGATGTCAATACACGAGGCCTTAGAACGAAAGCTCAAATGCCCAGCCACCAACCCATAGGCCATAGCACTAAATGCGCACCTTTCCAAATTGCTGGCCCTGGAAATGTTGTCATTTATGCTTTTCAACACTGAGGCTTTCCTCAGCCTTATGGCGATGGCCTTCCCTCGTTTCTCAGTCCCCAGCCGCCAATATTTTGCCCAGTGTGTCGTCCCCACCTTACACCAGCTTGTGTCCCTTAGCATCACCCGTTCCCTGACCAACACAGCCGGGAGCGATTTGTACCCTGGCTGGGATAGCACAGGTGCTACCAACACCAATGACAACCCCCCCCCTTCTTCTCCTCCACCTCCTCTCTACTTCCACCTCTAAATTATCATCTTTCAGCACCAACAGGCCATGCTGAAACTTATTTGCTTAGGTGACAAACAACACACCACTACAGAGCTTTGGCAGGGTATAAGAGACCAGAGTGAGCTATTGCTCTAGCCACTTAACCTAAAACCAGGAATGATTGTGTCTGACAATGGCCATAACTTGGTGGCAAGCTCACACACACCCCATGCCTCGCCCAGGTGTTCAACTTAGTGGTTCAGCTGTATCTCAAAACTTACCCCAATTTGCCTGAGCTGCTGGTGAAGGTGCGCCACATATGTGCCCATTTCCGAAAGTCATCTACAGCTGCCGTTGGTCTGGCAACGCTGCAGCAGCGCTTGCAATTGCCAGCTCACTGACTGTTGTGCGATGTGAGCACGCGCTGGAACTCAACGTTCCACATGTTAACCAGGCTTGGTGAGCAGCAGAGGGCAGTAGTGGAATAAATTGAAGGAAGTATACTCCAGCATGGTTCCAATGTATTTTTAGTTGCACTTTATTTTCAATTCTCCAAACAGCGGTAGCAACTAGTACAGACAAAAAAACTCCACCTCCACCACAACAGTGACGCATTTCGAACAGTCGTTCTTTTTCATTTTCAAAACTGAAGTAATGGAATACCAGCTGCAACATGGTCGTCTCCTTTCCAGTTAGCTTCTGCTCTTCACAAGCGACCAGTGGGCATGGATGTCTGACCTCTGTGTGGTTTTATGCAACTTTGAGGAATCAATACAGATGATGAGCAACGATGGCTCTATTATCAGCTTAACCATCCCACTTCTGTGTCTACTGAAATGCTCGCTGCTCAAAATGAAGGCGAACACTTTGCATGTGGAAGAGGTGGAAATGGGGGAAGACATTACACAGGGTGATTGCCAGACCACCCCCATTTCATCTTCTCAGCACGAATTGGATGATGATGATGAGGAGGAGGAGCAGGAGACGGTTGCCTACGTTACAGAGGGTAGTACACATAGCAGTTTAATCCATCTGTTCAGCGTGGATAGGCAGAAGAGGAGGCAGAGGATAAGGAGGTTGAGAGTCATCCTCCTGATGAGGACAGCAAAGTCTTGTCTGTTGGGACTCTGGCACACATGGCTGACTTTATGTTATGCTGCCTTTCCCATGACCCTCGCATTATACGCATTTTGGCCAACACCGATTACTGGTTGTTCTTCTCATCTCTCATTCCTGTGGTGGAGAGGACTAGCAAAATGGTGGAATACCAGAAGGTCCTTGTGGAAAAATTGCTCCAAAAATTTCCAGCTAGAGGCAGAGTATGTAGTTCCTTGGGCAACCGAGGAGGGGAGACGAGGTTAACACACAGCAGTTCCAACAGAGGCAGTGAAACACTCTCCATGGCCTGGGACAGTTTCATGACACCTCGCCAGCACCCTCACCCTGATGCGTGTCCTACTGTCACAAGGAGGGAAAAATTTGGAAAGATGGTGAAGGAGTACGTAGCAGACCGTGTCTGCGTCCTCAATGATCCCTCTGTGCCTTAAAACTATTGGGTGTCCAAGCTGGACACGTTGCACAAACTGGCACTCTAAATTTTGGAGGTACTGGCATGCCCTGCCGCCAGCGTTTTGTCAGAGCGGTTATTTAGTGCTGCTGGGGGCATAATAACTGATAAGTAGCGTTGAGCGAGCATGCTTGGCCGAATACCTCGTGTGCTCAAGCCCGATGCTTGAGTCTCCTCCCCTACTAGATATCTCAGGTAGTCAACTGTCCGTCCAAGCAGCGAAGCACGAGGTGAAAAGCAATCTTTGTATCTGAATAACATTCTGAAGAAAAGGTACATCTCAGCCTTGTTATATAATATCTATTTTTATGGACCATGCTGGTATAACCTGGCTATCCCCTGTATATAATTATATATTTACAGCTGGTATAAGTTAGACATCTTCTTCTATATAGTAATGTGGATCATGCTAGTATAACCTAGCTATATCCTGTATATAATTATATATTTACGGCTGGTATAAGTTAGACATCTTCTTGTATATAGTGATATGGACCATGCTGGTATAACCTGGGCATCTCCTGTATATAATTATACATGTAGAGCTGGTATAAGTTACATATCTCCTTGTATATGACCTGGGAGTCCAAGATGCATCCAGACATCGTACCCATGCTGTTCCCGAACCATTTCAGTGGTGTTTCCATCAATTTATGTCCTTTTCCTGTGAACCAGACACCCTTTCTTTTTTCAGAGCTGAGGGTGCCTGGTTTAATGCTCTGGTTCTGCCATTGACTTCCATTATGCTTCGGTCCGAGCACCCGAGCACTTTGGTGCTCGATCAACACTACTGATAAGCGCATCCGCCTGTCAACTGAAATTGCAGAGCGGTTGACTCTTATAAAAATGAACAAGGCCTGGATTGCCCCTGACTTCTCTACTGCACCAGAGGAAAGCAGCTGAATATAAAGGCACTTTAAATGTGGCTTTTATGGTGTATTGAATACACTGTATTCCCATGCACCCCTTCCACCACAAAAAAGGGTATATGGTTTAATCTTACTTTTCTCGTCCTCCTCCTGCTTCATTATATCAACATGCTGATTAGGCTGCCCTCGCTCCTAATGTTTTAGAGGGTCAGCTAAGCAGCAGGCCCTCAAGCACAATTTTTTCGATGGTCAGCTCAGCAGCAGGCACTCACTCCTAATGTTTTAGATGGTTAGCTCAGCAGCAGGCCCTCGCCTCTAATGTTTTAGATGGTCAGCTCAGCAGCAGGCCTTTGCCTCTAATGTTTTAGATGGTCAGATCAGCAGCAGGCCTTCGCCCCTAATGTTTTAGAGAGTCAGCTCGGCAGCAGACCCTCAACCATAATTTTTTCTATGGTCAGCTCAGTAGCAGGCCCTCGCTCATAATTTTTTACATGGTCAAATCGGCAGCAGGCCCTCGACCCTAATGTTTTTGAGAGTCAGCTCAGAAGCAGACCATCAACCATAATTTTTTTGATGGTCAGCTCAGCAGCAGGCCCTCAACCATAATTTTTTGATAGTCAGCTCAGCAGCAGGCACTTGTCCCTAATGTTTTAAATGGTCAGCTCTGCAACAGGCCCTCGCCCCTAATGTTTTAGATGGTCAGCTCAGCAGCAGGCGCTCTCCCCTAATGGTTTAGATGGTCAGATCAGCAGCAGGCCCTTGCCCCTAATGTTTTAGAGGATCACCAGCAGGCCCTTGCTCCTAATGTTTTTGAGGGTCACTAGCAAGCCATCAATCATAATTTTTCAAGGGTGTGTATGATGCCCTCCTTTATGTGTAATAAAGGGTGCATTGGAGTGCCTGCTCTTTGTAATTTTTGGCAGCCCTTTGACTTGCATAGGCTAGGCTATATAAGTGTAGCAGTCCCACTACTAGAACAATTGTACCACAATGTGAATGAGGCCCTCCTTTATGTGATATGCAGGTTGTGTCGGAGTGCCTCTTCCTTGTAGTTTTTGACAGCACTTGCACTTTATATACAAGTAAATATACAGGAAAGAATGTTTCCTAACAATTTTTGTGTGTTTTGTGTGTATTATTGTCAGTCTGTAAAACTGGCATACTACTCGGACAACATTGTTCCCAGCAGCGACCTTGGAGTCCAAGATGCATTCAGACATCCTTCTCATGCTGTTCCCGAACCAGTTCAGTGGTGTTTCCATCAATTTCTGACCTTTTCATGTGAACCAGACACCCTCCCCTCTTCAGAGCAGGGGGTGCCTGATTTAATGCTCTGGTTCCCCATTAACTTCCATTGTGCTCGGGTGCTGGGTAGAGCACCCGAGCATCCCAAGGTGTTCTACTCAAGCACCTGAGCACTTTGGTGCCCGTTCAACACTTCTACTAACCATTATATATGTTTTTTCAATACTGAGGTACAGTAATTCTATATAAAATAAGAGATTAACTGCAAATGTGTCAGCAGCTCAAAAAGATGCAGATGGTGATATATTATACCGCCCTTTAATACTGAGGTACAGTTATTCTATTTGTCAACTAAACAATTAACGGGAATTGTGTCAGCAGTTGAACAAGATGCACACACCATATAGTAGACGGTCTTTTAATACTGAGGCACAGTAATTCTATATATAAAATAAGAGATTAAAGGCTATGTACAACTTTGGAGGGAACTTTTGTTTATGATTGCATTTTACTCTTTTTTGGCAAAAAAAATCATATTTTCAATTGGCCTTTATTAAAACATTGAGCCTTTCTGACACAAACGGTTAACTATTTTTCTAACTGTGTGACTGGTACTTTCACTTTGTGCCGATCATCTAATAAACATCACTAAACTACTTAGAGGTCATAAACACTTATTTAGGCCATATTCTTATCAGTAATAAATAGATTGAGCTTTAATGAGTGTTTATAATGATGATGATGATCCCAGATGATGGAAAAGACAGAAAATCCACATTCAGCCAGTAAAGCATCTCAGCTATGTACACAAAAAAGGATTCAATATTTTTAATAAAGACAAATTGAAAAAATTATTTTTAGCTCAAAATAAATACAATGCAATAATCAAAAATTTACCCCCGACGGTGTACATAGCCTTTAACTGTAAATGTGTCAGCAGTTCAACAAGATGTAGAAAGCAATATATTAGACCACCTTTAATGCTGAGGCACAGCAATTCTATATATTAACTTAAAGATTATCAGGGACTGTGTCAGCAGGTGATCAAGATGTACATAGCGATTACACTCAACCTGCACTATCCCTGCATTCTCCCTATTCTCTCCTTACATTGTCTAAATACTTGTCCTATGATCTTCCTATACAGTCCCTGCACTGTCCCTGCACTCTCCCTATTCCAATATTCTACAATTAAAAGCTTTCTGCAACACTGTCCCTAGTGCATAATCGGCTTGTCACATCTCTGTCTAAGCTTATCTCACAGTAAACTGGCAGAGACTGTGCGGAATGAGGATTTTTATAGGGCTGTGTCATCACAGGGGATGGCTATTTGCAGATTGGCTAGCTGCATGGCATTATGGGTCATATCATGTTCCCGGCCTTCTTTTACTTTGTATCACGTGCAGCAGGTGTTTTAGAAAAAATCTGCTTCATTATCATGAAGCAGGTGGTAATTCTGGTTCACGGTGAATCAATTTTTTCCTAAACTGATCGAATTCCGCTTTGGATGCTTCGATTTGAGTCCACATGTCTTCTGATAAAACTGCTGTATGCCATTAAAACACTCCCAGATTTAGAACGAAGATTGCTCCTACCTACTGTATTATGCAGATTATGTGTATCTCTACATTAAATCGTCTTGCCTAAAATTAATGGTGTATATTATATAAATTAAAGTCATAAGATTGATGATGAGATGACTTAACACTTAGACTAGAGAAATTAGATATTGGTATAATCTGCGTCTATTATACGGCATTATGTATAATATCAATGAAACCATTTTTCAAATGCTTGAAAACTATTGTAGCATTACCTAAAGTGACATAGAGTGAGAAACTATGTAATAGTTCCATTCCTTATAATGTTGGCACATAAGGAAAGCAAACTTACGCATTTGTCTCATTAACTTTAACAAAAGCATACAGCTCTTATGAATTATTGAAATTACTGTCACTTTAAAGCAAGTCAAATGTAATTCATTGTTAAAAACAAAGATCTTTTAAGCCCATTGTGTCTTTAAATTCCAATAATGTTGAAAAATAATATTCTAAAAACAAATAATAAATATAATAAATGGTTTCCATACTTCCTGCTCTTAGTATAAAATAGCGGCTGCTGTTTTACATTTCCATTTAGTAATATTAAATACATAAATCACAATGAGATTATTTTTTATGTGGAGTTGGGTCGTCTTGTTCCTTCAGCTGACAAATTTGTTTTTCCACCAACAAATGTCTTTGTTGTAGGATCCCTATAGAGTAATTATATTAGCTATTCCAAAAAATAAGTTATTTTGCATGGTAATACTTGTTTCTTAGTTAAATATGTATCCTGAATGGTGCATTAAGCACATTATACATTAGATTAAAAAATGATTTCTTTTTACTGTGTATATATTGCATTTGTCAGATGTATTTTCATATAAAGTCATTGTTTTAAGTTAATTTCTCTCACAAAGACATAAAATGCTGCAGCAGTGCCACCAGGCTGGCACTTTTGTTATTTGAATCCTTTCAGTCATTCATACGAGGACGCTCATGCATGACAAATTACAATGCAGAATAACTTGAGGCATGGTGAAGTCCTGCTGCAATATGGTAGAGAAGCAACATTTCCCCTTTAAGCTTGATAGGATACTGAGAGCTGTTGCTTTGATCAAACTATCAGGATTTGTTTTTGCATGGGAATATCTACATGAAAACTACATATAAATGTCACAACCTGCTTTAAGGGGTTTTCCCACCATATGAAGTAAATTCTTATTATCAGGACCTTCACTATGATCAGTAGGAAGGGACACCAGTGCTAGTTAAGCTTTGCAATTCCTTCACAGTTTTTGAATGAAGCTGTATTGCAGTTCCCTGCACAAGGGGTGGACAGGAGCACAGTTGTGCAAAGTAAACAGCCAAATGGGGTTCTGTGCTTTTGTTCTCAAGATCGGTACATTCCCAGAGACTTCCAAAAATCTAGCAATATGCTATATCATAAATTGTGGATAGCCCTTTAAGTAGCAAAGGCTATGTAAAACACAAGTCTTTAGACAATTAACTTTAAGGCCCCTTTACTTTGACCAACTCAGCAGATAATCTTGCATTAATAATCTTCTATGGATAAAAATTAGCAATCCTTACTCCCCATACTGATTCATTGTTTTTGGCAGAAGATCCCTGATTATAATGCTCATCTCTCCAGCCCAAAAATAATTGAGGTGTCTACATCAACAATGCTTACACCCAGGGCGTGAGAATTTGCTTATTTATCAAGTGGTCAGTTGAAAGAGCACCTGTCACCAAAAAATTCAATGCAATTAGAGTTGAGTGAACACCAGGCAAGCTCAGGCCATGTACCCAATTTGGAGACCCAAAAGATGAATGGGGCAGACCCATCAGTCAGTATGTGTAGGCGTGTGCACATATACTGTTCCACCATGTTGCTGAAATGCTGCCTCCTGCTAAGACGTTCCATGTTAGCTGGTGGTGCTGGTTCTTGTGGCGTGCTGACAAAGCTTTCCCACATTTCGGCCATGCTAACCTTGCCTTCTGAGGTGCTGGCGGTGCCCCAGCTGCGTTGGCGACTTCTTCCTCCTCCTCTGCCTTCGCCTTGTGCTTCCACTGAGGTCCCGGTGTCAGGTGGAAATGCCATCAGCAGCGCGTCTACCAGTGAGCAGAATATATTTCCCAGTCAGGTATGCAGTGCAGGGGCAGTTTGAAAGAAAAAAGGGGTACAGATCACACAACAATCTAAACGTCGCCGAATTTACTGAATATATTTCCCAGTCAGGTTTGCAGTGCAGCAGGAACACACCCTCCAAGCCACTTGTGAATGACTGGTCTGATAACCGTGGAAATGTCCACCCACGATCTAAGAGCTGGATTTACTGATTAAATTTCACTCTGAGAAATGCAGTGCAGGCTGCAAATGTACTTTATGGCAAAAAAATAAGTGATTTTTTTCAACCACAATGTCACAGTTGTATTTACTGGTTATATTTCACTCTTAGAAATACAGTGCAGGCCACAAATGTACTTTATGGCAAAAAATAAGTGTTTTTTTTACTAATAATGTCACAGTTGTATTTACTGGTTATATTTCAATCTCCTAAATACAGTGCAGGACGCACATATACTTTATGGCAAAAAATCGGTGATTTTTTTCACCAACAATGTCACAGTTGTATTTACTGGTTATATTTTACTCTCAGAAATACATTGCAGGCCGCAAATGTAGTTTATGGCAAAAAATAAGTAATTTTTTTCAACCACAATGTCACAGTTCTATTTACTGGTTATATTTTACTCCCAGAAATACAGTGCAGACCGCAAATGTACTTTATGGCAAAAAAAAAAAGGATTTTTTTTCACCAACAACGTCCCAGTTTGTCCCCTAAGAATCTAACAGATGGATTTACTGAATTGATTACACTGTCACATATGCACCACAGGGGTACTTTACAGAACAAAATGTGAATATGTCACCCCCTGAACTCACAGACGGATTGCCTATATTATTTTCCCTTCCCCTGGCACATATGCAAGGCAGGTGCACTTAAAAACTGGATATATGTCGCCCACTGAACTACAAGAACAGGATTAACTTATTGTCCCTGGAACATATGCAAGTGTAAGTGCACTACACTTGCACAAAATGGCCTCTGACGCCCACCTTATTAACAGACAGATTAAAACGTATTTTTCTTTGTGACTTTGCTCAGGGCAGGGTGCAAAAATGTTGCATTGCATCCACAAAAAAAAAACGCTGTAGATCGCAGACTTAACACCAAGCTCTGATATCAGATTCTTTCCTTATCTCTCCCTTACAGCAGCAGCATCCTATCCCTACACTAGTAAGAGCTGACGTGATGTGCGGCGCTACGTGACTCCAGCTTATATAGAGGCTGGGTCACATGCTGCACTGGCCAATCGCAGCCATGCCATTAGTAGGCATGGCTGTGATGGCTTCTAAGGGGACACAGACACATCTTAAACGCTTGTTGATTGGCTGCCCTGCAGCCTTTCAACAAGCTTTATTAAATGGCCGAACAACAAACTCCAACCCAAACTTTTACGGAAATGTTCGGGTCCGGGTACCAAAAACCCTAAAGTCCGGTATGAACCCGAACTTTACAGTTGGGGTTCGCTCAACACTAAATGCAATCTGACAGCACCATGTTGTAGAGCAGGAGAAGCTGAGCAGCTTGATATATATTTTTGTGGATAAAGATTCAGTAAAACCTGTAATTTATACATTTATATCTCTGCTTTTTTCTACCTTCTGTGAGCAGCATTGGTATAGGAGTGAGGCGGTATTAGTGATAGATAGCATAGAGTGATAGCTGTCACTCGCTGTTAACTCCTTCTCCCTGTACTGATAGCACTTTACAGGGCTGCAGATGTAAATATAAAAATTACCAAGTTTTACTGAATGTTTTCCCACACAAATATATATCAATCTGTTCAGCTTCTCCTGCTCTATAACATGCTGTTTTCAGATTGCATTGCATTTTTGGGTGACAAGTCCTCTTTAAATTGTTACATAGTTACATAGTTAATATAGTTGAAAAAGGACATAAGACCATCCAGTTCAACCAAGGGATAGGTGGGGAAGTGAATCCCAGAAGGAAATGAAACTAAGATTTCTACACATTTTCATAAGCGGTAATGTGTTTTACTTTTAAGAATTTATCTAAACCCTTTTTAATACTGTTCACTGTTCCTGCTGTGACCATGTCCTGAGGAATTCTATTCTACAGATTCACAGTTCTTACAGTAAAGAAGCTTTGACGCTTCTGAAGACTGAACTTTTTCTTCTCAAGTCGGAGGCAGTGCCCCCTTGTCTTTTGAGGGCATTTTACATGGAACAGTTTTTCAACGTATTTTTTGTATGGCCCATTTATATCTTTGTATAGGTTAATTATGTCCTCCCTTAGAGATCTCTTCTCAAGACTAAATAAATCAATTTTTTAAATCTTTTTTCATAAGTAAGACCCTCCATGCCCCTTATCAGTTTAGTTGCTCTCCTCTGTACTTTTTCCAGCTGCAGAGTATCCTTTTTATGGACTAGTGCCCAGAACTGAACTGCAAATTCCAGATGAGGCCACACCAATGCTTTGTAAAGTGGTAATATTACATCCCTGCCCCCTGGTAGCCTTAGAAGCAGCTGATTGACATTGCATGTCAATCTATTGATCTATGATCAATCTATGATCTATGACCCAAATCCTTCTCTATAAGTGACTACCCCAGTGTTACATCCCCTAGGACATATGAAGCACAGAGATTATTATTACCAAGATGCTTAACTTTACATTTATCAACATTGAACCTCATTTGCCAAGTTGATGCCCAATCACTCAGGTTAGGTTAAGTTGTAGTTTATGGACATCTTCCATAGACTGTACAGTACTACATAGCTTAGTGTTATCTGCAAAAATAGAAATGGTGCTATTAATCCTCTCCTCGATATCATTAAAAAATAAATTAAATAATAGAGGACCCAGCACTGAACCTTGGGGTACACCACTTATAACCCCGGACCATTCTGAATAGAAATCATTGACCACAACTCTCTGGACACGGTCCTTAAGCCAGTTTTCAATCAAATTACAAACTACGCTTTTCAAGCCTATAGACCTTACTTTACCTATCAAACGTCTATGAGGGACAGTATCAAAAGCCTTGAAAAATAACATTTCCAACAAGCTCTACCATATTTAACAGAACATTGTCCCTAGTGGGATCATCTACAAACTGGCCCATAAAGTGGTCCTGCAGTGAGTTGAGGAATCTTCTCCCTTTTACGGTTGAGGCAGAACCATGACCCCAGTCAATGTCTGGGAAGTTAAAATCTTCTATTATGACCACTGTGCCAGCCTGTGCAGCCTGCTCTATTTGGTTATACAGTTGTATCTCTGTGATGTTAGGGGGTCTATAGATTACTCCAAGTATTATTTTTTCAGTGTTTATATCCTTTTGAAATTCCACCCATAAGGTTTCAACATGCTCACCATCTGCACCAACAATTGCCTCTTTCACACTTGTGTTCAGATCACTCCTCGCATACAGGCACACACCACCGCCTTTTTTATTGACCCTGTCTTTTCTAAATAGTGTAAAACCCTCAATATTTACAGCCCAGTCATGCGAAGAGTCCAACCATGTCTCAGCCACACCAACTACATCCATGTGTTCTTCTAGTACCCCCCGGCTCCCCCATTTTGCTAGCAGGACTTCTGGCATTTGGAAAATACATTTAAAATTACTATTACCTGTAAAGTCAATATTTTTGGGTTACCTTGGTTGATGCTTATATGCAACAGGTTCTTGTTACCAGTAGTTCTATTTATAATTGGAGTATAGTTCTACCCAGTCTTATCCCTACTTTCCTCACTAACCCCAGCCCCCACTGTTCCGTTCTCTATCTACACTATCTACCCCCTTATTATAATGATCCCCCACCCTCCCCCCTGATCCTAGTTTACAAGCTGCTCCAGCCATCTAACCGTTTTTCCCCCCAGAGCAGTTGCACCCTCTCCATTAAGGTACAGCCCGTCCCTACTGTAGAGCCTGTAACCGACCGAGAAGTCGGCCCAGTTCTCCATGAACCCAAACCCTTCCTTCCTGCACCAGCTTCTGAGCCACTTATTTAACTCCCTAAGCTCCCGTTGTCTCTCTGGTGATGCTCATGGCACTGGTAGTATTTCTGAAAACACTACATTGGAGGTCCTGGACTTGAGCCTCTCTCCTAGTTCCCTAAAATAATTTTTAAGGACCTTCCATCTCCCCCTGACTTTGTCATTGGTGCCAATGTGTACCATGACCACCGGGTCTTCCCCAGCCCCACCCAGCAATCTGTCACTCTGATCTGCAATATGCCGAACCCGAGCACACGGAAGACAACACACAGTTCGGCATTCACGGTCTCGGCGACAGATGACCCTGTCTGTCCTCTTAATAATAGAGTTCCCTACCACCAGCATTATCTGTCTGACCTTTGCTGCACTCCTTTTCCCAACCTTCCTTCAGTGGTCATCCTCCTGGTTGCTAGTTCATCCTCCTGGGCTTTCATCCCTAATATCAGTCAGATTTATTAGGGTGTTCCAGCTCAGGACTAGCCTCCCTGGCACTTTTCCCTCTACCGCTTCTTCCTACATTAACCCAACTGCTGACCTGATAGTACTGATTTTGCCGTCCTCCTCCCATCTCTATTTCACTGACCCCAGTCAGTGCCTGCACAGTGAGGTCTAAGCCTCTCTCCAGTTTTTCAATTCCCCTAAGTATTTCAAGTTGCTTATTTAGATCCAAGATCTGGGCTTCCAAATATGCAACATGATTGCATCTAGTGCAAATGTATTCACCATCGAATGGCTCTTCAAGGCATGCATACATTGCACAGGACACACACTTAGTAGCATTGTCCATGGAGCACATGTTTAGATGTGGATGAACAGTAAAGAAGGAAAACAGTAAATTTGAGTTAAGATTCAGATCCTGTCTGTGTGGAAGATGCCCTCTATCAGGACTAATTATGTTTGCTCTACTGCTCCAAATTAATAGTAACCCAAGGGTTTTACGTGCACGGAAGAAAATAACAGTGACACACACAATGGGATCAAAGCAAATTCTCAATTATTACAGGAAGTACAGCAGGTTATAAAGATATCAGAGGGCCATTCCCCCTGAAACATGTGTCATCGTCACATTGGCTAGAATATGAAAACAGGAAAAGAGATAACACTTGGCATCTGCACATTGAGCATTATTTTACTGACTCTGGTATGTGAACTATGTAAATATCTAGCTGTAAGTGCAATATTGTAATGGAGTCTTCACTAACAGCAGAAAAGCATATATATGACGTAGCAAGGCTTGTTCTCTTCGGTAGGATGGAAGAAGGTACCTCTGGAGAAGATAAGGTGTTTTCTGAAAGTTGGAGTATATGGGAGCTTTCTTGGCTGATTCAACGAATGATGGCCAAATCTCTATCAGTCCCCCTTTGGACCTCATACTTTCCCTAATAAAGCCTAGCACATCTGTCGCAATGCTCTGAATCCTCTTCACCAGCTTTCATGACAACTTATTCTAGTGTATAGCCTCCCATGACACTGGGGAAGTCAACTGTCTGTCCCTACGGTCGGGATCTCCAGGTGGTGTTGTAAGCAGTAGGGGGATCCAACAGAACTAGGTGGACTTTGTCTCGCATCCTCATGAAATTCTCTCATGATCATCTCCGGGTAGCCTTAGCTATGGCTTTGAACAGAAGCCTCCTAATGCAGGGGATGATACAACAGACAATTACTGCAAAGATCAATAACACAATGTCTATAACTATTCCAATTTGTAACAAGGTCTGTTTCCAATTTTTAATCCAGTTTTCTAACCAATTTTCCCATGAACTATCCACCCCAGAATTTCTCTTTAATTCTTCTGAGAGAAAGTAAGTCCACTCATGACCTGACCATTTGGTCCTAAGTTATCAGGAATTACGGTACAGCAGGTTTCACAAATCATTTTGCACACACTACCCTTTTCTGCTATTAGCATGTCCAGGGCCATTCTATTTTGGAATGCCATAACACTAGTGGGCCCCAGCTGCTCCACTATACCCTTCAATGCATCTCTGGTGTAATTCACAAATCTCTGCTGATTATTAGTGATGTCGCGAACATAAAATTTTCCGTTCTCAAATGTTTGCGAACGGGCGAACCGGGAGAACCGCCATAGACCTTCAATAGGCAGGCGAATTTTAAAACCCACAGGGACTCTTTCTAGCCACAGTAGTGATGGAAAAGTTGTTTCAAGGGTAGAGATGAGCGAACTTTAAAAAAAAGTTCGGCGTTCGGCGTTTGGGTTGTGGTAACTTGCGCATCCCATTATGGATTCCACTATCGCGGCATATGGAATCCATAAGGGCCGGCTTCCACCAACCCGAACTGTTGAACAGCCGAAGAACCTGGGGTGACGTCACCGTCATTTGATTAGTGCAGGGGCCGTGGCTCAGCACTGGATTTGATCCCGTGCTGAGCCACGCCCCCTGCACTGATCACATGATGGTGACGTCACCCCAGGTCCTTCGGCTGTTCAACAGTTCGGGTTGGTGGAAGCCGCCCCTATGGATTCCATATGCCGCGATAGTGGAATCCATAACGGGATGCACGAGTTACCACAACCCGAACGCCGAACGCCAAACTTTTTTTTAAAGTTCGCTCATCTCTATTTAAGGGGACTAACGCCTGGACTGTGGCATGCCGGAGGGGGATCCATGGCAAAACTCCCATGGAAAATTACATAGTTGACGCAGAGTTGGGTTTTAATCCATAAAAGGCATAAATCACCTAACAATCCAAAATTTATTTGAACAACGTGGTTTAAAACATCCAGTGTGTGTATATGATCAGGTATGATGTTGTAATGATCAGGTAGTGTAAGGGTTACACCCGCTTCACAGACATTGACAGACCAAACTCCCCTTTTAATGCACCGCAAACAACCGCAAACAGTCCATTTGCACAACCGCAAACTCCCCATTTGCACAAGGTTGGATACCAAGCTAGCCATGTCCCGGTGATGTCATTGAAGGTTTCTTCCTCCACCCAGCCACATACAACACCAAGGGTCCCCGAAAGGTGAATTGAATTGATTTTTCAAACGGGAAATGGTTAAAAACGCTGGCTCCCTCCCCTTTGTTTTAATCCACGGTCACTGCATCTGCGCCGTGCAATTTACTCTCACACCCGATATGAGTGTTATTTTCTGTAGTTCTCTTCTCATCAGTTTAATCCCTGTTAAGTCCCCAATCTGGGGTCCATTTATTGAATTGATTTTTCGAACGGGGAGATGGTTAAAAACGCTGGCTCCTCCCCTTTGTTTTAATCCACAGTCAATGCGTCTGCGCCATGCATTTTACTGTCACACATATGAGTGGTATTTTCTGTAGTACTATTCTCATCAGTTTAATCCCTATTACGTCCCCTATCAGGACGTGTATTGAATGAATTTTAGATAAGTGGTAGTACGCGTGCTAGGTACTGTGCCACCCGGTATGAGTGCTGGGCACTAGCAGAGGGCACACTACAGTCTGTGGGCCTGACATACATACACTGGCAGGCAGGCAACTGAAATTAGATTAAAGTGTACAGATAAAGTACCTTATTTTAGGCAACGTGCAGTGCCACACATTATGATTGATGGGCAGCATTGGCAGAGGTCACACTACAGTCTGTGGGCCTGATACACACTGGCAGGCAACTAACCTTAGATTAAAGGGTAAAAATGAAATGCCTTTTTTGATGCAAAGTCCTGTACCACCCGGTATGAGTGGTGGGCACTGGCAGTGGGCACACTACAGTCAGTGGAAGCGGGCCTGACACACACTGGCAGCAGGCAGGCAACTGAAATTAGATTAAAGTGTAAACATTAAAGAGGACCTTTCATCAAAAATATTCATGGGATACTTATACCATCTTGTAGGGCTGCTGCCGCTGATGTCCGCACATAGTTTTTTTTTTCAAACGCCCCCAGTTCGCCCGCAGCGCTCCGGTATCTTCTGTGCCTCTTATGCTAATGAGGCAACTTGGTTATAGTAGGAGGTTTCATTTAGTTTAGCCAGGGAGCCCTTGCTAAGAGAGGAGCGCTGCGATTGGATGCGCTCGCTGCCAGAGAGAAGAGACACCGCCCACCATAACTAAATGAAACCTCCTACTATAACCAAGTTGCCTCATTAGCATAAGAGGCACAGAAGATACCGGGAGCGCTATGGGCGAACTGGGGGCGTTTGAAAAAAAAACTATGTGCGGACATCAGCGGCAGCAGCCCTACAAGATGGTATAAGTATCCCATGAATATTTTTTTGATGAAAGGTCCTCTTTAAATGCCTTTTTTATCGGCACGCTAGTGGGCACACTACATTTAGTGGAAGTGGGCCTGACACACACAGGCAGGCAACTGAAATTAGATTAAAGTGTAAAAATGAAATGCCTTTTTAATGCAAAGTCCTGTGCCACCCGGTATGAGTGGTGGGCACTGACAGTGGGCACACTACAGTCAGTGGAAGTGGGCCTGACACACACTGGCAGGCAACTAACCTTAGATTAAAGGGTAAAAATGAAATGCCTTTTTAATGCAAAGTCCTGTGCCACCCGGTATGAGTGGTGGGCACTAGCAGTGGGCACACTACAATCAGTGGAAGAGTTAAGATTCAGATCCTGTCTGTGTGGAAGATGCCCTCTATCAGGACTAATTATGTTTGCTCTACTGCTCCAAATTAATAGTAACCCAAGGGTTTTACGTGCACGGAAGAAAATAACAGTGACACACACAATGGGATCAAAGCAAATTCTCAATTATTACAGGAAGTACAGCAGGTTATAAAGATATCAGAGGGCCATTCCCCTGAAACATGTGTCATCGTCACATTGGCTAGAATATGAAAACAGGAAAAGAGATAACACTTGGCATCTGCACATTGAGCATTATTTTACTGACTCTGGTATGTGAACTATGTAAATATCTAGCTGTAAGTGCAATATTGTAATGGAGTCTTCACTAACAGCAGAAAAGCATATATATGACGTAGCAAGGCTTGTTCTCTTCGGTAGGATGGAAGAAGGTACCTCTGGAGAAGATAAGGTGTTTTCTGAAAGTTGGAGTATATGGGAGCTTTCTTGGCTGATTCAACGAATGATGGCCAAATCTCTATCAGTCCCCCTTTGGACCTCATACTTTCCCTAATAAAGCCTAGCACATCTGTCGCAATGCTCTGAATCCTCTTCACCAGCTTTCATGACAACTTATTCTAGTGTATAGCCTCCCATGACACTGGGGAAGTCAACTGTCTGTCCCTACGGTCGGGATCTCCAGGTGGTGTTGTAAGCAGTAGGGGGGATCCAACAGAACTAGGTGGACTTTGTCTCGCATCCTCATGAAATTCTCTCATGATCATCTCCGGGTAGCCTTAGCTATGGCTTTGAACAGAAGCCTCCTAATGCAGGGGATGATACAACAGACAATTACTGCAAAGATCAATAACACAATGTCTATAACTATTCCAATTTGTAACAAGGTCTGTTTCCAATTTTTAATCCAGTTTTCTAACCAATTTTCCCATGAACTATCCACCCCAGAATTTCTCTTTAATTCTTCTGAGAGAAAGTAAGTCCACTCATGACCTGACCATTTGGTCCTAAGTTATCAGGAATTACGGTACAGCAGGTTTCACAAATCATTTTGCACACACTACCCTTTTCTGCTATTAGCATGTCCAGGGCCATTCTATTTTGGAATGCCATAACACTAGTGGGCCCCAGCTGCTCCACTATACCCTTCAATGCATCTCTGGTGTAATTCACAAATCTCTGCTGATTATTAGTGATGTCGCGAACATAAAATTTTCCGTTCTCAAATGTTTGCGAACGGGCGAACCGGGAGAACCGCCATAGACCTTCAATAGGCAGGCGAATTTTAAAACCCACAGGGACTCTTTCTAGCCACAGTAGTGATGGAAAAGTTGTTTCAAGGGTAGAGATGAGCGAACTTTAAAAAAAAGTTCGGCGTTCGGCGTTTGAGTTGTGGTAACTTGCGCATCTCATTATGGATTCCACTATCGCGGCATATGGAATCCATAAGGGCCGGCTTCCACCAACCCGAACTGTTGAACAGCCGAAGAACCTGGGGTGACGTCACCGTCATTTGATCAGTGCAGGGGCTGTGGCTCAGCACTGGATTTGATCCCGTGCTGAGCCACGCCCTGCACTGATCACATGATGGTGACGTCACCCCAGGTCCTTCGGCTGTTCAACAGTTCGAGTTGGTGAAGCCGCCCTATGGATTCCATATGCCGCGATAGTGGAATCCATAACGGGATGCACGAGTTACCACAACCCGAACGCCGAACGCCAAACTTTCTTAAAGTTCGCTCATCTCTATTTAAGGGACTAACGCCTGGACTGTGGCATGCCGGAGGGGGATCCATGGCAAAACTCCCATGGAAAATTACATAGTTGACGCAGAGTTGGGTTTTAATCCATAAAAGGCATAAATCACCTAACAATCCAAAATTTATTTGAACAACGTGGTTTAAAACATCCAGTGTGTGTATATGATCAGGTATGATGTTGTAATGATCAGGTAGTGTAAGGGTTACACCCGCTTCACAGACATTGACAGACCAAACTCCCCTTTTAATGCACCGCAAACAACCGCAAACAGTCCATTTGCACAACCGCAAACTCCCCATTTGCACAAGGTTGGATACCAAGCTAGCCATGTCCCGGTGATGTCATTGAAGGTTTCTTCCTCCACCCAGCCACATACAACACCAAGGGTCCCCGAAAGGTGAATTGAATTGATTTTTCAAACGGGAAATGGTTAAAAACGCTGGCTCCCTCCCCTTTGTTTTAATCCACGGTCACTGCATCTGCGCCGTGCAATTTACTCTCACACCCGATATGAGTGTTATTTTCTGTAGTTCTCTTCTCATCAGTTTAATCCCTGTTAAGTCCCCAATCTGGGGTCCATTTATTGAATTGATTTTTCGAACGGGGAGATGGTTAAAAACGCTGGCTCCCTCCCCTTTGTTTTAATCCACAGTCAATGCGTCTGCGCCATGCATTTTACTGTCACACATATGAGTGGTATTTTCTGTAGTACTATTCTCATCAGTTTAATCCCTATTACGTCCCCTATCAGGACGTGTATTGAATGAATTTTAGATAAGTGGTAGTACGCGTGCTAGGTACTGTGCCACCCGGTATGAGTGCTGGGCACTAGCAGAGGGCACACTACAGTCTGTGGGCCTGACATACATACACTGGCAGGCAGGCAACTGAAATTAGATTAAAGTGTACAGATAAAGTACCTTATTTTAGGCAACGTGCAGTGCCACACATTATGATTGATGGGCAGCATTGGCAGAGGTCACACTACAGTCTGTGGGCCTGATACACACTGGCAGGCAACTAACCTTAGATTAAAGGGTAAAAATGAAATGCCTTTTTTTGATGCAAAGTCCTGTACCACCCGGTATGAGTGGTGGGCACTGGCAGTGGGCACACTACAGTCAGTGGAAGCGGGCCTGACACACACTGGCAGCAGGCAGGCAACTGAAATTAGATTAAAGTGTAAACATTAAAGAGGACCTTTCATCAAAAAAATATTCATGGGATACTTATACCATCTTGTAGGGCTGCTGCCGCTGATGTCCGCACATAGTTTTTTTTTTTCAAACGCCCCCCCAGTTCGCCCGCAGCGCTCCCGGTATCTTCTGTGCCTCTTATGCTAATGAGGCAACTTGGTTATAGTAGGAGGTTTCATTTAGTTTAGCCAGGGAGCCCTTGCTAAGAGAGGAGCGCTGCGATTGGATGCGCTCGCTGCCAGAGAGAAGAGACACCGCCCACCATAACTAAATGAAACCTCCTACTATAACCAAGTTGCCTCATTAGCATAAGAGGCACAGAAGATACCGGGAGCGCTGCGGGCGAACTGGGGGGGCGTTTGAAAAAAAAAAACTATGTGCGGACATCAGCGGCAGCAGCCCTACAAGATGGTATAAGTATCCCATGAATATTTTTTTGATGAAAGGTCCTCTTTAAATGCCTTTTTTATCGGCACGCTAGTGGGCACACTACATTTAGTGGAAGTGGGCCTGACACACACAGGCAGGCAACTGAAATTAGATTAAAGTGTAAAAATGAAATGCCTTTTTTAATGCAAAGTCCTGTGCCACCCGGTATGAGTGGTGGGCACTGGCAGTGGGCACACTACAGTCAGTGGAAGTGGGCCTGACACACACTGGCAGGCAACTAACCTTAGATTAAAGGGTAAAAATGAAATGCCTTTTTTAATGCAAAGTCCTGTGCCACCCGGTATGAGTGGTGGGCACTAGCAGTGGGCACACTACAATCAGTGGAAGTCAGCCTGACACACACTGCCAGGCAACTAATCTTAGATTAAAGGGTAAAAATGAAATGCCTGTTTTGATGCAAAGTCCTGTGCCACCCAGTATGAGTGGTGGGCACTGGCAGTGGGCACACTAAATTTAGTGGAAGTGGGCCTGACACACACTGGCAGGCAACTAACTTTAGATTAAAGGGTAACAATTAAATGCCTTATTTATCGGCAAGCTACTTTGCCACACGGTATGAGTGGTGGGCACTGGCAGTGGGTACACTACAGTCAGTGGAAGTGGACCTGACACACACTGGCAACAGGCAGGCAACTGAAATTAGATTAAAGTGTAAAAATCAAATGCCTTTTTTTATGCAAAGTCCTGTGCCACACGGTATGAGTGGTGGGAACTGGCAGTGGGCACACTACAGTCAGTGGAAGTCGGCCTGAAACACACTGGCAGGCAACTAACCTTAGATTAAAGGGTAAAAATGAAATGCTTTTTTTAATGCAAAGTCCTGTGCCACCCGGTATGAGTGGTGGGCACTGGCAGTGGATGCACTACATTTAGTGGAAGTGGGCCTGACATACACTGGCAGGCAACTAACTTTAGATCAAAGGGTAAAAATAAAATGCCTTATTTATCGGCAAGCTACTGTGCCACACGGTATGTGTGGTGGGCACTGGCAGTGGGCACACTACAGTCAGTGGAAGTCGGCCTGACACACACTGGAAGGCAACTAACCTTAGATTAAAGGGTAAAAATGAAATGCCTTTTTTTATGCAAAGTCCTGTGCCACCCGGTATGAGTGGTGGGCACTAGCAGTGGGCACACTACAGTCAGTGGAAGTGGGCCTGACACACACTGCCAGGCAACTAACCTTAGATTACAGGGTAAAAATGAAATGCCTTTTTTTATGCAAAGTCCTGTGCCACCCGGTATGAGTGCTGGGCACTAGCAGTGGGCACACTACAATCAGTGGAAGTCAGCCTGACACACACTGCCAGGCAACTAATCTTAGATTAAAGGGTAAAATGAAATGCCTTATTTATCGGCTAGCTACTGTACCACATGGTATGAGTGGTGGGCACTGGCAGTGGGCATACTACAGTCAGTGGAAGTGGACCTGACACACACTGGCAACAGGCAGGCAACTGAAATTAGATTAAAGTGTACAAATCAAATGCCTTTTTTTATGCAAAGTCCTGTGCCACCCGGTATGAGTGGTGGACACTGGCAGTGGGCACACTACAGTCAGTGGAAGTCGGCCTGACACACACTGGCAGGCAACTAACCTTAGATTAAAGGGCAAAAATGAAATGCCTTTTTTGATGCAAAGTCCTGTGCCACCCGGTATGAGTGCTGGGCACTGGCAGTGGGCACACTACAGTCAGTGGAAGTCGGCCTGACACACACTGGAAGGCAACTAACCTTAGATTAAAGGGTAAAATGAAATGCCTTTTTTGATGCAAAGTCCTGTGCCACCCGGTATGAGTGGTGGGCACTGGCAGTGGGCATACTACAGTCAGTGGAAGTGGACCTGACACACACTGGCAACAGGCAGGCAACTGAAATTAGATTAAAGTGTACAAATCAAATGCCTTTTTCATGCAAAGTCCTGTGCCACCCGGTATGAGTGGTGGGCATTGGCAGTGGGCACACTACAGTCAGTGGAATTCGGCCTGACACACACTGCCAGGCAAGTAACCTTAGATTAAAGGGTAAAAATGAAATGCCTTTTTTGATGCAAAGTCCTGTGCCACCCGGTATGATTGGGCGGCACTGGCAGTGGGCACACTACAGTCAGTGGAAGTCGGCCTGACACACACTGGCAGGCAACTAACCTTAGATTAAAGGGTAAAAATGAAATGCATTTTTTGATGCAAAGTCCTGTGCCACCCTGTATGAGTGGTGGGCACTGGCAGTGGGCACACTACAGTCAGTGGAAGTCGGCCTGACACACACTGGCAGGCAACTAACCTTAGATTATAGGGCAAAAATGAAATGCCTTTTTTGATGCAAAGTCCTGTGCCACCCGGTATGAGTGCTGGGCACTGGCAGTGGGCACACTACAGTCAGTGGAAGTCGGCCTGACACACACTGGAAGGCAACTAACCTTAGATTAAAGGGTAAAATGAAATGCCTTTTTTGATGCAAAGTCCTGTGCCACCCGGTATGAGTGGTGGGCACTGGCAGTGGGCACACTACATTTAGTGGAAGTGGGCCTGACACACACTGGCAGGCAACTAACTTTAGATTAAAGGGTAAAAATGAAATGCCTTATTTATCGGCTAGCTACTGTGCCACATGGTATGAGTGGTGGGCACTGGCAGTGGGCACACTACAGTCAGTGAAGTGGACCTGACACACACTGGCAACAGGCAGGCAACTGAAATTAGATTAAAGTGTACAAATCAAATGCCTTTTTTATGCAAAGTCCTGTGCCACCCGGTATGAGTGGTGGACACTGGCAGTGGGCACACTACAGTCAGTGGAAGTCGGCCTGACACACACTGGCAGGCAACTAACCTTAGATTAAAGGGCAAAAATGAAATGCCTTTTTTGATGCAAAGTCCTGTGCCACCCGGTATGAGTGCTGGGCACTGGCAGTGGGCACACTACAGTCAGTGGAAGTCGGCCTGACACACACTGGAAGGCAACTAACCTTAGATTAAAGGGTAAAATGAAATGCCTTTTTTGATGCAAAGTCCTGTGCCACCCGGTATGAGTGGTGGGCACTGGCAATGGGCACACTACATTTAGTGGAATTCGGCCTGGCACACACTGCCAGGCAAGTAACCTTAGATTAAAGGGTAAAAATGAAATGCCTTTTTTGATGCAAAGTCCTGTGCCACCCGGTATGAGTGGTGGGCACTGGCAGTGGGCACACTACAGTCAGTGGAAGTCGGCCTGACACACACTGGCAGGCAACTAACCTTAGATTAAAGGGTAAAAATGAAATGCCTTTTTTGATGCAAAGTCCTGTGCCACCCTGTATGAGTGGTGGGCACTGGCAGTGGGCACACTAAAGTCAGTGTAAGTCGGCCTGACACACACTGGCAGACAACTAACCTTAGATTAAAGGGTAAAAATGAAATGCCTTTTTTGATGCAAAGTCCTGTGCCACCCTGTATGAGTGGTGGGCACACTACAGTCAGTGGAAGTTGGCCTGACACACACTGGCAGGCAACTAACCTTAGATTAAAGGGTAAAAATGAAATGCCTTTTTTTGATGCAAAGTCCTGTGCCACACAGTATGAGTGGTGGGCACTGGCATTGGGCACACTACAGTCTGTGGGCCTGCAGCTCCTCACACACGGGCAGGCCAGGCAACTGCAATATATATATGGAGAAAAAATAAATAAAAGCAGACTAATGTAGCAGCCCTAAAAAGGGCTTTTTGGGGTGCTATCAGGACGCTGTCCTTACAGCAGAGATCAGATGAGTCTTTCAGGACTGGAGTGGACACTGAATACACTAGCCCAGCTATTGATTTCCCTATTAAATCAGCAGCAGCTACACTGTCCCTCCTCTCACTAAGACTGCAGCATCCGAATGAATCTAAAATGGATGCTGTCCAGGAGATGGGAGGGAGGGTATGCTGCTGATTGGCTGGAATGTGTCTGCTGACTGTGAGGTACAAGGTCAAAGTTTGCTCAATGATGATGTATAGGGGGCGGACTGAACATCGCATCTGTTCGCCCACCGCGGCGAACGCGAAAAAGCTATGTTCGCCGGGAACTGTTGGCCAGCGAATAGTTCGGGACATCTCTACCGATTATAAAAGATGTAGTTGATCCAATCCACATGTTTGTTTATAGTAACTATTGGTATTAAAGAGGACCTTTCACTAAGATTTAGGTAATGAAATACTTATACTACCTTCCTGGTCGGCCCCTGCTGACGTCCAGGCAACATTTTTTTTTTTCAAAATAACCCCTAGTCCTTTTTCCTGGGGAGTGGTTTTCCTCTCCCTGGCTGCGAGCCAATCATAGCGCTGGGCTTGCAGCCAGGGAGAGGAAAACCACTCCTCAGGCAAAAGACAAGTCCCCGCCTCATACAAGAAATCTCCTCATGTGAAACTAAAGGGGACCAGAGGGCACGAACTATTATTCTGAAAAAAAAATTGTTGCCTAGATGTCAGCGGGGGCCGCTCAGGAAGGTAGTGTAAGTATTTCACTACCTAAATCTTAGTAAAAAGTCCTCTTTAAATATTCACTCCCTGCTGCCACTTGATTTCTGGCTTTGATTTCGTCTGGGACCCCCCTAGTCACTCCTATTACATCTATGTACACATGGGAATCGAGGCTGCCTCCTGGGCCGGTATCCCGCCTTCTCCTTACCATTGCCTCTCCTTGGGCATAACCAAATCCCAACCAGGATTCCTAATTTTTTCAATGGTTTTCTCCCAGTCAAGGGGATTAAATACATGGAAAGGCATCAACACCAGGGCTAAGGCACATTACCCATGCCAGGCAATTATCAACTTTGTCCTCAGTTCCATACCTGCACACAACAAGATCACATCCCTTAATGCTTGAGTTTCACAATATCCTTCACAATATCCTTCTGGAAATCTGCCAATGTTTTTCCCTTTTTTCCCTCTATTTCAAAACAGGTGTATTTCCCCTTGTATATGGTTATCCCTACCCCAGATTCAGGGGTTTATCTTAAGATTGGGAACTTCTCTCCCTAAACCTTGCATTCAATCATGCCAGCAGTCTGATTCATATACATCCTTGTAAAACATCAATATTAACTAGGACTTAAGTGAAGGGGCACAGTTCCTAAATGTGGTCTGGCTGTGGCACAGGTGATACACCCAGATCTGTTTACCTGTGATGCCGTGTACTTTATCCATTCCAACCAAAAGTTACGGTCAGAAAATCCTGTTTCCACTGACAGTGTCTCTTCTACAGTACAGAGGGGTCTAGCTTCTTTCCCTTGTAACAAGGGGTTGTGCTTTTGTATTGGCAGTAAACTGTGGGTAGGATTTGGGACAGGTCTGTCTGTGATTCCTTAAGGTGGAACTGTCCACAGGGCCCATATTTATCAGATGGATCTTTCCTCCAAACATACATTTCCAAGTCTGTTGATTGGGGGGATTCTATTGTCTGTTGGTCAGTGGGATATTTTCGACATGTTTTGAGCTGAGTTTTTCCCATATTCTTGGTATTTAAATGCATTCTGGTTACAAGAGGTTTCCCCCTTTTATCCTTTCTTTGCATCCCCTGAGCTGGTTTGTATCCCCAGCTGACTCCTGTTTTGGTAAGAACATTGGACCAGGCTGCACAGTACTCATTATTAATCCTGGTAACACATACATAGTACATAGTATTGATAGCAAAATCAAACATTGAACTGTCATGACATCTGCAATCCGCAACATCACAGAAGTTAAATTCAAACACCAGTATTGGCTCTGTTGTATTTACCCAGAAGACCCATGTGCCACTTGAGGCATCTGAGGCCCAGTATAAACATTGGGCCGTATACGCTCCCTAAAGACCCACACCCCCTCCCAACAGGAAGACCAGAAAGGATATTATTTTCAGCAGGCCTCTGTGTGGGTGGCTGGAACCTTCTTGCAATGTGAAGTGTGTGTCCAGTTCTTCTTCCCCTCGAGTTTCACTGACGTTGGAGTAGTTAGTAGAACCTGAAATGGGCCATCAAATCTAGGCTCTAGAGTCTTTCTGACATGCCTTTTCACCACAACCCAATCTCCTGGCTGAAGGGTATGACTTCCAGCAATCTGTCTGGGATCTGGAAGTGAAGAAAATACTCAAAAATGTAGGCCAATCAGGTGTTTACACAGAGCAGATACATAGGCAGACAAGCAATCATATTGCAAAGCAAGTTCTTGTGGAAAGTACTGTCCTAACTTGGGGGTACTCCCAAACAAAATCTCAAAAGGGGACAGCTTTTCCTTCCCCCTAGGGGTGTGTCTGACACTGAATAGGGCAATTGGAAGAGTCTCTGGCCATGGTTTACCAGTCTCTTGAGCCATTTTCAGCATTTTTAGTTTCAATGTGCCGTTCAGTCTTTTGGCTTAGCGGCTGCTTTGTAGTCTGTACGGGGTATGGAAAGCAAGGTGAGTCCCCAGTGCGGCCCATATCTCCTGGGCCACTTCAGCTGTGAAGGCAGTTCCTTGATCACTCTCTATAACTTCAGGTACCCCAAATCTGCAGACAATCTCATTTACAGTAACAGCTTCTTCACTGTTGTCTTCGCTCTCTGATTCGTCACAGGATAGGCTTCAGGCCATCCAGAGAACATGTCTATGACCACTAGAGCATACTGGAATCCCTGTGTAGGGGGCATTAGAATGTGGCCAATGTGGATCCTTTGAAAGGTTTTGGTGAACACTTGACAGGCACAGACCATGCAGTTATTTACATGCCGGGCAATGTATGTAGAGATGGCTGGAGCCAAGAAGATGTAGGATATGAGATTGTTTATGGCTTCCTTCCCGATATGAGTAGGGCCGTGTGCCCAATTCACAGTGACACCTTCAAAAGTTTTCTCCACCTTTCCTGGGGCATGGACCATTTCTTTGGTAGGGTAAAATTCACGTGGTCCACCTGTCTCGTCTCTTACGACCTTAGACCATGTCTGGGCTACCATCGTCTTCACTTTCTCATTGCAGCTTCCTTTGCTGCTCTGTCAGCTCTGGCATTTCCTTGGGTCTCTGGAGTATCTGTTTTTGAGTGTGCCTTGACCTTGAGTATGGCCACTTGCTTAGGGAGTGTCAGGGCCTCCTTTAGCACTTGCACAGCTTCAGCATGTTTTACAGGAGTTCCACTTGCAGTGATGAAATTGCGGCTCCTCCAGATGGGACCAAAATCATGAGCTACTCCAAAAACGTATCTGGAATCCGTGTATATGTTGGCAGTCTCCTTTAGCACTTGCACAGCTTCAGCATTTTTTACAGGAGTTCCACTTGCAGTGATGAAATTGTGGCTCCTCCAGATGGGCCAAAAACATTAGCTACTCTAAAAGCGTATCTGGAATTTGTGTATATGTTGGCAGTCTGCCACTCAGCCATCTTGCAGGCCTCAGTGAGGGATATCAGTTCAGCCTCCTGGGCAGACATGGCAGGAGAAAGAGGAGAGGCTTGTAGCACATCCTGTAAGAAGGTAACCGCATAGCCAGTATGATATCTGCCTTGATCATCTGCATATTGAGATCCATTCACAAACAGATTGAGATTAGGGTTGTCAAACATTGTTTCAGTCATGTTGAGGAGAGGATCAATCTCTTGCTTAATTAATTCCAAGCAATCATGGCAATCTCCAGAATAAAAGGCATGATCAGAATAAACATCTCCCTCCCCAACAATCCCCCCTTGAGGAGAAGGAAGGAGTGAAGCAGGGTTGAGGACATGACACCTAGAGATAGTCACAGTGTATAGAAGATAAAGAGAACACTGCATACGGCGGTGTCTAGCAGCTGAGAGATGTTTTGGTTGAGTTTGCTGGAGAATTGCAGAAATGTCATGGGGGGGGACAAAATCTGCAAAGGGTGACCCAGGACAATATCAGAAGTTTTGTCCAGAAGAAGATGGCAGGCATGAATGGCACATATACAGGAAGTCCCCCGAGCAACTGGATCCAAGCGGGCTGAGTAGTAGCCCAGAGGCCTGTTCCTGCCCCCGTGGCTTTGAGTAAGGACCCCTGTGGCATTTCCCTGACGTTCCATGACATACAGTCTAAAAGGCAAGTTGTAATTAGGCAGTCCTAGGGCAGGAGAGGAAGAAGCAGCTGCCTTCAACTGATTAAAACAGAGTTTTGCATCCTCTGTCAGATAGAATCGAGTGTGCGATATTCAGTCATATAGTGGTTGCATGAGAATAGAAGCATCTACAATCCAAGGGCAGTATGAGATGAGGACCAGGAAGGCCTGCAATTGTATTTGAGGTAGTTGGTTCTTGGATCTGCAAGATAGCCTTTTTCCTCTCTTCTGTAAGGTGTTTTGCACCAGGACTAAGGCAGTGTCCAAGGAACACTACTTTTGATTGACAACACTGGATTTTGTCTTTGGAAACCTTGCATCCCTGATCTGACAGGAAAAGGAGCAAGGAAATTGTCAGAACTTTTACGGATAAAAAGAGTCCATTATATAAGGCCTATATAGGTATATGAACAGGAACATTAAGAAAAGCCATTTTTGGTCTGATCTTGTTCGAGTTCAGTATCCTTGGACTTAAAATCACTAAAAGTTAGCAATCTGTGCAAAAGTGTTTACACAGTCTGGTCTTGGAAGAAGAAGATTTCCCAGGTTCAATAAAAGACAATTGCCCAGATAAAAGAATATGTTGAGTTTTCTCAGTGGATAGAAAGGATTTAATTTTACCATTCAATGTAATGTTTCTATTAATCAATAGGTGAATGGATTCTGGGTTTTATATGATACGTCCTGAAATTGTATGTTTTAACCTCTTAAGGACGCAAGGGTGTACATGTACGCCCTTGCGTCCTGGTACTTAAGGACCAAGGGCGTACTTGTACACCCTGCGAATATCCGATCACCGCTCGCTGCGCACGTGGCGGTGATCGGGACAAGATGCCTGCTGAAATCAATCAGCAGGCACCTTGGCACAATGCCCAGGGGGGTCCTGTGACCCCCCCATGTCAGCGATCGCAGCAAACCGCAGGTCAATTCAGACCTGCGGTTTCTGCGTTATCTTTAGTCTCTGATCCCCTCGGTCTGTGACAGCGGGGATCAGAGACTAAAATATGCCCCAAACTTATAAATTTTAACCCCCCCCCTGCACCCCGCCATATTAGTGTCCCCCCGGGCGGTGCAGGGGGGGGAAATTGCGGGCGGTGCTGCGGGTGGGCGGCGTGGGAGGCGGGCGGTGCGGCAGGTGGGATCGCAATTGCGATCCCCCACCCGCCTCCTTTCAAATGCTTTCCCTGGTGTCTAGTAGGTATAGCAGGGGGTCAGCACATTGCTGACCCCCTGCTATAAACTGCTGACATCTGTGCTGCTGAAGTCAGCAGTTTAACCCCTTCTATATCCGTACGGACCGCGGTATGGAAGGTGTTAACATGGAGGGAGCTCCCTCCCTCTCCCATCGGGGGGCTGCTGTACCTTTGCAGCCCCCCGACAGGATAGGATAGCAGAGGGAGGGAGCTCCCCTCCCTTCCCATCACCTGCTGATCTGTTATGGCAGCGGGTGATGGTTACCATGGCAGCAGGATGCTTTCAGAAGCGTCCTGCTCTCCATGGCACCTAAACTCTGAATAGGCTTTTGCTAAAGGCAAAAGCCTATTCAGACTTTGTAAAGTAAAAAATACAGTAAGTACACTATATAGTGTACTTACTGTATTATATAGACACCAGATCCACTGGATCTACAAGAACCAAGTGGGTCTGGGTCAAAAAAAAATGTCCAAAAAGTGAAAAAAAAGTAGAAAAGTAAGTAAAAATAAGAAAAATACATATCACTGAATAAAAATAAAAAAAATGAAATACACTACACATATTAGGTATCACCGCGTCCGTAAAAATCTCCTCTATAAAAATATCACATGACCTAACCCCTCATGCAAATAGCGTAAAAAAAATTAAAAAAAATGGTGTAAAAAAGCCACCTTGCATCACCTTGCATCACAAAAAGTGTAATACCAAGTGATCAAAAAGGCGTATGCCTCTCAAAATAGTACCAATAAAACCGCCATCTCATCCCGCAAAAAATGAGTCCTTACATAGGACAATCGCCCAAAAAATAAAAAAAATATGGCTCTCAGACTATGGAGACACTAAAACATAATTTTCTTTTCTAAAATGCTATTATTGTGTTAAAGTAAAATAAATAAATGAAAAGTAACATATTATGTATTGCCACGTCCGTAAAAACCTGCTCTATAAAAATATCACATTATTTAACCACTCTGGTAAATACAGTTAAAAAAATAAATTAAAAACAATGTAAAAAAAAAACATTTTTGTCACCTAACATCTCAAAAACTGTAATAGCAAGCGATCAAAAAGTTATATGCACCCAAAAATAGTGCCAATCAAACCGTCATCTCATCCCACAAAAATTTATACCCCACATAGGACAATCACCCCAAAAAAAAAAAAATATGGCTCTCAGACTACGGAGACACTAAAACATGATTTGTTTTGTTTTAAAAAATGATAATATTGTGTAAAATTTAAATAAATAAATAAAAAGTATACATATTTGGTATCGGCGCGTCCGTCGCAACCTGCTCTATAAAAAAAACACATGACCAAACCACACAGGTGAACACAAAAAAAAAATAAATAGATGCGGTGTCAAAAGCCATTTTTGTCACCTTATATCACAAAAAGTGAAATAGCAAGCGACCAAAATGTCATATGCACCCCAAGATAGTTCCAATCAAACCAACATCTCATCCCACAAAAAATGAGCCCCTACATAAGACAGTCACCCAAAAAGTAAAAATAAAATATGGCTTTCAGAATGTGAAGACACTAAAAAATCAATTTTTTTTTAAAATGCTGTATTATGAAAAAATGAAACAAAACCCCCCAAAAAGTATCCATATTTGGTATTGCCGCGTCCGTAGCAACCTGCTATATAGAAATATCACACAATCTAACCTGTCAGTTCAACGATGTAAATAACAAAAAATAAAAACGGTCCGAAAATAGCTATTTTTTTGCAAATTTTCCATTTTAATCCATTTTTCCAGTAACAAAGCAAGGGTTAACAGCCAAACAAAACTAAATATATATTGCCCCGATTCTCTAGTTTGCAGAAACACCCCATATGTGGTCGTAAATTGCTGTATGGCCAAACGGCAGGGCGTAGAAGGAAGGGAACGCCATGTGGTTTTTGGAAGGCAGGTTTTTTGACACCTTGTCCCATTTGAAGCCCCCCTGATGCACCCCTACAGTAGAAACTCCAAAAAAGTGACCCCATTTTGGAAAGTACGGGATAAGGTGGCAGTTTTGTTTGTATTATTTTAGGGTAAATATGATTTTTGGTTGCTCTATATTACACTTTTTTTGAGGCAAGGTAACAAAAAATATAAATTCTGAAATTTCATCTCCATTTGCCAATAACTCTTGTGGAAAACCTAAAGGGTTAATGACGTTTGTAAAATCAGTTTTGAATACCTTGAGGGGTTTAGTTTCTAGAATGGGGTCATTTTTGGGTGGTTTCTATTATGTAAGCCTCACAAAGTGACTTCAGACCTAAACTGGTCCCTAAAAAGTGGGTTTTTGAAAATTTCTGATAAATTTCAAGATTTGCTTCTAAACTTCTAAGCCTTGTAACGTCCCCAAAAAATAAAATGTCTTTCCAAAAATGATCGATACATAAAGTAGACATATGGGGAATGTAAATCAATAACTTTTTTGGGCGGCATTACTGTGTATTATAGAAGTAGAGAAATTGAAACTTGGAAAATTGCAAATTTTTCCAAATTTTTGGTAAATTTGATATTTTTTTATAAATAAAAATGAAATTTTTCGACTTCATTTTACCAGTGTCATGAAGTACAATATGTGACGAAAAAACAATCTCAGAATGGCCTGGATAAGAAAAAGCGTTTTAAAGTTATCACCATATAAAGTGACACTGGTCAGATTTGCAAAAAATGGCCTGGTCCTTAAGGTGAAATAGGGCCGTGTCCTTAAGGGGTTAAATGACTAAAAGTGTGTTGATTATATTATATAGAAGATATGGTCAGGGGATTTATTATAGAAATAGGCGAATTTCTTATATAGTCTAAATGTGTATGTTACTGTGTCACTATGGGGAGTTAATCATTTCAGTGTCAGGTGTTATTTCAAGAGGATTGCAGAGCGATATCAAGAACAATGTATCTTCATTAAGGACAAGTGCTATATGACGGTGTTTTTCTTCATATGAATGAAAAAGGCCTTAGTCATGTCTAGGAGTTGTGTACCTACAAATACTTGAGAATAGGTATAATCCTGGCTACACATTGGTATTTACATTGTATTGTTCTAGATGGTCTGTCTAAAATCCTAGTTAAAAATTATCCCTATTCCAAATTAAAGACAAAAAAGGAAAAATAGCTTTAATTGCAAAACCTTTTTACATGGATCTATAGTGCCATCTAATGGTAGGGGGAATCAAGATATATGTTGTGAGATTGATGGGCAAAATCCTATTAGTGATGTCACTAGTAAATGATCAAACCTGGCCAAGCTCCTTCCTGAATGGGATAAAAAGATATTATGGGCTGACAGAGGGGACAAGCTTCTTGAATGAACATCCTGAAACATCTTGACACATCTGATCCACATCTTGATCCATCTGATCCATTTGACCACTGTCCAGCCATTGAAGGCAGCCATCTTATAACCTTTGAAACTGATTTCTGCTAGCCGATATTCCGGTATAAATGTTCTCGATGTGGTGGCACACCTGTCCAACAATATGAAGTCTGGTGCACTCCACTGGGTCTACCCGTAGACCAAAAGAGATGAATGGAAATGGAACTGTGTAGAGGGGCACTCAGTATATCCCAACCATAGACCAGAATAATATAAAAAACTATTTATTAATCACTATAATAATTACCAATATGTACCATTGATCATACTCAATTCAAAACCACTTGATAAAACTTGATAAAAAATTCATATAGAATCATCCCTCTTAACAAATATCAGTCAAACATACATAAACAATCATATAGAGTGTCCATGAATTGATCATAGGAGACCATATATATGGCGATTATTGCCTCTTGATATACATACAGATGAGATTCTATATAGCCATAACCATACTACATGAGCCCAATTCACATTAGGTCCCGTTTTGTTTGAGTTTGCGTTTCATTTTGTAGTGATAGTTCGAATATAGTATTTAGTTCGCAACTTCAATGTACGCAATAGTATCTACTATGTTAGATTCACATATTCATTTGTGTCCACCGCATTCAATATGCACAGTATTTGCTCCAAAGTTTATACCATATAAGTGGCACACTTTGTTTGCTTATGTGTTCAAAAAGTCAGTACTTTACCGCTCCTTGATGGATGCACGGCTGTCCGAGTGTTTTCTTCTATTGCCCTTCCAGGACCTGTCGCGGCGTCCCACGTGGTCCTCTACGTCATCCACTGTGGTGTCCCACGTGACGCGTGCTCTAGCTTTAAATTGCTCCGGCCGTCTCAAGGAAGGTTTTTGTGATATAGCCTTTGGATACCCAACAAATCAATATTTCAATGTCTTCACAGTGCGGTATGATTTATCTTCAAACTCTCACTACTGTTCTGGCTCAGACGCGTTTCGGGACGCATAAATGTCCCTTCTTCAGTGGTAACAGTAGTGAGAGTGTAGTGAGAGTTTATACAAAATAATGTTTGACAAATCCTCCTCAGTGAAGGAGGAAGGAATTGTTGTCTGACACTCAAGGGGTGAAACTATAGAATATGCATGTGAGAGGCCCTTTAATAGTAATACTTAACTTTTAATACCATTGGTTAAAATAATGGCTCTAAACAGAAATATAAGATATCACTGTCATAGCACTTAGTAACGGGTGTCTGTAGATAAACCAGCTAACTAGGGGGTAGCAGATTGAGGGGGGGTGGATGCTGTAACCTAGTCTAAGGTGCTCAAGCCCTGGGTCTTACCCTATACAGCTAACTGCAGATGCAGGGGAAACCCTCACTGGCTGTTGCGGAGCACCCGCCCGAAAGGGCAACCCCCAGCCGCTGGAACCTATGGGACTAACTACAACACCCTGTTACTTGTGCTCCCTAAATAATAATAATAAAGATCCTCGTCCGACGCGTTTCCCCATGCAAAGAGTCGCATGGATCATCAGGGAATCAGAGGGATTCACGGGACCGCACAGCGCAGTGGCGTGGTGCCGTGCGTCCGTGTGTTTGTGGCAGTGGCAACTCCTGTAAGCGGGCTACGGCTATTTAAAGCCCAATGGTCCTCCCATTCTTATGAATGAACCAACCGTGAATCGGTTGATAATCCATGCATGCCCCTTCCTGCTGACGTCACTGCTGTGTCATCGCTCCAGCGGTCCGGCCCCTATTACATACAGCTTATGGCCGGCCTCTGCGAGCGATCCACCTACTGCCGTGACGTTTCAGAGAGGGCGCGTCTCATTTCCAAGGAGACCTTCACCGCGTCTCCGGCAGCTGCCTTTCCATCGCGATTACCTCAAACGCCTGGTACGAGTGGCAAAGAGACCATAGAATGTCATAGATTATCAGATCAATAAGATGGATCAATTCAGATATACAGATTACTTTATTGGTATAGGGAAAGGTGACCCATATAATTTATATAGAAAGAAATATATGCAGCTGCAGCAATTGCCCTGTATAAATTAATCCAAACCCAAAAATAGCATGGAGTCGGATTAATTCAAGCTGGACACATGGATTTATCCAAAATTACTGTCAACATAGAGTGTAATATTCCCCTATACTGGCAATCTGCATATTATATGATAATGCAGATGCCAGAAAATTAAATAATGAGACCCAATCAGAAGACAGAAGGTTACTCAATTTTTTATATATATCTTGTAATACCGAGGTCCAGAATAGATTACAGAAACGATTTAAAAGAGATGAACTCATTTTTTGTCCCGTTTTGTCCTCGTCATCTCCTTTTTTAGGCCAGGGACAGAATAAAGCTCCTTATGGTCTGAGAAACAAAACTTAAGTGACATATTGGATTACAGGGGGACAATAAATAAACAACAAATTGTCAACCTATCATCTTACAGCCTGACAGAAAATGATATTTCCCTGCTAACTAAGGGTGTGTCTTTTGTCCCTTCGGCACACTTCAATAAATTTGAATGGGCGAAGGATATTGCATTATTTATTAGAAACTATTATGGCACAAACATTTTAGGCTAGAAGATAAAAAGCAATGTGCAAGACTAGGGCTAAATCTGCAGGAATTAGAAGCGACTCGGACGTTGACTACAATAATGGATGAGGGGGAGAGAGATAGGGCACGTGGGCCGTTTACTCAGTTGAAATCAAAAGTACGAAGATGCCACCACCACTACCTGACTCAAGTATTACTATCTTTCATCAACTAGTAACACGTGACCTTGAAACCCTGAACTGTAAAAGGGGTCCCTCAAATCTTACTTATGATGAACGACAATCCTTAATCAGACTTGAAAGGGATTGTAACCTAGTGATAAAACCCTCTGATAAAGGGGGCAACCTCGTGGTAATGGACAGTATCATGTATAAAAAAATGTGCCTAACAATTCTGGAGGACAAATGCTCCTATGAGGTCCTCATAGAGGATCCAAGCAAAATGTACCTGGCAGAGCTGTCCACAATCCTGAATAGGGGTTTGTCACTAGGTTTAATCAGTAAGGAAGAATATGACTACCTCCTCCTCGAATACCCCACACTGGCAAAATTTTACTCCCTCCCCAAAATACACAAGGGGACAACCCCTTTGAAAGGGCGTCCAATTGTGTCGGGAGTGGGGAGTATTAGCCAAAATGTGGGGAATTATATTGATAAAATAATCCGTCCGTTTGTTGAAGCCTTACCTTCGTACATACGTGATACTGCAGATCTTCTACAGCGCCTGAACGGCGTATCACTGGATGAGACAACAATTCTGGCATCGATAGATGTCGAAGCCTTATATAGCTCAATTGAACATCATCTAGGCTTGCAGGCAGTCAAGTATTACCTCTCTATGAGGGATATCAGACTTACAGAACATAACAACTTCGTGCTGGATCTTCTTGAATTCAGTTTGACCAGGAACCACTTTGTCTTTAATGGCCGTTACTTCCACCAGCTCAGGGGTACCGCGATGGGCAGTTCTTGTGCGCCATCGTATGCAAATTTGCTCCTGGGCTGGTGGGAGGCCAACCACATCTGGTCGGATGAACTTACAGTGTGGCAAGACAAAGTGGTTCTCTGGTTACGATTTATAGACGATAATTTCGTTGTGTGGAGAGGTTCGGAAGCTTCTTTTGGGTCCTTTGTTAACCAGATAAATAATAACATCCTGGGTCTGAGGTTCACCTATGAGTGTAGTAGAACCTCTCTTCCGTTTCTAGACGTACTTATAGAAAGAGGGGTGGACCACTCCATCGTCACCTCAGCCTATAGAAAAAGTACGGCTACAAATAGTCTTTTACGGTGGGAGAGTGCCCACCCGTTTCCTCTACGCAAAGGCATCCCAAAAGGACAGTACCTGAGGATCCGCAGAAACTGCTCGACCTTTAAAAACTTTAAGGAGCAGGCTGCGGACCTCAGAGTAAGATTTAAAGATAGAGGCTACCCGGATGGGATCCTCAGGACAGCCTATGAGTCAGCGATAGAGGAAAAGAGGGGATCTCTACTACTGCCAAAAAGAAGGGAAGCAACAGATCCCACAGTGACGGGACTATACGCCTGATAGGCACCTATGATAGTGGACACCAAGAGGTGAGGAAAATCATCTCAAGGTACTGGGATATTTTAAGAGCAGACACGGATTTGGTAGACATCATAGGTCTGCGCCCACAGATTACCTTTAGAAGAGGCAGGAGTTTAAAAGATCGTCTGGTAAACAGTCATTTCTGCCCACCAACAAGTAAAGGTAATTGGTTATCGAGAAGACCTCTGGGTACCTTTAAGTGTGGGCATTGCGTCGCATGCGATCAGGTGAGGACCACTAAAAGGTTCCGCAGCTCGACAACAGGGGAGGAATTTCATATAAATGACTTTATTAACTGCCTTACTACCGGTGTAGTGTATCTAGCCCAGTGTTCTTGCCCACTTGACTATGTGGGCAAGACCAAACGTGAATTTAGGCGGAGAATACGGGATCACTATAACGATATAATAAATGAAAAGGACACCTCCATAGCACGTCACATCATACAGGTCCACAGGGGTGATGCATCCTGCATCAAATTTGTGGGGATCCAACATGTACCTCAACCACCCAGAGGAGGTGACTGGGATAAATTAATCCTTAAAGCAGAAACGAGATGGATCTATAAAATGGACTCGGTAACACCAAAAGGCCTAAATGAGTTCATCTCTTTTAAATCGTTTCTGTAATCTATTCCGGACCTCGGTATTACAAGATATATATAAAAAATTGAGCAACCTTCTGTCTTCTGATTGGGTCTCATTATTTAATTTTCTGGCACCTGCATTATCATATAATATGCAGATTGCCAGTATAGGGGAATATTACACTCTATGTTGACAGTAATTTTGGTTAAATCCATGTGCCCAGCTTGAATTAATCCGACTCCATGCTATTTTTGGGTTTGGATTTATACAGGGCAATTGCTGCAGCTGCATATATTTCTTTCTATATAAATTATATGGGTCACCTTTCCCTATACCAATAAAGTAATCTGTATATCTGAATTGATCCATCTTATTGATCTGATAATCTATGACATTCTATGGTCTCTTTGCCACTCGTACCAGGCGTTTGAGGTAATCGCGATGGAAAGGCAGCTGCCGGAGACGCGGTGAAGGTCTCCTTGGAAATGAGACGCGCCCTCTCTGAAACGTCACGGCAGTAGGTGGATCGCTCGCAGAGGCCAGCCATAAGCTGTATGTAATAGGGGCCGGACCGCTGGAGCGATGACACAGCAGTGACGTCAGCAGGAAGGGGCGTGCATGGATTATCAACCGATTCACGGTTGGTTAATTCATAAAAATGGGAGGACCATTGGGCTTTAAATAGCCGTAGCCCGCTTACAGGAGTTGCCACTGCCACAAACACACGGACGCACGGCACCACGCCACTGCACTGTGCGGTCCCGTGAATCCCTCTGATTCTCTGATGATACATGCGACTCTTTGCATGGGGAAATGCGTCGGACGAGGATCTTTATTATCATTATTTTAGGAGCACAAGTAACAGGGTGTTGTAGTTAGTCCCATAGGTTCCAGCGGCTGGGGGTCGCCCTTTTCGGGCGGGTGCTCGCGACAGCCAGTGAGGGTTTCCCCTGCATCTGCAGTTAGCTGTATAGGGTAAGACCCAGGGCTTGAGCACCTTAGACTAGGTTACAGCATCCACCCCCCTCAATCTGCTACCCCCTAGTTAGCTGGTTTATCTACAGACACCCGTTACTAAGTGCTATGACAGTGTTATCTTATATTTCTGTTTAGGGCCATTATTTTAACCAATGGTATTAAAAGTTAAGTATTACTATTAAAGAGCCACTTACATGCATATTATGTAGTGAGAGTTCTCTTATATGGGTGACCTTAATTGCTACGGACATCCTATTGAGGTTAAAATCGCCTCCAAAATGAGGCACGGACTTCCACTTGATCATGGAATGATGGCTCTTGATGGGATTCCCCGATTATTCAAATGCCTATACATATATATGTATTCTACATAAATATAATTATAATTCATTGACAGTTATCAAAGTGTAAAATCTAACATAATAAAATAAGATATAATAAAATATGATAAAATATAATAAAATAAAATACTATAATATCCAACTGGGGGAACCAACAATGCCGGTCTGGAAGTGGTTCACAAATAAATGTACTTGGAAAAGCTTGCAAATAGTTTGCACCTGATGGTGAATGTGAACAGGATGGTAAATATAGGCACGGAAGCCTAAAGGAGAGGAGAGATCGGCATGTTATATTTTACTCTTTGATAACTGCCAATGAATTATAATTATATTTATGTAGAATACATATATATGTATAGGCATTTGAATAATTGGGGAATCCCATTAAGAGCCATCATTCCATGATTAATTGGAAGTCCGTGCCTCATTTTGGAGGGGATTTTAACCTCCAATAGGATGTCCGTAGCAATTAAGGTCACCCATATAAAAGAACTCTCACTACACTCTTACTACTGTTACCACTGAAGAAGGGACATTTTTGCGTCCCGAAACGCGTCTGGACCAGAACAGTAGTGAGAGTTCGAAGATAAATCATACCGCACTGTGAAGACATTGAAATATTGATTTGTTGGGTATCCAAAGGCTATATCATAAAAACCTTCCTTGATCACGGCCAGAGCAATTCAAAGCTAGAGCCCGCGTCACGTGCGACGCCACAGTGGATGACGTAGAGAACCACATGGGACGCCGCGACAGGTCCTGGAAGGGCAATAGAAGAAAACACTCGGACGTGTGCCACTTATATGGTATAAACTTTGGAGCAAATACTGTGCATATTGAGTGCGGTTGACACAAATGAATGTGCGAATCTAACATAGATACTATCGCGTACATTGAAGTTGCGAACTGAATACTATATTCGAACCATCACTACAAAAGGAAACGGGAACTCAAACAAAACGGGACTTAATGTGAATTGGGCTCATGTAGTTTGGTTATGGCTATATAGAATCTCATCTGTACGTATATCAAGAGGCAATAATCGCCATATATATGGTCTCCTATGATCAATTCATGGACACTCTATATGATTGTTTATGCATGTTTGACTGATATTTGTTTAGAGGGATGATTCTATATGAATTTTTTATCAAGTTTTATCAAGTGGTTTTGAATTGAGTATGATCAATGGTACATATTGGTAATTATTATAGTGATTAATAAATAGTTTTTTATATTATTCTGGTCTATGGTTGGGATATACTGAGTGCCCCTCTACACAGTTCCATTTTCAGATATTCCAGTATACCTTACCTATATTTTGTAGGAGGGTTAATTAATAATATATCTTTATATATATATTCAATTAATCATACTTTGTGTAGAGTATCTGTTTCGGAATAAGGTTGGAGTGTAGCTACAGTATCATTCAAAACTTTAATCCGAATCAGACATTTGGTGCATATACTGGTAAAAACACAGTATCATCTCCAAGCAACTGAATTCAGTTCTAAGCCCTGTACTTTGATTTTCTTAAGATTTCCATATCATTGATTGCTTTTATGATTATATTGTCACCGATTTTTATATATATTAATTTGCACTGTATTATTATTTAATAAATATATATTTTGAGTTACCACTGCCTTTTTGTCGTCTAACTTAGCGGAGATCACAAGCTTGTTTTAGCTTGGTATTTATGATAATAATTTAGAATCTCCTCCCCTATACCGTAGGTTCTAAGTTATTTACATAAATTATATAGACTGTTAATCGGAGATAGTATAAATATCCCGACAAAAACGAGGCATCTGAACACATACAGGTGTCTTGTGCGCAGACTAAAAGATCATCCACATACTGGAGCAGGACAACATCATCATGAACTTGCTTCCAATCATCCAGGAGGGAAGACATTACTGAATTGGGATGGGCCATTTTGAGCTCCATGCGACATGACTGTCCAGGTATACTGTGACCCCCCATGGGTGAAGGCGAAAAGGTATTGGCATTCAGAGTGTAAAGGCACAGAGAAAAAGGCATTAGCTAGGTCAATGACTGTAAAGGCCGCTGCATCCGGTGGTACTGCAGAAAGCAGGTTTTATTTATTTTTTTAAGAAGGCCTGTAACTGTTGAGTGACAGCATCAATCTGTGCTACAGACAGGGGATACTGCGGTTTGCGAGGGAGAACTACACCTGGTTTCAGGTGTACCATCACAGACTGCACCCGAAGCCTGCCTACATCTTGTGGTCCTTTTGCCCATAGCGTCTCAGGTATGACAGAAAAAACAGCAGCTGGAAGTGAACCTTCAGGCGGACAGTCTTCTAGGGACATAAAAGTAGCCAACATGACTGTCTCCTCTGGCTGAAGGGGAGTGAAAAGGGTGACTTTTCCATTGGGCTGAAACTGTATAGTGGCTGTAATTTTCTATAGCAGATCTGCACCCAAAAGGTTAAGTAGACAAGTGGAGGAGACTACAAACTGTTAAAGCACTTCATTGGACGGCTTTGGTCCAAAAGAAATACTGAGCGGATTTGTTAAGGGAGAGAATCGAGCATGGCCATCAATGCCGATGCACTGCACAGTAATGTTGTCCAGGAAGGAGGGTCAGGGATCTCATTACGTTGGATTACACTTCTGGCTGCACCAGTATCCACAAGAAAAGTATGTATGTCTCCCCCTATCTGAAGCTGGACTGTAGGTGCAGGTCCACAGTGGGGAGAGAGGAGGGCCATGGTGGGGTTGGCTCCTCCGATATGTGGATTTGGCATGCCCCTGTCCTAGGGGGCGTGGTACCTCTGAATTTGGATCGCCTAATCTGCCAATCTGGTCCTAGCTTAAGTCTATAACAATTCACAGAAATGCACTGAAGATTGATAGGTTCTTTGGTATTCTTCATCCCCATGGTTCAGACCTAGCAGTTTCTTAGCCATGGAATGCACAAAAGAGTAAAGAAAGAAATCGGCAGCACTGCTGCAATTCGCCTGGAGCACCCCAATAGGTGATGCAACCACGACCAACCAGCTGGTGTCCGCAAGACGCTCCACAGGTGAGCAGAGACATGATTACAAAAAAAACATGAAAAACAGGGCATACTCATGAATATAGCACAACAATGTATACGGGCAAACAAAATAGGCCAAGATGGGGATACATAAGAAAACTATGCACAGCGGTGAAGAAACAGGTTGGGGATATAAGCGCTCAAACAAATAGAAAATTACATTAAAGAAACACAGCCATGTCGTTTTTGTCATTAAGGCCGTGTGGGCCAATAGCATTGGTCCTGATGATCGACCGTTCCTCTCGCTGCAGCAAGAAGTGGTGGCAGTCACCACCCCTAGGTTTGGCCCCACCGCCTCAATCCCTGCAAAGGAGAGGCGGAGCGAGTCATCGCCATGCACGGCGCGGATATGCTCCACAAGGCGGGGAGAACCACGTCCCGTTCTAATTGAGCCTAGGTGCTCACGCAGCTGCTCAAAGAGTGGTCTAATGGTTTTACCAATATAGAACATATGGCATACACAGATTTTGGCATAAACTACAAAAGACGTGCGGCAAGTAATAAAATCCTTCACTTTATGTGTGACATTACCAAGATGCTAAATCTTGCTCTGTGAGTTATGTGGGCAAAAGGAACAAGTACCACATTTATAGTTCCCTAGTGGCTTTTGGCTCTGTAGCCAATTCACTTATTTAGGTCGTCTCAACACACTATTGGACTAGTTTGTTCCTGAGAGTATAGCACCTCCTAAATGTAATCAAAGTTTTTTTGGAGGCCAAGTCCCCCAAACTAGAGTTGCCCTTGTCAGCCCGATATCAGCGGCAGCGCTAAATTTAAATGCAAACGCGAACCTGTCACTGTCACGTTCCCTGATCCTGTCAACTAAGAGATTGTGGCGTGTGTAATGGCTGGCACTGTGTAAGGCTGCAAGAACGTCCCTACGTGGGTAACCCCTCTCTAGCAGTCTCTCCTTTCACTGGTGGGCCTAATGAAACTAGCCCCCATCAGTGCTATTAATTCTGCGGAGTCGGATGAACTGCCCAAAAGGATGGAAACTGGTCTGGTGGAGCAGCGAGTTTCTTAGCCATGGTTGGCCAAAAATAATCCCCTGCCTTAATTTCAGTAAGTCCGGATAGATCTCTCCATGTGGCAGAATGTGTTTTTCTGATTTGTTCTAATGCCCTATAGAGGGGCATGGGATGTTATTCGGGGTTGGGGAGAGAGTTCACCAGATTGGTGGCCTGTGTAGGGTTCAAAGTCGTGTATCTCCCTGATGGTTCATTTCAGTGGAAGGCTTAGGAGTCTGGGCTTGTCTGGTCAGGACTTCTATTTGTTGGGTTAATCTGGTCACCTCCAGGTCTCTTTCTTGTAAATTCAAGTTTATTAATTTTGAAAAAAGAAAACTGAAATACAGACATTAAGGTCAACATTTCAACCAGAGTACAATAATAAAATCTGCAAAGTGATCCATCGAATATCACCATATCATCATACCGCAGTACAATACACAGCAATATATCACTTAAACAATCATGACATTTACTGTAAATTGTTGTACTAGATAAGTGAAGTAACCTATTGTAAAAATTTATCTCCCCTCCTTTCTCCACTCCACATCTTCTCTGTCTCCCGCTCCCCTGCTGCTCCTGGCAGGTGCATGGATAGGGCTGATAGGAGCACTGACTTCTGGGTCTTGAGGAGGTTTCGTTCCTTCCTCCTCCTGCTGCTCTTTCTGCTCTTTCTGTCCCTGCGTCTCCACTCCCATCATGATGGGCACATTCAAGGGATTCAGGGGTGTAGTAGGACGGGCAACCTGACCTCCTGGCACGTAATATGTGCCGTCTGTATTTAACACTAGTGTTGGGCGTGAATATTCGAATCGCGAATATTTAGCATGAATATCGGCACTTCGAGAATTCGCAAGTATTTGGAATATAGTGCTATATATTCGTAATTTAGAATATTCAACTTTTTTTTTTCATCAGTAACCTCCCTCTTGCTTGTGGGGCCAATGAAAAGGCTGCAATGTCTTTGTCTGTTCTTGGCAACATGCCTAGCAACCAATAGGAAAGTTGCCTACCCCTTACTATATAAGAAACCTCCCTAGCGGCCATTTACTGTAGTGTAATGGAGTTCTGAGAGAGACAGCAGTGTGATTGCTGTGCTCTGTGCTTTGCTGTACAGGCAATAGACAGTTATCTTAGATTTATAATTCAGATAGTTAGGGGGAGATAGTCAGTGTAGGTTACATTGATTTATAGTGTAGCTGATAGGTTCGAGTGCAGGGTGTTAGGTAGTGTGATAGGTTTGGCTGCCCATACATACATAGTACTGTGATGTCACCCAGTTGAACGTATTGCGCAAAAATATGCGCATCATTAATTGCTCATTTTCACAATTGCGAATATATATTGGAGCACTCTACCTGCTGTGGTAAGGTGCAGGGTGCCGTCATGGATGGCAGCTACGTGTCACCGAGGTTCCTGGCCTCGGTGAGGTAAGAGCCGAGGTTTATGTGTTAACAGCAGTAGCTGTTGACACCTTTATACTTAGTATGGCTGCAAAGCCAATCCAGGCCGACTCTTACTGGGAGTAGGCAAAGAGTTGGGCGGGTGCATATTCCCCATGGTCCAGGCCGGACTTTTTCCGGGCCTTTAAAGGCAGCCACCTCAGCAGGTGGGGGGTTATTAACCTGGAAACTGCTGGTGTTCTGTGGAGCTCTCAGGACTGGAAGCAAGAGCTTGCAAAGAGGTCTGCCTGGAACCCTTAGGTTTGACTTTCCTGCGGCTGGGCTGACAGCCAGGTGTGAACACGCACCTAAACCACACAGGTGATTTGATCCCGTCTTGGACTTTTGTTTTGCCTCAAGTTTTTGCTGTGTGTGTGAAGTAACACTAAGTGACTGTTTTGAGTTTTGTTTGTGCAAGTGTGAAATAAAACACTGTTTGCTGCACTACCTGGACTCCCTTTGCCTCTGTACTGCACCCGCACCGCTGTCTACCAGAGCAACTCCCCACATTTGGTGTCGGATGCGGGTATGCGCAGTGAAGCTGGCGTGAACGCCGAAATTTTTGTTTTGCTGAGCACGAGTGCATGGCATATATTAAACCGGCTAAGTTACAAGCAGGAATTTCTGACAACATGGAGGCTTCTGTGAAAGCTCTCATGGAGGCTAACGTGCAGCAGCAGGAGACCAACCAGCTACTGTTACAGCACGTGATGGCTTTACAAGCTGCAGGAGCGTCCCACCACGACCATGATGCCCGGAAAGCGGTCCCAGCGGCAATCCCAAAGATGACCCCCTCGGACGACGTTGAGACATATCTGGCGGTGTTTGAAAAGGTGGCCGTGAGGGAGAAGTTACCCCGTGACCAGTGGGCTGAGGTGGTCGCTCCGTTCCTGGCATCTGGAGCCCAGCAGATTTTCTATGATTTAGCGGATGACCAGGCTGCTGATTACCCAACGGTGAAGGGGGAGATCCTGGCCAGACTGGGAGTAAACGTGTTGGTCCGGGCTCAGCGGGTCCACCAGTGGGACTTTAAAGCGGCTGAATCCGCCAGGCCGCAGTACTATGAGTTGCTGCACAGGTTGCAAAAATGGCTGCAGCCTGATATCCTAAGTCCGACTGCTATGCTGGACTGTCTGCTGGCTGACATGTTCTGGAGGGCCTTGCCTTACCCCCTTCAGCACTGGATCGGCCAGGTATCACCTGTTAATGCCCTAGAAATGGTCGATCTGTGGAGCGCTATGAGGCCACCAAAAACTTGCAAGGGGTGTTGTTGGGAGGGGCCGGTCAAACCCCGGAGGTCTCCCATCCAGTCCCGACGACTGATACCCGAGAAACCTGCTCGGGTGTAACCCCTGTAGACCCGGCTCCGATAGTCTGCTGGCTGTGTCAGGAGCCTGGCCACGTAAGGGCCGACTGTCCACACCGGGAGAACCCATGGAGATTAATTATGGGTACCGGGCTTCAATGTATGCCAGGAGACTGTGTGCAACCTGACCCCCGAGACAATAGACAATCGTCATCTGTGCCAGGTGCAAGTGGGTGATAACCTGGCAGTGGCGCTGCTGGTCTCAGGAGCCTAGTAACCCTGGTAAGTGCTGCCCTGGTACAGCCCGCCCAGTATACGGGCCGGAAAGTTGGTGTGGTGTGCATACATGGAGACTTAAAGGACTATCCCACTGCCGTAATGTCTCTGTCCACGGTGGCCGGCACGTGGACTTGTGAAGTGGCGGTCTCCACAAAGTTACCTTATGAACTAATAATTGGGAGAGACTTTCCTGGTTTTCCGTCACTATGGCCTGAGATGAAAGTGCCTAATAACCATGAGACAGGGGTAACCCTAGCAGAGTGGCCTGATTCCAGTGGGAGACCAGAGACCTGGGAGCCCGAGTCTGAAGGGCCTGCGGTAGGGGTGACCACCACTTCTGTGATAGAGGGGGAGACACCGCCACTGAGTGTAATGGTGGGAGACACGGAGGACTTGCCACCAGGACCTGAGTTGGCAGACCTCCATGTCTCCGGAGACAATTTTGGGACCACCCAACACCGGGACCAAACCCTAACCAGGGCCTGGGAGAATGTGGTGGTAATTCATGGTAAACTCCAGAAACCAGGGGCTGAGTTAGTATTTCCCCGCTTTGTTGTTCACCAAGAAATATATATCGGGTGAACCAAATCCGGGGTGAGCCTGTTGAACAGTTGGTGGTGCCCACAGCGTATCGCAAGCTCGTCATGGAGCTTGCCCACCAACATGTTCTTGGGGGACACTTGGGTTGGGGAAAACGCAGGACCGCATTCTGCAGCACTTGTATTGGCCTGGTGTGTTTAAGGAGGTAGAAGAATATTGTAAATCCTGTCCAACCTGTCAGGTAAATAGCCCCCAGACACATTTCCGTAGTCCCCTTATACCTCTTCCAATTATTGAGGTCCCGTTTGAGCGTATCGCTATGGATCTAATCGGGCCTGTACCAAAGTCTGCCAGGGGCCACCAACACATTCTGGTAGTTCTCGACTATGCCACTTGGTATCCGGAGGCGGTGCCCCTGCGACATACCTCAGCTAAGCTCATTGCCAAAGAGTTAATGTAAATGTTTTCCCGTGTGGGCCTGCCAAAAGAGGTTCTGACAGACCAAGGGACCCCTTTATGTCCAAAGTTATGAGGGAACTGTGTAAATTGTTGCGTATAAAGCAGTTACGGACGTCCGTTTACCATCCGCAAACAGACGGTCTTGTCGAAAGGTTTAACCAAACTTTAAAAAATATGTTAAAAAGGGTGGTGTCTAGAGATGGGAAGGACTGGGATCTGCTTCTGCCCTATCTCATGTTCGCAGTGCAAGAGGTGCCCCAGGCCTCTACTGGGTTCTCACCCTTCGAACTGCTTTATGGCAGACACCCTCGGGGCCTGTTGGAAATCGCCAAGGAAGCGTGGGAACAACAGCCTGTCCCCCACAAAAGTGTCATTGAGTATGTCACCCAGATGCAGGAACGGGTGGAAAGGATGTTGCCGCTGGTCCGGGAGCATATGGTGGCAGCGCAACAAGCCCAGAGTAGGGTGTATAATCGTCAGGCTCGGGTACGGGACTTCAATCCGGGAGATCGGGTTTTGGTTCTGGTACCCACCCTTGACAGCAAGTTCCTAGCAGTAGCTAGGTGGCAGGGCCCCTATGAGGTGATCGAGAAGGTAGGGGAAGTAAATTACAAAGTACACCAGCCAGGGCGGCGCAAGCTGGAGCAGGTGTACCACGTGAATTTACTAAAGCAGTGGACAATAGCCCCCGGCCAGGGCTTCTAGGTGAAAAGGGTCCAGCCCCACAGTTCGAGGCCTGTGAAGCAGTAACGGAGTCGGCCAAGGAAAAAACTGCTTTTGTTACCCCGCAGGGCCTGTATCATTATAAGGTGTTACCCTTAGGCCTGCATGGGTTGGGAGGGTGCCTATTCCCCACGGTCCAGGCCAGGCTTTTTCCGGGCCTTTAAAAGGCAGCCACCTCAGCAGGTGGGGGGGGGGTGATTAACCTGGAAACTGCTGGTGTTCTGTGGAGCTCTCAGGGCTGGAAGCAAGAGCTTGCAAAGAAGCGTGCAGTCTGCCTAGAAGCCTGAGGTTGGACTTTCCTGCAGCTGGGCTGACAGCCAGGTGTGAACACGCACCTAAACCACACAGGTGATTTGATCCCGTCTTGGACTTTTGTTTTGCCTCAAGTTTTTGCTGTGTGTGTAAAGTAACACTAAGTGACTGTTTTGAGTTTTGTTTGTGCAAGTGTGAAATAAAACACTGTTTGCTGCACTACCTGGACTCCCTTTGCCTCTGTACTGCACCCGCACCGCTGTCTACCAGAGCAACTCCCCACACTGCATATAAAGCTATTGTAATGTTCTGCCGTGCCAACCATTTTCTCCAGTCTTAGTAAACTTCTAGAAGCTTGAAAAATGTACCCAAAGTGACCCACATCTGTATTGCACGAGCATTTCGCGTATAATACATTGCTGATTTTTCGCAATCAAGAAAATAATCGCGAATATTCACCCATATATTTGCAAGATATCACAAATTCGAATATAGCCCCTGACGCTCATTACTATTTAACATGGGATACAGGGGAGTTTTGGGCTTCAGCATTTTCCCTGCAGCCTCACTGACTAAGTTTTCACAGGGTCTCTTCAAATGTTATCAATGGAGGGCAACTCAGAGTGGACTGTCTGTCACCCTTCGGTGGGGGCTGGACAGGGCAGAGGACTGTCTGAACTGTTGGGGTGTGTCTACTGAGCAAGCAAGACACATATCTTGGGCATCAGGATTCTCCTGCCCACAATGTGCGCATGTCCATCCTGCTGGTCCCCTCACTGTCATTCCACTCGGTGGACGGAGCCCCTCAGAGTGCGAGTCACCAGATACTTCTCCACCAGCGCCATTATAGCACGGCGGTGTTCCACTCTGTGGCGAATAGACATACGCTTTCAGACCTTCATCCCATCTCTCTAAGCCTCCGTTAGCAGCCAGGTGGTCTGCTGTTCGCTGCCAAGTCTGTGAAGCACTCAGTAAGCCTTCGTCACACTGTGCCAAAACTTTCCTCCACATTGCAGAGTTTATCTCTCTATTTTCATGACCAGCTATCTTCATTAACTTGGGCTGTATATTTGCCCTCAGGCAGAGAGTGAGAGTGTCCCATGGATTTATTCACATACATCCAAGACAGAAGCAGGCATATTCTTGTTAAAAATCCCAAACAGAGCTCACCCCTTGTGCAGGATTTTAATTGTTTCTTCCCTGGCTACCATGTCTGCCAGTCCAGGACTAACCCTCCGCCACTCCAGGAAGATAATTTATAGTCCTCCCGGGACTCCCTGGGACCACACACTCTCTCACTAAGACAGATAAGTCAGTGGTAGAGTTAAGCGAACACCTGGATGTTCGGGTTCGAGAAGTTCGGCCGAACTTAACGAAAATGTTCGGGTTCGGGATCCGAGCTCGACCCGAACTTGACCCCGAACCCCATTGAACTCAATGGGGACCCGAACTTTTGGGCACTAAAAAGGCTGTAAAATAGCCCTGGAAAGGGCTAGAGGGCTGCAAAAGTCATCAAAATGTAGGTAAGTCCCTTGCAGGTGGGAATGCTATGGGAGTTGAAGTTCTCATCACAGCCAAAAAGGATTCATGTCTGCCTGCAGTGCCACAGGCATCATTCACAGACTCAGGGCGATGGCAACTATACATGGGAGTTGAAGTTCACATCACAGCCAAGAAGGATTCATGTCTACCAGCAGTGTCACAGGCCTCACTCACAAACTCAGGCCAATGGCAACCATACATGGGAGTTAAAGTTGTCATCACAGCCAAGAAGGAATCATGCCTGCCTGCAGGGCCACAGGCCTCATTCAAACATTCAGACCCCGGGACCCACAAAGAGGAGAGTTAAAATCATGCCAAGACAGTATTGATTTAACCCAGCAATGCCACAGGCCTCATTCACAGATTCAAACCAATGTCACCCACAAAGAGGAGAGTTACAATCATGCCAAATCAGTATTGATTTCACCCAGCAGTGCCACAGGCCTCATTTATTAATTCAGGAGGACCATGGCACCCACAAAGAGGAGAACGGTCCCGTAACAGCAACACAGGCCTTAGGTCAACCTGCAATGGAACAGGCCATTATCATTTATGTAGGCCCCTGACACCCAGACAGAGCAGAGGTCATTTAACAGTAAAGAGAGTTTAATGTCTCCCAGCAAGACAGCAAGCAATTAAATGAAATATAGGCCCCTGACAACCAGACAATATAGAGGTCAATTGACAGTATTAAGAGTTTAATATCTCCCACCAATGCAGAAAGCGATGAAACAAAATATAGGCCCCTGACAACCAGAAAATGTAGAGGTCATTTGACAGTATAAAGAGTTTAATATCTCCCACCAAGACAACAAATGATTAAACGACATATAGGACCCTGACACACAATGGGGCAGTCATTTGACAGTAAAAAGAGTTAAATGTCTCCCAAGGAGACAGCAAGCAAGTAAACGAAATATAGGCCTCTGACATCCACACAATGGGACGGTCATTTGACAGTAAAAATAGTTTAATATCTCCCACCAAGACAACAAATGATTAAATGACATATAGGCCCCTGACACTCAGACAGAGTAGAGGTCATTCGACATTAAAAAGAGCATAATGTCACCCACCAAAGCAACAGGCGATTATCTGAAATATAGGCCCCTGGCACCCAGACAGAGGAGAAAGGTCCCATAGCAGCAAAAGAGGCATCATGTTACCCACCATTGGAGCATGCCACTTTCAGTAATTTAAGCCCCAGAACCCAGATAGTGGAGGGAGGTCCCATAGCAGCAAAACAGGCATCATGTTACCCACCAATGGAACAGGCCACTTTCAGTTATATAGGCTCCAGCACCCAGACAGAGGAGAGAGGTCCCATAGCAGAAAATCAGGCTCATGTCACCCGCCAAAGAAGCAGACGATTAACAGAATTTTAGGCTCCTGATACCCAAACAGAGAAGAGGTCATTTGACAGCAAAAAGAGGTTAATGTCACGCAACAAAGCAGCAGGCGATTAGCTGAAATGTAGGCCCTTGGCACCCAGACAGAGGAGAGGTTCATTCAACTTGGTGTTGCCCCCAAAATAATGGTACAATTAAAAATAGAGGATTCAATAAAAAAGTGCCCTGGAGTACAAGAATGTATGCTTGAGGGCGGGGCAGTTATAAATGTCTATTATGCAAAAGGGATGGACAGGTCCTGTGGGATCCATGCCTGGTTCATTTTTATGAACGTCAGCTTGTCCACGTTGGCTGTGCACAGGCGGCTGCGTTTGTCTGTAATGAAGACCCCTGCCATGCTAAATACACGTTCAGACAATACACTGGCCGCAGGACAGGCCAGCACCTCCAAGGCATAAAATGCTAGCTCTGGCCATGTGGACAATTTGGAGACCCAGAAGTTGAATGGGGACGAACCATCAGTCAGTACGTGGAGGCATGTGCACACGTACTGTTCCACCATGTTGTTGAAATGCTGCCTCCTGCTAACACGCTCCAGTTAGCTGTGGTGCGGTGACAAAACGTTTCCACATCTCGGCCAAGGCTAACCCTGCCTTCAGAGGAGCTGGCCATGTCACAGCTGCGTTGGCGACCTCTTGCTCCTCCTCTACCTTCGCCTTTGCTTCCACTTGTCCCCCGTGTCAGTTGGGAATGCTCTCAGGAGGGAGTCTACTAGGGTGCGCTTGTACTCGCGCATTTTCCTATCACACTCTAGTGCGGGAATTAAAGTGGGCACGTTGTCTTTGTACCTCTGTGGGAGGCGTATTGTCATTGTCTGTTTCCCCCAGCCATGCACCAGTGATGGGCCCGAGCTGCATTGGGTGTCACCCGCTGTGAACATGCTTCATCCTCATCCTCCTCCACCTCATCCTCATCCTTGTCCTCCTTGTCCTCCAGTAGTGGGCCCTGGCTGGCCAATTTTGTACCTGGCCTCTGCTGTTGCAAAAGACCTCCCTCTGAGCCACTTCTAAAAGACTGGCCTGAAAGTGTTAGAATTGACCCCTCTTCCTCCTCCTCCTGGGTCACATCCTCTTCCATCATCGCCATAAGTTTTTTCTCAAGGAGACATAGAAGTGGTATTGTAACGCTGATAATGGCGTCATTGCCACTGGCCATGTTGGTGGTGCACTCGAAACAACAGCAACAGGGCACACAGGTCTCACATGGAGGCCCAGTCATTGGTGGTGAAGTGGTACTGTTCCGCAGTGCCTGGTGGGCACGTCGCATATGAGGCAGTGAGAGGGAAGGCCGAAGTTACCCTGTAGCGCAGACAGGCAAGCAGCGGCAGGATGAGAACGCCGGAAGCACGCACAGCCGGCCCGCACTTTATGCAGCAGTTCTGACATGTCGGGGTAGTTGTGAATTAAGTTCTGCACCACCAAATTCAGCACATGCGCCAGGCAAGGGATGTGCGTCCCAGAGCTGCAACGAGATTTCGCCCATTATCGCACACCACCAGGCCGGGCTTGAGGCTCACCAGCAGCAACCACTCGTTGGTCTGTTGTTCTATACCCCCCCACAACTCCTGCGCGGTGTGGGGCCTGAGTTTCAGAATGGTCTGCTGACGTTTACCCTGGGCTGTGGCAACAGGAGGCAACAGGAGGCAAAAAATGATGCCCTGCGATCCTTGGCGGCGGAAGGACGTGAGCCAAACAGCTCTCTGCCTGGGGCCCAGCTGCTACTACATTTACCCAGTGTGCAGTTAAGGAGATATAGCTTCCCTGGCCGTGCTTACTGGTCCACGTATCAGTGGTTAGGTGGACCTTGCCACAGATGGCGTTGCGCAGTGCACACTTGATTTTATCGGATACTTGGTTGTGCAGGTAAGGCACGGCTCTCTTGGAGAAGTAGTGGCGGCTGGGAACAACATACAGTGGGACAGCCATCGCCATCAGCTGTTTGAAGCTGCCTGTGCCCACCAGCCTGAATGACAGCATTTCAAATGCCAGTAGTTTAGAAATTATGGCATTCAGGCCCAAGGCTCGAGGGTGGCTAGGTGGGAATTTAAGCTTTCTCTCCAAGGTTTGTGAGGTGGAGAGCTGAACGCTGCCGTGTGACACGGTGGAGATACTTGGTGACGGAGGTGGTGGTGTTGGTGGCACATCCTCTGTTTTCTGGGCGGCAGGTGCCAACTTCCTCCAGAGGTGGAGGAAGAGGCCGAGGCAGCAACAGAAGAGGGAGAAGGAGGGGCCTGAGCCCTTTCTTGGTTTTGAAGGTGCTTACTCCACTGCAGCCCGTGTCTTGCATGTAGATGCCTGGTCATGCAGGTTGTGCTATGGTTCAGAACCTTAATGACTCGCTTCAGGCTGTGATGGCACAGCGTGCAAACCACTCGGGTCTTGTTATCAGCACATTGTGTGAAGAAGTGCCATGCCAGGGAACTCCTTGAAGCTGCCTTTGGTGTGCTCGGTCCCTGGTGGCGTTGTCCAATAGCAGGCGAACTCTCTTGGTGATGGCTGTTCTGCTTTTGCACCCTGCTCCCTCTTTTGCTACTGTACGCTGTTGGCTCGGTCTCAAAACTGCCTCTTCCTCTGAACTCTGAAAGTCAGTGGCACGACCTTCATTCCATGTGGGGTCTAGGACCTCATCGTCCCCTGCATCGTCTTCCACACAGTCTTTCTCCCTGACCTCCTGTTCGGTCTGCACACTGCAGAAAGACGCAGCAGTTGGCACTTGTGTTTCGTCATCATCAGAGACATGCTGACTCTGCTGAGGTGGTATTCCCATGTCCTCATCACGAAACATAAGTGGTTGTGCGTCAGTGCATTCTATGTCTTCCACCACTGGGGAAGGGATAGGAATGCCCTTGGGAAACTCTGCCATTAGCATTCTCAAACAGCATAAGAGACTGCTGCATAACTTGAAGCTCAGACAGGTTCCCTGATATGCATGGGGGTGGTGTGACAGACTGATGGGCTTGGTTTTCAGGCGCCACCTGTGCGCTTTTAGCAGAAGACTGGGTGGGAGATAATGTGAACCTGCTGGATCCACTGTCGGCCACCCAATTGACTAGCGCCTGTACTTGCTCAGGCCTTACTATCCTTAGAACGGCATTAGGCCCGACCAAATATCGCTATAGATTCTGGCGGCTACTGGGACCTTAGATAGTTGGTTCACTAGGACGTGTAGCTGTGGCAGAACGGCCACGTCCTCTCCCAGCACCAGAGGGTACACTAACACCACCACGACCATGTCCACGTCCCTTATTAGATGTTTTCCTCATTGTTACCGTTCACCACAATAAGGAAAAACTTATTTGGCCCAATGTATAGAGTTCAAATTAAGGCCTTTTTTACAGGCACCTAACACTATCTAGCTATCTATTTATGTACCGTATTACACTAATACAGGCACAGCAGAAACCACAGAATTAGGGGAATATCAATTTTAGGCCTAGTATTTAGGCCCTGGCTGAAAGGTATCCTTTACGGACAGAATTACACTTGGAGATGCACAATAGCGTGTGCAAATATAGAAGTTTACACTTTCAGCCCTTGTATTTAGACACTTAGTGTAATATACTCTTTTACGGACAGAAATACATTTGGAGACGCACAGTAGCGTGTGCAAATATAGAGGATTTATTTTTCAGGCCTTGTATTTAGACGCTGACACGCTGAATGTAATATACACTATTGCAGACAGAATTACACTTGGAGAGGACCAGCGGAAGATATAGATGCTTAGGATTTTTATTTCAGGGATTTTATTTAGCCACAGAATAAAATCTATCCTTTGATGGACAGTATTACACTTGGACAGCCACAGCTGGAACCCCAGATTTAGGGGATTGGTATTTTTCAATAAAATTTCACCCCAGAAAAAAATCTATCCTTTTACGGACAGTATTACACATGGATAGCCACAGCTGGAACCCCAGATTTAGGGGATTGGTATTTTGGCATTTGAATTTCACCCCAGAAAAAAAATCTATCTTTTGACGGACAGTATTAAACTTAGCCAGCCACAGCTGGAACACTACATTTAGGGGATTGGTATTTTGGCAATTGAATTTCACCCCACAAAAAGATCTATCCTTTGACGGACAGTATTACACTTGGCCAGCAACAGCTATAACCACTGATTTAGGGATTGTTATTTTGATGCTTGAATTTCACCCCAGAAAAAATCTATTCTTTGACGGACAGTATTAAACTTAGCCAGCCACAGCTGGAACACCAGATTTAGGGATTGGTATTTTGGCAATTTAATTTCAGCCCAGAACAAAATCTTTCCTTTGACGTACATTATTAAACTTAGCCAGCCACAGCTGGAACACCAGATTTAGGGGATTAGTATATTGGCAATTGAATTTCGCCCCAGAAAAAAATCTATCATTTTACCGACAGTATTACACTTGGCCAGCAACAGCTAAAATCCTTATCCTTTGAAGGACAGTAGTAAACTTAGCCAGCCACAGCTGGAACATCAGATTTAGGGGATTGGTATTTTGGCAATTGAATTTCACCCCAGAAATAAAATCTATCCTTTTACGGACAGTATTACAATTGGCCAGCAATAGCTGGAACACCAGATTTAGGGACTTTGTATTTTGGCAATTGAATTTCACCCCAGAAAAAATCTATAATTTTAACGACAGTATTACACTTGGCCAGCAACAGCTAAAACAACTGATTTAGGGGATTGGTACTTTGGCAACTGAATTTAACCCCAGAAATAAAATTTATCCTTTTACGGACAGTATTAAACTTGGCAAACAACAGCTAAAACCACTGAATTAGTGGATTGGTACTGTATTTTGGCAATTAAATTTCACCCCAGAAAAAATCTATCCTTTGACGGACAGTATTAAACTTAGCCAGCCACAGCTGGAACACCAGACTTAGGGGATTTTTATTTTGGCAATTGAATTTCACCCCAGAAAAAAATCTATCCTTTGATGGACAGTAAAAAACGTAGCCAGCCACAGCTGGATCACCAGATTTAGGGGATTGGTATTTTAGCAATTGAATTTCACCCCAGAAATAAAATCTATGCTTTTACGGACAGTATTACACTTGGCCAGCATCAGCTAAAACCACTGATTTAGGGGATTGGTATTTTGGCAATTGAATTTAGCCCCAGAAAAAATCTATCCTTTGACGGACAGTATTGACCTTAGCCAACCACAGGTGGAACACCCGATTTAGGGGATTGGTATTTTGGCAATTGAATTCCACCCCACAAAAAAATCTATCCTTTGACGGAGAGTATTACACTTGGACAGCCACAGCTGGAACCTCTGATTTATGGGAATGGTATTTTGGTAATTGAATTTCACCCAAGAAAAATCTATCCTTTGACTTGTGCCTCTTTCACACGGGCGTCATGTTTGACACCCGGATAGGATGCTTGGTGTGTTGCGGAAATATGCGAGATTTTTCCGCACGTGTGCAAACTTTGAGATGCATTTTGCACGCGTTGGAAAAATCGCCATGTTTGGTACTCCAGACCCGAAGCCGGATTTCATCACTGAAGTTCGGTTTCGGGTTCAGTATTCTGGAGATTTTATTATTTTCCCTTATAACATGGTTATAAGGGAAAATAATAGCATTCTCAATAAAGAATGCTTTGTAGAATGTGGATTAAGGGGTTAAAAATAAAAAACTTAACTTACCTTAGCCACTTGATCGAGTAGTTGGCGATCTCTCTTCTCTCTAAAAGCTTTAGCTGCATTCTAAAGGACCTGTGATGACCTCACATAACATGGTCCAATCACATGGTCCATCACATAGTAACATAGTAACATAGTAACATAGTATATAAGGCCGAAAAAAGACATTTGTCCATCCAGTTCGACCTGTTTCCTGCAAGTTGATCCAGAGGAAGGCAAAAAACCCCTGTGAGGTAGAGCCAATTTTCCCCACTTAAGGGGAAAAAATTCCTTCCCGACTCCAATCAGGCAGTCAGAATAACTCCCTGGATCAACGACCCCTCTCTAGTAGCTATAGCCTGAAATATTATTACGCTCCAGAAATACATCCAGGCCCCTCTTGAATTCCTTTATTGTACTCACCATCACCACCTCCTCAGGCAGAGAGTTCCATAGTCTTACTGCTCTTACCGTGAAGAACCCTTTTCTATGTTTGTGTACAAACCTTCTTTCCTCCAGACGCAGAGGATGTCCCCTCGTCACAGTCACAGTCCTGGGGATAAATAGATGATGGGAGAGATCTTTGTACTGACCCCTGATATATTTATACATAGTTATTAGATCTCCCCTCAGTCGTCTTTTTTCTAGAGTGAATAACCCTAATTTTGATACCCTTTCGGGGTACTGTAGTTGCCCCATTCCAGTTATTACTTTAGTTGCCCTCCTCTGAACCCTCTCTAGCTCTGCTATGTCTGCCTTGTTCACGGGAGCCCAGAACTGTACACAGTACTCCATGTGTGGTCTGACTAGTGATTTATAAAGTGGTAAGACTATATTTTCATCACGGGCATCTATGCCCTTTTGATGCAACCCATTATCTTATTGGCCTTAGCAGCAGCTGCCTGACACTGGTTTTTACAGATTAGTTTGTTATTTATTAAAATTCCTAGATCCTTTTCCATGTCAGTGTTACTGAGTGTTTTACCATTTAGCATGTACGAGTGACTTGCATTATTCCTTCCCATGTGCATAACTTTACATTTCTCAGTGTTAAACCTCATCTGCCATTTCTCTGCCCAAGCCCCCAATCTATCCAGATCCCTCTGTAGCAGAAAACTGTCCTCTTCAGTGTTAATTACTTTACACAGTTTAGTGTCATCTGCAAAAATTGATATATTACTGTGCAAGCCTTCTACAAGATCATTAATAAATATATTGAAGAGTATAGGGCCCAATACTGACCCCTGAGGTACCCCACTAGTGACCGTGACTCAATCTGAGTGTGTACCGTTAATAACCACTCTCTGTTTTCTATTACTGAGCCAGTTACTTACCCACATACAGATATTTTCTCCTAGTCCAAGTGTTCTCATTTTATATACTAACCTTTTATGTGGTACAGCGTCAAATGCTTTGGAGAAGTCCAGATATACGACATCCATTGATTCGCCGCTGTCAAGTCTAGAACTTACCTCCTCATAGAAACTGATTAAATTAGTTTGACATGACCGATCCCTCATGAAGCCATGCTGATATGGTGTAATTTGCTTATTTTCATTGAGATACTCCAAGATAGCATCTCTTACAAAACCTTCAAACAGTTTACCCACAACAGATGTTAAACTTACCGGCCTATAATTTCCAGGCTCTGTTTTTGGACCCTTTTTGAATATTGGCACCACATTTGCTATACGCCAGTCTGGTGGAACATTCCCTGTCAGTATGGAGTCCGTGAATATCAAATATAAGGGTCTGGCTAGGACATCACTTAATTCCCTTAGGATACGGGGTGTATGCCATCCGGTCCTGGCGATTTGTCTATTTTAATCTTTTTAAGTCGCTGCTGTACTTCTTCCTGGGTCAGACAGGGCACTTTTAAAGGGGAATTTACTTTTACATTTTGCATTTCATCTGACAGTTTATTTTCCTCAGTGAAAACAGTGGTGAAGAAAATATTTAATAGCTTGGCTTTATCCTCATCGCTTTCTGCAACTCCCCCTCATTGCTATGTAGACGGCCGACTCCTTCAGGTTTATATTTTTACCATTTATATAATTGAAAAACATTTTAGGGTTAGTTTTGCTCTCTTTGGCAATTAATCTCTCGGTCTCTAGTTTGGCAGTTTTTATTAGTTTTTACATATTCTATTTTTTTCCTTATAGTTTATCAGTGCTTCCTGGCTCCCCTCCTGTTTTAGTGATTTATATGCTTTCTTTTTGTCATTTATTGCTTTTTTACGGTTCTATTTATCCACATTGGTTTCTTCTTATTTCTTAGCCTTTTATTTCTATAAGGTATGCATCGATCACAATTTGATGTTACAATGCTTTTAAAAATCTCCCATTTTGTGGTTGTATTTTTATTTTTGAGGACTATGTCCCAGTTAATTGGGCCTATGGCCTCTCTTAGTTGGCTAAATTTTGCTTTTTGAAGTCCGGTATTCTTGTTCCTCCCTGTAGAAACTCTCGTTTGAAGGATAATTGGAAGGTTATTACTTTATGGTCACTATTTCCCAGGTGTCCCCCGACCTGCACGTCTGTTGTTCTATCAGGTCTATTGGTTAATACTAAGTCCAGTATGGCCGTCCCTCTAGTTGGGTCCTGAACCATTTGGGAAAGGTAATTGTCTTTGGCTATTGCCAAGAACCTGTTTCCTTTATGGGATGTACAGGTTTCAGTTTCCCAGTCTATATCTGGGTAGTTGAAGTCCCCCATAATAACCACCTGATTATGGTTTGCCGCCTTGTTTATCTCGTTTAGTAATAGATTTTCTGCGGACTCTGGTATATTAGGTGGTTTATAGTAAACTCCTATTAGTAATTTATTATTGTTTTTGGCTCCATTTATCTCCACCCACAATGACTCCACATTTTCGTGTCCCTCACAGATGTCTTTCCGGAGTGTGGGCTTTAGAGAGGACTTTATGTAAAGGCAGACCCCTCCCCCTCTCCGGTTTTGACAATCCTTTCTGAACAGATTGTAACCTTGTACATTAACTGCCCAGTCATAGCTATCATCCAGCCATGTCTCAGTTATTCCCACTACGTCATAATCCTCCTCACACATCACTAATTCCAGTTCCCCAGTTTTATTAGTCAGGCTTCTGGCATTAGTATACATACATTTGAGAGGTTTATGCATATTTTTTGCCCTACACCTTTCCTTCTGAACTTTTCTAGTCCCTCCTTCCATTTCTCCCCCAATCCCACTACCTTGCCCCCGGTCTCTATCTGCACTATCTTCCCCTCCTATAATGTAATTTCTCTCCCCCAGTCCCTAGTTTAAACACTCCTCCAACCTTCTAGCCATCTTTCTCCCCAACACGGCTGCCCCTTCCCCATTGAGGTGCAGCCCGTCCCTACGATAGAGCCTGTAGCCGATAGCAAAGTCGGCCCAGTTCTCCACGAACCCAAAACCCTGCTTCCTACACCAGTTCTTGAGCCACTTGTTAACCTCTCTAATCTCCCGCTGCCTCTCTTGTGTGGCCCGTGGGACAGGCAGTATTTCGGAAAATACTACCTTTGAGGTCCTTGCCCTAAGCTTTTGACCTAAATCCCTGAAATCATTCTTAAGGGCGCTCCACCTTCCTCTAACTTTGTCATTGGTTCCGATATGGACCATGACCGCTGGATCTTCTCCAGCCCCTCCCAGTTATCTGTCAACCCGATCTGCGATGTGTCGAACTCTAGCGCCAGGAAGACAGCACACTGTTCGGCGATCACGATCTATGTGACAGATCGCCCTATCTGTTCCCCTAATAATTGAGTCTCCCACTACCAGCACCTGTCTGGCCTGCCCTGCTCTCCTGGTCCCCTGCTTACTGGAGCTGACATTCCCCTGACTGGCAGAGGAAGTGTCTGGCTGCAGCGGTGCTGTCCCTGAGCTGCCATCCCCCTCATCTGCCAAACGTGCAAACTTGTTGGGGTGTGTCAGATCAGGGCTAGCCTCCCTGGCACTCTTCCCTCTACCCCGCTTTCTTACTGTCACCCAGCTAGCTACCTCACTCTCCTCGCTACCACCCTCCCCACATCTAAATATATGTAAATTTTTCTCCTTGAGGTTGGATACCTTTTTCCTGTTCGTGATTAGGGATTGTGCCTAATTAGTTTTTACTAATTTTTGGCCACACTTACACAACCACACACTTAATCAACCACGCGTGGCGACCAACCTCGCGTTATAAATATATCTACTTATATAAGTATGCTGTAAATGAAACTCAAATACACCAGCCTGTTTTTTTCCCTCTGGATTCAAAGGCTGAGTTCTCCTTACTGCTGACTTCTTAAAGGCTCCTAATTAGCCAGCCACACCCTAATTACTCACCTGTGCAACCCCTGGTAAAGGAAAAAAAAGTGTTAAAACAGCAATGAAGCTTGCAAAGCAGAAAGTCCCAGTGTACAATAGAGTCAAATGCAGCCACTCAATGTCCACAAATAATGTAGCTGGCAGTTACTCCCTCACTTAATCTTAAGTCACACTTACACAACCACACACTTAATCAACCACGCGTCGCGACCAATTTCGCGTTATAAATATATCTACTTATATAAGTATGCTGTAAATGAAACTCAAATACACCAGCCTGTTTTTTTTCCCTCTGGATTCACAGAGTGCGCTACTTGATTCCAGCTTAAATAGAGGATGGGTCGTATGCTGCACTTGGCCAATCACAGCCATCATGGTTGTGATGGCTTCTTAGGGCAAGAAGTAAAATGCTAGTTGATTGGCTACTGTGCAGCCCTTCAGAAAGCGGGAAGAAATCGCCGAACAACGAACCCGAACTTTTTTGAAAATGTTCTGGTCCAGGTCCGTGTTCCGAACATCCCAAAATTCGGTACGAACCCAAACTATACAGTTCGGGTTTACTCACCTCTAGTCAGTGGCCCTTAATTTGAGTCACACCCTCCATCACTAAGACAGATAAATCAGTAACCCCTAAATCAAGCCCTGTTCCGGAGCACCCCGGGGCTACTCCCTCTGTCAGGACAGATAATTTAGTAGCCCCTAATGCAGCTCCGCCCCCCTGCCAGGGGAAATCTCTTGCTCTGCTTGACCGTTAACTGTGAAGGTGTCTAACACAAACTACACCACGGACAAAACACAAAACCACAGAAGAGCAAACTTAAACTTTCCTCTAAGGATTTTAGGACCTCAGGATTTTACATCAACCGAAGTTGCTACTACGTATGCGTAACATCAACAGCAGAACAGATTACCACAGCACAGTGGAGTATAGCTTCAGTCCTCGTCCTCAAGCGTGGTCTATCATGCTCTGGGAACCCCAAACTTCGGCTAGCGATGCTACTTCTCCTGAGCCTCACATTGGGTGCCAACTGTGAAAGATGCTCTCAATCAGGGCTGATTATGTTTTCTCTATTGCTCCAAAATAATAGTATCCCAAGGGTTTTACGTGCACGGAAGAGAATAACAGTGACAAACACAATGGGGTCAAATTCTCATTTATTACAGGAAGTACAGAATGTTATAAAGCCATCAGAGGGGCATTCCCCCTGAGGCATGTGGCATCGTTACATTCACTAGAATATGAAAACATAAAATGAGATAACAGTTGGCATCGGCGCATGGCCCCATCTCTATCATCTGCTGTTGTTGGAGGACTATCTAGAATAAAGACAACAAGGAAAATCTAGCAAACCTTAGTTTCTTGTTCCTTGTCTTGCACTCCGGTTGTTTAAACTCCAGCCCAGTTAGAGCGAGCACGGGATGAGTTCAGTGGTGCAATTAATAGCACCTGGGAGCACAAACCACTCCCCTTTACCAGGTACACAGCAGAGAAAGAAATGGGTTAAAATGTCAGTACCAAAATGCAAGCACTTAACTCACAAGGACCTTTGCTATAAACTATTTGCAGCTATTTGCAATCACTCCCACAAAATCACAGCACCACCACTCCGGTTGTTTAAACTCCACTTATTCAGAATTCCACTTAGTACAGCAAGCCCAGTGATCCTAGGAATCCTCCTCCCTTATAAATGCCCCAGTTGTCAGCCTGTATAAAAGTAAGGTTCTTATTAGTGATGAGTGGCAGGTGCCATATTCGTTTTCGACGAAATTCGCAAATATTCAAAAGAATATTCGTTTCATATTCGTCGAAATCGAATATTCGTCATTATTCTAGTTATCGCGATTAATATGCGATTTAAATAATCGCGTATTGCAATTTTAACTTAGGCTACTTTCCTATTGGTTTTATATCTAGAATTATAGAGAAGATGACGAATATGACGAATGTATTCGTCATATTCCTCAAAACGAAGATAATGAAGTATTCTCCATTTTCGTTTTAGCAACCTATTCGTCAACTTCGCTAATTCTAGCAATCAAATAGGAGGGTTGACTATAGAGACAGCTGTGTTTAATTCGCTATACTTAGCTTTTTTTAAATGAATAAAACAGCGAATTAAACACAGCTGTCTCTATAGTCAACCCTCCTATTTGATTGCTAGAATTAGCGAGTTGACGAATAGGTTGCTAAACGAAGGTGGAGAATACTTCGTTATCTTCGTTTTGAGGAATATGACAAATACATTCGTCATATTCGCTAATTCTACCAAGCCAAGAACGTCTCCATACTAAAATGTACTGTCGGATTTGAGAATTATGTTGAAATCGCAATGCGATTAATATAACTTGAATTAATCGCATTGCGATTTCTACTTAGACCTGGTTTACTATGGTTGGCTTGGTAGAATTAGCGAATACGACGAATGTATTCGTCATATTCCTCAAAACGAAGATAACAAAGTATTCTCCATTTTCGTTTTAGCAACCATAGTAAACCATGTCTGTTGAAATCGCAATGCGATTAATTCAAGTTATATTAATCGCATTGCGATTACAACTTAGCACTGCTATCTTACATAGAGGCTAGAATTAACGAATATGGAATATAGCAGCATTGTTAAGTAGAAATCGCAATGCGATAACTTCAAGTTATATTAATCACATTGCGATTTCAACTTCGAGCTGGGTTTATTAAACCTTTTATTTTAGTTTCTTTTGCCGGTTCTGCTTCTGCAAATTCCATTCTTAAACCGTTTTTATGTGCGTAATTACTTCGACTATCGATGGTACGGCAGGTCTCAGCCAGTGGCATAACAGGGTCCTCTTGGCTGCTAATATAAATAGATGTATCACTGGAGGTATTTTTCGTCTCCTCCATGCCAGTGGAACAAAATAGTTTCCACCTTAAGTGGTACTGTCACCCTCATAATTTCCCTACACCAACCAACCACCTTGTCCCAGTAGACCGAGAGGCTGGGGCAGGTCCATAAACCGTGAAACAGGTCAACATTTGCAGTATGACACTTAGGGCACTGGGTTATTTTATTTTGTGCTCGCGCTGTGGCCGTGTCATAGAACCCATAAATTGCTCTGTGTATGATTTTGAATTGTGTTTCCCGCCATTTTTCACATGGGGTAGATCGCTTCACCTCGTCCCAGCCCTTCAGGATTCCTCCAGACAGTTCCGGGTTGCATAGTTCTTTCTCCCATTTTTTAAAAGTTGGTGCGGCAGAAGACCCCTTTTGTTGTCTGTACAGTTGAGATGCTAGACTTGATATTGATGGGCGATTTGTTTTGGTTAAGTGCAGAGTGTCAAAAGTATTAGAGGGGAATTCTCTAGAGACATCCCTGACCCTATTTTTTAGAAACGATTTTACTTGTATATAAGCTAGGAAATGTTTACTACTCAGACCATACTTCTCCTTTACCTCTTGAAAGGACATATATCTGCCTTCCGTAGTTTGCCACAGGTCACCCACATGGTGGATGCCTTTTGACCTCCACTCTGCATATTGTTTATTCTGTTCTCCCTGCTCAAAATCCGGATGTCCCCACAAAGGCATATATTTTGACAGCATATAAGGTAACCCGAAGTCCTTCCGTACCACTTTCTAAACAGCTATATTGTCACATGTTATTAAGCTTTGTTTCGCTAAGGGAGGTAGATTCGTAAATTTTGTATGCATTAGGGCACCTATTGACCAGGGTTGTACCAGTTGGGATTCCAGTTCCCAATTCGAGTAATTGTTTGAATGTGTTAGCCAATCTATGCAGTTTCGGAATAGGCTGGCTATGTTGTATCTTCTAACGTTGGGGAAATTCAAACCCCCTTCTGTCCTAGCTTTTTGCAGCTTTGCCAGAGAGATTCTTGCTTTCTTCCCTTGCCAAATGAAATTAATAAATGCTGACTCTAGCGATTTTATGTCTTTATGTTTTAATAGAAGGGGTATTGTCTGTAAAGGATACAATAACCTTGCAAAACTTATCATTTTTATTAGGTGGCAGCGTCCCAACAACGATAATGGGAGATTCATCCACTGTTTGAGTTCGGACATGATTTTCTGTAATAATGGGGGGTAATTAAGATTGTATAAGGTGTCTGGGTTACGCCCTAGTTTTATGCCTAGGTATTTTATGTGGTGTGGGGAGTCGCTCTGGTAGACAGCGGTGCGGGTGCAGTTTAGAGGCAAAACAAGGAGTCCAGATTGTGCAACAAACAGTGTTTTATTCACACTTGCACACCATAAATGAAAAAACAGTCTCTTTGGTGACAGTTCACACACAACGGAAATAACGTGGCAAAACAAAAACAGGCCAACACAGGTTCAGTCACCTGGGAGGTGTAGGTGCAGGTTCGCACCACGCTGTCGGCCCAGCCGCAGGAGAATCCAGCTTCAGGTAGCCAGGAACAAAACACCTCCTTGCTGAGCTCTTTCCTCCAGGACAGAGAACTCCAGAGCCCTGTTAGCAGCTCCAGGATAATCACCACCTCCAGCTGCTGAGCTGGCTGAGCTTTAAACCCAGCCCAAAACCAGGACTGGGTCGTGGGGAGCAGCCACCCACCCTACACTTTAGCTGCTCCCGGTAAGAGCCGGCCTGGATCGGCTTTGCAGCCATGCTATTTAAACTCTGTCAGTAGCACTAGCTGCTGCTGACATCAATAAAAACGGGCTCTTACCTCACCGAGGCTATGAACCTCGGTGACACATACCTGCCATCCACGACGGCACCCTGCACCTTACCACACACCCCCTTTGTTCAACCCTGAGGGTGGACACATGTGAGGCAGTGGACGCGGGAAAGGGCATCTGCATTTCCCTGCAAGCGACCTGCCCTATGTTCCACGGAGAACTTGAAATTTTGAAGGGATAGGAACCACCTGGTGACCCGAGCATTCCTCTCCTTGGCCTGACTCATCCATTTGAGGGGAATGGTTGGTCACCAGACGGAACCTCCTCCCTAACAGGTAGTAGCGGAGAGATTCGAGTGCCCACTTGATAGCCAGGCACTCCCTCTCCACTATACTATATCTGGACTCGGCGGGACTGAGCTTACGGCTCAGGAAGACAACGGGATGTTCTTCCCCGTTGACCTCCTGCGACAGTACCGCACCGAGGCCTACCTCGAGGCGTCGGTCTGTACGACAAACTCCTTGTTGAAGTCGGGTGTCACCAAAACCGGGGACCCACACAGGGCCGACTTCAACGCGGACAAAGCCTCCTCCGCCTTCTCACTCCAGCTAACCCTCCCAGACTTTCGCCCCTTCAACAGGTCTGTCAATGGCGCTGCTATTGTGGCAAAGTGGGGCACAAACCTCATGTAGTATCCTACAATCCCCAGGAACGACTTTACCTGCCTGGTGGTGACCGGTCGGGTCCAGCTACGAATGGCCTCTACCTTAGTTACCTGAGGTTTGATGACTCCCGCCCAATTACATATCCCAGATATTTGGTCTCTTCCAACCCAATCGCACACTTTTTTGGATTGGCGGTTAGTCCAGCTTTCCTCAGGGCATCCACTACCGCCTGCACCTTGGGTAAATGGCTTTCCCAGTCGGTGCTGTGGATGACTACATCATCTAAGTAGGCCGAGGCGTACCGACGATGTGGTCGCAGCACTATGTCCATTAACCTCTGGAAAGTGGCGGGGCGCCATGCAGGCCAAAGGGTAACACCTTGTAGTGATACAGGCCCTGCGGGGTAACAAACGCGGTTTTTTCCTTAGCCGCCTCCGTTAAGTGAGGTCCAGCACAGAAAAATAACGGGCTTGTCCTAAATTTTCAACAAGCTCGTCTACTCGGGGCATGGGATACGCGTCAAACTTGGATACTTCATTTAACTTGCGAAAGTCGTTGCAGAACCGCAACGTCCCATCCGGCTTGGGTATTAGGACTATGGGACTGGCCCACTCACTTTTCGACTCCTCAATGACATCGAGCTTCAACATTAACTGCACTTCCTCCGCGATGGCCCGCCGCCGAGCCTCGGGTACCCGGTATGGTTTTAACCGGACCTTGGCCTGAGGCTCAGTGACGATGTCATGTCGGGTGAGAGACGTGCGGCCAGGGAGGTCCGAGAACACATCCGTGTTCCGACTGAGGAACTCCCTGACTTCCTGAACTTGTGTGGAAGACAGGCTGCAATTTTTACCGTGGTTACGGCTTCACAGGCCTCGAACTGTGGGGCTGGACCCTTTTCACCTAGAAGCCCTGGCCAGGGGCTGTGGTCGTCGGCCGTGTCCCTATCTTTCCACGGCTTAAGTAAATTCACGTGGTACACCTGCTCCGGCTTGCGCCGCCCTGGCTGGTGTACCTTGTAATTCACTTCCCCTACCTTCTCGATCACCTCATAGGGGCCCTGCCACCTAGCTAGGAATTTGCTGTCAAGGGTGGGTACCAGAACCAAAACCCGTTCTCCCGGATTGAAGTCCCGTACCCGAGCCTGACGGTTGTACACCCTACTCTGGGCTTGTTGCGCTGCCTCCATATGCTCCCGGACCAAGGGCAACACCCTTTCCATCCGTTCCTGCATCTGGGCGACATACTCAATGACACTTTTGTGGGGGACAGGCTGTTGTTCCCATGCTTCCTTGGCGATATCCAACAGGCCCCGAGGGTGTCTGCCATAAAGCAGTTCGAAGGGCGAGAACCCAGTAGAGGCCTGGGGTACCTCTCGCACTGCGAACATGAGATAGGGCAGAAGCAGGTCCCAGTCCTTCCCATCTCTAGACACCACCCTTTTTAACATATTTTTAGAGTTTGGTTAAACCTCTCAACAAGACCGTCTGTTTGCGGATGGTAAACGGACGTCCGTAACTGCTTTATACACAACAATTTACACAGTTCCTTCATTACTTTGGACATAAAAGGGTCCCTTGGTCTGTCAGAACCTCTTTTGGCAGGCCCACAAGGGAAAACATCTCCATTAACTCTTTGGCAATGAGCTTAGCTGAGGTATGTCGCAGAGGCACCGCCTCCGGATACCGAGTGGCATAGTCGAGAACTACCAGAATGTGTTGGTGGCCCCTAGCAGACTTTGGTACAGGCCCAATTAAATCCATAGCAATTCGCTCAAACGGTACTTCAATAATTGGCAGAGGTACCAGAGGACTACGGAAATGTGGCTGGGGGCTAGTTACCTGACAGGTTGGACAGGACTTACAATAATTTTCTACTTCCTTGAACACACTGGGCCAATAAAACCGCTGCAGTATGCGGTCCTGGGTTTTCTGCCACCCCAGGTGTCCCCCAAGAACATGTTGGTGGGCAAGCTCCATGACAAGCTTGCGATACGCTGTGGGCACCACCAACTGTTCAACAGGTTCACCTCGGATTTGGTTCACCCGATACAACATATCCTGCAGAACAATAAATCGTGGGAACATTAATTCAGCCCCTGGTTTCTGGGGTTTACCATCAATTTCAGCACATTCTCCCAGGCCCTGGTTAGGGTTTGGTCCCGGTGTTGTGCGGTCCCAAAATTTTCCCCGGAGACATTGAGGTCTGCCAACTCAGGTCCCGGTGGCAAGTCCTCCGTGTCTCCCACCATTACACTCAGTGGGGTTGTCTCCCCCACTACCGCTGCAGCAGTGGTCACCCCTACCGCTGGCCCTTCAGACTCGGGCTCCCAGGGTTCTGGCCTTCCAGGGGTATCAGGCCACTCTGCTAGGGTTACCCCTGTCTCAGGGCTATTAGTCACTTTCATCTCAGGCCACAGTGACGGAAAACCAGGGAAGTCTCTCCCAATTATTAGTTCATAGGGCAGCTTTGTGGAGATCGCCACTTCACAAGTCCAGGTGCCGACCGCCGTGGACAGAGACATTACAGCAGTGGGATAGTCCTTTAAGTCTCCGTGTATGCACACCACACCCACTGTCCGGCCCGTATACTGGGTGGGCTGTACCAGGGCAGCACTTACCAGGGTTACCAGGCTCCCTGAGTCCAACAGCGCCACTGCCAGGTTATCCCCGACTTGCACCTGGCACAGATGACGATTGTCTATTGTCCCGGGGATGCCGGTCACACACAGTCTCCGGGCATACATGGAAGCCCGGTACCCATAATTAGTCTCCATGGGTTCCCCCACTGTGGACAGTTGGCCCTTATGTGTCCAGGCTCCCGACACTGCCAACAGACCACTGGGGACGGATCTGCAAGAGGTACATCCCGGGTGGGTTTGGCCGGCCGCCGGGACTGGGGTGGAGATTTCCGGGGTTTGACTGGCCCCCTCCCAAAAGAACCCCCCTGCAGGTTTCTGGTGGCCTCATATCGCTCCACCAGGTCGACCATCTCAAGGGCATCGGTGGGGGATACCTGGCCAATCCAGTGTTGAAGGGGGTAAGGCAAGGCCCTCCAAAACATGTCAGCCAGCAGCCGGTCCAGCATAGCAGTCGGACTTAGAACCTCAGGCTGCAGCCATTTTTGCAACCTGTGCAGCAACTCATAGTACTGCGGCCTGGCGGGTTCAGCCACTTTGAAGTCCCACTGGTGGACCCGCTGAGCCCGGACCAACACGTTTACCCCCAGTCTGGCCAGGATCTCCCCCTTCACCGTGGAATAGTCAGCAGCCTGGTCGTCTGCCAAATCAAAAAAACTTGCTGGGGTCCGGATGCCAGGAACGGAGCAACCACCTCGGCCCACTGGTCACGGGGTAGCTTTTCCCTCACGGCGACCTTCTCAAAAACCGCCAGGTACGTCTCAACGTCGTCTGCGGGGGTCATTTTTGGGATCGCCGCACGGACCGCTTTCCGGGCATCATGGACGTGGTGGGACGCTCCTGCCGCCTGTAACACCATCACATGTTGTAGCAGTAGTTGGTTGGTCTCCTGCTGCTGCACGTTAGCCTCTATGAGAGCCTTCACAGCAGCCTCCATGTCGCCAGAAACTCCTGCTTGCAGCTTTGCTGGCTTAATATATTCCATGCACTTTAGAAAAACAAAACTTCGGCGTTCACGCCAGCCTCACTGCGCATGCCCGCATCCTCCACCAAATGTGGGAGTCGCTCTGGTAGACAGCGGTGCGGGTGCAGTTTAGAGGCAAAACAAGGAGTCCAGATTGTGCAACAAACAGTGTTTTATTCACACTTGCACACCATAAATGAAAAAACAGTCTCTTTGGTGACAGTTCACACACAACGGAAATAACGTGGCAAAACAAAAACAGGCCAACACAGGTTCAGTCACCTGGGAGGTGTAGGTGCAGGTTCGCACCACGCTGTCGGCCCAGCCGCAGGAGAATCCAGCTTCAGGTAGCCAGGAACAAAACACCTCCTTGCTGAGCTCTTTCCTCCAGGACAGAGAACTCCAGAGCCCTGATAGCAGCTCCAGGATAATCACCACCTCCAGCTGCTGAGCTGGCTGAGCTTTAAACCCAGCCCAAAACCAGGACTGGGTCGTGGGGAGCAGCCACCCACCCTACACTTTAGCTGCTCCCGGTAAGAGCCGGCCCGGATCGGCTTTGCAGCCATGCTATTTAAACTCTGTCAGTAGCACTAGCTGCTGCTGACATCAATAAAAACGGGCTCTTACCTCACCGAGGCTATGAACCTCGGTGACACATACCTGCCATCCACGACGGCACCCTGCACCTACCACAGTGGGAAGAATTCACTTTCACTGTTAGGTTCTGTTTCATCCATTCTATTTCCTTCGCCTTGGCCTTAAGCGGGAGTAGTTCGCTCTTATCAACATTGATTTTAAAGCCTGAGAAGGATCCATACTCATTCAACTTCTCTAATACCTTCGGGATTTCTGTTTTTGGGTTTTCTAGGAAAATTAATAAGTCATCAGCAAACATGGCATGACGTACTTCTTTATTTCCCACCCATATCCCTTCCCAATCAAGTGTGCCCATTATGAACCTAGACAAGGGTTCTATTGATAGATTGAAAAGGAGAGGTGATAAAGGACACCCCTGTCTTGTTCCTTTGGCCAGATGGAAGGGTGGCGAGAGGAAGCCCGGCGTGTATATTCTAGCAAGTGGATCCTTATATAGCGCCCTCAAGAAAGTTCTGAATTTTCCTTTTAGGCCCACTGTATCTAGTACCAGCTCCATCCATCCCCAGTGTACATTATCGAAAGCTTTTTCGGCATCTATACTAAGTATGGCTGGGGACGGATGGAGCCCCGGGCGTATTTTTATTTCATCAAGCACTGCCAGTACTTTCCTTATGTTTGACACCGCCGCCCTTCCCCTCACAAAGCCCACCTGTGGGGTCGCAATCAGTTTGGGCAGTATGCCATTTAGTCTGTCGGCCATAATTTTGGACAAGATTTTCATATCCACAATAATTAGAGAGATGGGCCTGTATGAGGAAGCCAGCAGCGGGTCCCTGTCGGGTTTAGGTAATACTTTTATATATGCTGTGTTTGTCACCTGCGGAATATCTTTCCCCTCCATGTAGCCGTTGTATAGTGGTGTTAGTATATTCACCGCCCTTTCCCCTAGAATTTTGTAAAATTCACTAGAATACCCGTCTGGGCCCGGTGCTTTATTATTATGTAGGGATTTTATAACTGTCAGTACCTCTTCGGAAGATATTGGTTCATTTAATATTTGCAGGTCAGAGGCCAAGATGCTGGCATCCTGACATCCTGTAGCCACTTTTCCCCTTGTCCATGTCACTGGTTTCTGCTTTATATAGCTCGCTGTAAAATTTCTGCAGAATTTTGTTGATATCTTTCGGGTTGTTATGTAAATCTCCTCTACTATCTTTTAAGGCTAAAATGGGTGTGTGTGCTTTATATCCCCTGGCTAAATTGGACATTAACTTACCGGCCTTGTTACCGTATCAGTATAATTTGGCGTCTGATTGGGATCTATAAAGAGCTTCTCTCTGGCAAAGCCAATGTTCATAGCTACATTTTGCTGTTTTCCATTCTTTTCTGTAGCATCTCCAGGGGCTGTTTTAAAAGCCAGGAATGTCTCCTCAGCCTATTACTAAGATCTTTGATATTTTTATTTATTTTGTTTTTCCTGTCAAAAACATGGGAAATTATCTTACCCCTTATGACTGCCTTGGCTGCGTCCCACGTGAGCTGTAGGTTATCAGGCATGTTATTGAAAGATAAATATTCATCCCACCATCCCACTACCAGTTTATGAAAATCCTCATTACTGTACAAATCTGATGGAAACTGCCAAAGATAGTCTGCACCTCTGGGTACAGAGTCTTGCAGAGTGGCAATCACTGGTGCATGATCCGATATGATCAGCTCCGTGATTTCTGCTGATGAGCATCTGTTAAAGAGAGAGGTGGACATTAGTACATAATCTAGTCGCGACCATGAATGATGCGCAGATGAATAGAATGTAAAATCTCTGCTGTCTGGATGTAGCAGTCGCCATACATCTACCAAGGGCAAGGTGTCCAACAGATTCGTTAAGCTGGGATTGTGGTTTTTTATCTCCCTGATGCCCCTCTCTACGTTTTTTTTGTCTTCCTCCCAGTTAGCCACAAGATTCATATCACCTCCTACCACAACATCTTTCGCTGCATCCATTTGCAATTGGGTAGTGAGTTTTGCAAAAAAAGGAGTATGTGAGTCGTTAGGGCCATATACATTGTAAATGCTCAGGAGACCCGTAGCTGTTGCAAGTGTCACCTGAGCAATCCTGCCTTCTTGGTCGGCACTATGTGAGTGTATTGTACAGTTTATGCCCTTTTGTATCAGCGTTAGGACTCCCGCTTTTCTTGCCACCGACTGAGACCCCACCACCTTATCTACCCATAATTTTCTCATCCTCCAAAAATCTTTCTCCTCTAAATGGGTCTCCTGTAGGAGAGCGACATCTGCTTTTAATCGTTTCAGATGTCGTAGCACCAATAGTCTCTTTTGGGGAGAGCGGAGACCTTTAACGTTCCAGGAGATTATATTAATCATCTGTAATAGTAGGCATGTTTATGGAACCGTCCAGTGGCATTATAATCTTCAGAGTGAGCAAACCTGAGTCCTCCCCGCAGACATTGTGAGACCAACCTTTCCCAACCTTTCCCCTAAGAACAAACAAATCCCCAACTAACGGGACAGGAGGAGTTAAAAACAACCGCCATATCTTCCCGCCAAAACATAGTTTCACGACTTCTCTTCTTCCCGACATTTCAACCTTACAAATAGCTATCCACTCTCATTCCTACTCCTCTTTACCTACGTAACCATTAATAGAATAAGTACCAAGCGAACATTTCCCACACCCATTTGTTTAAGAAAAGATCACCCTCTATCCCCCATCCCAACACAGTCATGCAAAGTTATATAGTGGTATTAAGATGATGACTAAAGGGCAGAGCCTTCTACAACATGAACAACAACGTTAACTGTCGTATATCAACAATTGTCGCCCTTGCGACACCTCATACCAGTCCTGTATAAGATTCCTCCATGGCCGAGAGCGAGAGACTCGACATCTCTCTCCATCATAAAGTCTTCCTCAAGATGGCCTTGCTCTCTTTCAAGTGTCCCATTTGGTTTTCTTTTCCTGACCAGTGGTCATCGCTTCCTCTTTGCTCCTCTCCTCTCTTATCCTCCGGACGGTGGGAGCGGGAGTCTGATGGCCGATCGCCTCCAATTTCGTTGGTGCCCATTAATGCAGGGAGTGCCTCGGCTGCTTCTTTAGGTGTTTGAAAAGAGGAGACTGATCCGTCTCGATGGTAGACCTTCAAGGTGGCCGGGTATAAAAGGGCAAAACGTCTTTTGCTTTGAAAAGCTCCGAACAGATCGTAGAGAACGCTCTTCTTCTCTTCAACACCTCTGCTGAAAAATCATTGAATAAAAGGATGTTGTGTCCCCTTATCTGTATCGAGGCATTTGACCTTTGTATGCTCTCAGCGCCTCAGCTTTGTCAGTATAGTTCAAAAATTTCATGATGACTTGCCTCTATTTCCCAGGCCAGGTGTGGTTGGTCGGGTGTTGCGACTGCCGCCAGGTTCTCTTAGATCAGGGCCTACCCGGTGAGCTCTTTCTATCTTGCATCGCTTCTTTAGGCCCACCGCCTCCGGTAGTTCGACTTCACAAATAGAGAGCAGCTCTTGAGGTGTTATGTCCTCTGGTAGGCCTATTAGTCTCAAGTTGCTCCTCCGGGAACGATTTTCCAGCTCATCGACCTTGTCAGCTAGTCTTTTAATTTCCCGGGAGGCTTCTTTTAAGGCCGACTGTGCCATCAGCATCTCCGATGCCATCATAGAGTATTGTGATTCTAAGTGCGTTAGTTTCTGCCCATGCTGTGCAATGTCCTCCTTAAGTAGCTGGATGGAATGCGCAACTGCTGAAGACAATGATTCTTGTAGATCCGTTAAGAGTCTTGCTGCGACTTCTAGAGCCAACTGTTTGTAATCTATGCCGTCTGTTTTGCTAATTACTTCCTCCTGCTCTAGACTGATGTCTTCAGCCTCCAGTTTATCATCTCTGGGCGCCATGTTTTGCATGTCATTCGCGGTCTTTGCTGTCTTGGCGTTCGCCTTAGATTTGGATCTGCTCCCCATCGTACACACGTAGCGATCCATACACATATGGGGATCACCGACACTATTAGGTAGATCTGCTGGGGTATTGTCCCCAATCTGCCGGGAGCGCTGCTGTGCTCGTAGGTGAAGTTGGTACGGAGCTCTCTTTACACGCGGCCGTTCATGTCGGCGCCGGAACCGTAAGTAGCTGGGTTTATAATGGGTCAGCTTGCTAGAATTAACGAAGTTAACGAATATGGAATATATTATAGCAGTGCTAATTGAAATCGCAGTGCGATTAATGTAACTTGCAGTAATCGCATTGCGATTTCTACTTAGAACTGCTGCTATATTCCATATTCGTTAATTCTAGCCTAATATGTAAGATAGCAGTGCACTGCTAAGTTGTAATCGCAATGCGATTAATATAACTTGAATTAATCGCATTGCGGTTTCAACGTAATTCTCAAATCCGACAGTACATTTTAGTATATGGAGACGTTCCCATGGTGATGGGGACGCTCCATGAGCACGGAACTCGGCAGAAGCGGCGACAGGCACTGACTGGAGCAGTCAGGAAGCCAGGAATCCTCAGGACAGTTAAGAACTACTTTTGGGAAGTGGGAAAGAAAAAAATATAACTAAAAAAAAACAAAAACGAATATTCGAAATAGCTAATTTATAGCGCTATATTCGAAATATTCGCGAATTAGCGAAGTGCCGATATTCGCGACAAAAATTCTCTATTCAAATATTCGCGCTCAACACTAGTTCTTATACAACTTCAATAATTGTCGGTCATAGTACAACTCCACCCATGAAAAATATATTTAGATCTAAAAACTGTATCAAACCCCATCATGTTCTAATCAGGAAAGCCTACAGTTTCTTGCCCATGCAAGGCAAAATCTGCATACCTATACGTAGATTCATAGCACTTCAGCAAATACTGTATAAAATATATTAGTAAAATTAGTTTCTAAGATTCTGAGAAAGAGTTGCACTGTTTCATAGATAAAAAAAAAAATGTTTATTTGGCAATGCAATTATTCAGAACATTCTTTCTCTGGTTCAAGAAAAAAAAATTATGTTAACTGGTGAATGAACTGGTGACCACCTTGTCATCTTTTCAGCTGCAGACCCTCCATTTCTTGGGCTTCTCTTCTGTCATCCAAGATTGATGTATTACTTCTTAGTCTGGGCATCAGTAGTCCAAGATACTTACTGCATGTCCAGTCATGCTCTTGGATTGGCCATTACTACTCAAGTGAGCAGTGGTTTCCAATCTGATGGCTACAGAAAATGTGTTGGACTACTGATGCACAGTATGCATCAAGTCATCAGACAAATGGTGTAGCCATCTTGGATGTAGATATGCAACTGAAATGAATAGGAAAGATCAGGTAAGTGTTCTATTCTTTACCCAGTAAATGTGATTTTTTTAAATTTATTTAACCAGAGGGTTACTTTAACAGACCCTTACTATTCCTAAAGGTAACAACATGTAACTACAGTTTGATCTGCATATAATCAGGTCTATAATAATAATCAAATACTTTCAGGCCCCTAGAGATTTATTAACAAAAATGAGCATAAATACAGCAACAGTGATGAGATTTCAACAAATTCTACGTATGTCCTGGTTAAATAATTTGTAGTGGAAAGTGACCTGTAGTGTAGATTTTAAAACCACACTATAATATCAAATTATGCTATGCATTCCCACAGCAGATTTCACTGTTTGATATACAAAGGACAGCAAAACACCTTTCTTCTATATTTTCTGCATTTCCTCCTCTAGTTCAAGCATACCCCCTCTAACTTGCAGGACTGGAAAACATCTTCTATAACTGGCAGCAAATTATCTCCTAGGAGAACAAAAGGATAGTGTGTTGAAATTCAATGCATCCGATACTTCTCTATCCAAAACATCCTCTGCTGGGGGCAGGAGTCAGGAGCTTCGCATTCATATTAGATTGTTGTCCAGTTCCGCCAAAAACAGCAAGGTCAACCAACAAAAGTTTAACATGGTTTTTCAGAAATTAAATATTAATGACTTATTCTCAGGACAGGTCATCAATATTTGATCAGACTAGTTTCAACTCTTGGCACCCATGCTGCTCAGTTATTGGACAGGATGAGCACTGTACCATCTTCATTTTATACAAAGCCTACTGTGATACATTGTATAGTAGGTTGTGCTTGACATTGCAGCTCAGTCCAATTCACATAAGTCCGACTTCCATTACCAGTCGGACTCATAAGATCAGATGTACAGTAGATAACTTATCCTCAGGAAGTCATTTATATTTAAAACCCGTGCGTGCAGTGCATGATGATGTCATCATGTTGACCAGTGTGGTGACATCATACATCACTGTGCACAAGATTTTGTGCGGGATCTTCAATCGAGGTGGCTGCGGCGGGCTCTTTGCACTCAAATAGATGAGGTGAGTGTGTTGTTTTATGCCATTTCTGGTAAAATAGATTTTTTTTACCAGGACGCACGAGGAAATAAGAATTTGCGGCAAATCAAATTTTTCTGAAAGTCGCATTGAAGTTCACTTTGGATACTTCAATGCGCTCGACACTAGCTGTAACTTCAGCAGTTCAGTCTGAAAGAAAATTAGACTTTCTCACTGAGAAATGAGTGAGTTAATCATTTGATTAACAGATGCAGACAGGAGTACATCATTTGCAGCGAGAAGGGGTGTCACAAAGGACAATAACTGCAATCATGTTCGATGAATTGCCTGTCATTTTGTCATATGGGTTTGTCATTTAGCATAAGGATTAACATTTGTACTCTTTAAAGGAAGTGAGGGAGTGTATAATCAGAAAATTTCCTATTTTTTAAATTACATTTTTATGTTAAACATATTTTATTTTATTTTTGGTGAGTTTTTTATTTTTTTTCCATTTCACTATCTATCTATCTATCTATCTATCTATCTATCTATCTAGCTATCTATCTATCTACAGCAATTTAGACTAGCACATCTATAGTCCCTCCTGGGCCTAACCTAAGCCTACAATGTTCACGGCGGTGTAGGAACCAGCTATATTTATACTCTGCTCGAAATGGGTGGGGAGTGCTCAATCTAAGGCCCCATTCACATGTCCACAATTCTGTTCCGCATTTTGTCCCGTCTGGCGGGTCCGCACTTCCGTCTCGCAGAAAAATAGAACATGTCCTATTCTGGGCTGCAATTGCGGACAAGAAAAGGCATTTCCTATATAGTGTCGAGCGATGTTCAGTCCGCAATTGTGGAACGCACATCGCCGATGTCCATGTTTTGAAGAGACGCTGATGCTCATGCAACAGGTGGCTCTGTAGCTGTTTGGGACAAACAACGAGAAACTTCAATGGGTGAGGAGGTGCTGCCACTTGATGAAGAGCAGTTGGAGTTAGAGGAGAAAGAGGATGATGAAGATGATGACGGTGACAAGTACCAAGACCCAAGACACCTAATAGTATCAGTGGAGGGCGGAGGTGGAAAGAACTGGCTCCTTGGGCTCGCTGGCAGGAATGGCGACCTGTAGACTCACTTTCTTACACAGTCTGATGATATTAAATAGCCATGTTTTTAGACCCATGCTACCAAGGCAAAATGGCGGAATATTTTCCTCTTGCAGAAAGGTAGGACAAATTATGTTACTACCAGAAAACACTATGGACACAGCTTGCCACCAATTATGGTGAGCAAACACCTGCCACCAGCGTGTCTGAAAGGAAGTTCCCCCTCTGTCCCCCGCAGAGTCACCACCCTCTGCATCCCCCACGAGCAACAGAAGCTGCAGCAGCAGCCATTTCAGTCTCCTCAACATGATGGAGCAGTTTTTCCATTTCCCGCACGTGCTTGATTCCAGTCAAGAAGCCGACCTAAATTATGGCCAGTCTCTGTCACATACCCAGTTCCCTGACCCCATGGATTTATGGACAGGAAGACTGGAAGAGTGGCCTGATCTGACACAGCATGCTCTCTATCTTCTTTCTTGTCCTGCCTCCAGTGTCATCTCGGAGAGGGTTTTTAGTTCCGCAGGGGCATGGTGACATTGAAACAGATTAAGTTGTCCTCTGCCAGTGTCCAAAACATCACTTTTGTCAAAATGAACCAAGCATGAATTAAGGAGGATTTTCACACTCCTCCGGCTGATTCGATGTATAGATCTCGTCCACCACACGTTGCTGGCGGTGTCCCATCTAGCCACTGTTGCTGTCTGTCTGCCAATTATCATGTTCTGTATGGCTACTTTTACTGCGCCTGCAGCATGCGTCTAAAGCTTCTCATCAGTTTACGTCGGTTTACGATTGAAGTTTAAAATTTTTGTGGGTGGGGGGGGAATTTCTTTAAGATGCAGCATAGATATAGAGATTTCTCACAGTCCATGCAAAGCTGGTCAGTAAGGACTGCTGTATGGAAGGGGTTAACAGGGAGGGAGCTCCTCCTTCTTCCCATCGGGGGCTGCTGTGCCTTTGCAGCCCCCCGACAGGATGGGATCATAGAGGGAAGGAGCCCCCCTCCGTCCCCATCACCCGATGCTCTGTTCTGGCAGCGGGTGATGGTTACCATGGCAGCAGGACGCCCTCAGAGGCGTCCTGCTTGCCATGGTATTGTAAGTCTAATAAGACTTCTGCTAAAGGCAAAAGTCTGATTAGACTATGTAAAGTTAAAAACAATACAGTACAGTACACTATATGGTGTACTGTACTGTAGTTAGATAGACACCAGATCCACTGGATCTACAAGAACCAAGTGGGTCTGACAAGAACCAAGTAGGTCTGGGTCAAAAAGAAAAGTAAAAAAGTGAAAATAAGTAGATAAAAAAACACATCTCTGAATAAAAATTAAAAAAATAAAATACGCTACACATATTATGTATCACCGCGTCCGTAAAAACCTGCTCTATAAAAATATCACACGACCTAACCCCTCAAGTAAACAACGTAAAAAAAAAATGGTGTTAAAAAAGCTATTTTTTATCACCTTACATCACAAAAAGTGTAATACCAAGCGATCAAAAAGGTGTATGCCTCTCAAAATAGTAGCAATCAAACCGCCATCTCATCCCACAAAAAATGAGCCCCTACATCGGACAATGGCCCAAAAAAATAAAAAAAATATGGCTCTCAGACTATGGAGACACTAAATTTTTTTTTTTTTTCTAAAATGCTGTTATTGTGTTAAAGTAAAATAAATTAAAAAAATGTATACATATTAGGTACCGCCGCATCTATAAAAACCTGCTCTATAAAATGTCACATGACCTAACCGCTCAAGTAAATACCGTAAAAAATAAAGTAAAAGCGGTGTAAAAAAACATTTTTGTCACCTTACATCACAAAAAGTGCAATACCAAGCGATCAAAAAGTCATAAGCACCCAAAATAGTGCCAATCAAACCATCATCTCCTCCCGCAAAAAATGAGACCCTAGCTAAGATAATCGCGCAAAAACTGAAAAAACTATGGCTCTCAGACTATGGAGACACTAAGGCCCCTTTCACATGAGCGAGTTTTCTGCGCGGGTGCAATGCGTGAAGTGAACGCATAGCATCCACGCTGAATCCTGACCCATTCATTTCAATGGGTCTGTGTAGATGAGTTTTTTTTTCATGCATCACTTGTGCATTGCGTGAAAAAAGCAGCATGTTCTATATTCTGCGTTTTTCACGCAGCCCTAGCCCCATAGAAGTGAATGGGACTGCGTGAAAAACGCATTGCATCCGCAAGCAAGTGCGGGTGCGTTGCGTTTTTCACTGATAGTTGCTAGGAGATGTTGTTTGTAAACCTTCAGTTTTTTATCACGCGCGTGAAAAATGCATCAAAACGCATTGCACCCGCGCGGAAAAAACTGAAAAACTGAACGCAATCGCAGGCAAAACTGAATGGAATCGCACAGTTTTCACTGAACGCATCCGCAACGCATCCGCAACGCATCCGCAACGCATCCGGACCTAATCCAGACACGCTCATGTGAAAGAGGCCTAAAACATGATTTTTTTTGTTTCAAAAATTAAATCATAGTGTAAAACTTACATAAATAAAAAAGAGTATACATATTAAGTATCGCCGCTTCGTAATAACCTGCTCCATAAAAATATTACATGACCTAACCCCTCAGGTGAACACTGTTAAAAAATAAAAATAAAAACGCTGTAAAAAAAAAGCCATTTTTTTCTCCTTAGGCCTCTTTCACATGAGCGTGTCCGGATTAGGTCCAGATGCGTTGCGGATGTGTTCAGTGAAAACTGTGCGATTTCACAGGCAAAGCCATTCAGTTTTGCCTACGATTGCGTTTAGTTGTTCAGTTTTTTCTGTGCGGGTGCAATTCGTTTTGATGCGTTTTTCACGCGTGTGATAAAAAACTGAAGGTTTACAAACAACATCTCCTAGCAACCATCAGTGAAAAACGCAACGCACACTCACTTGCTTGCGGATGCAATGCGTTTTTCACGCAGCCCCATTCACTTCTATGGGACTAGGGCTGTGTGAAAAACCCAGAATATAGAACATTCTGCGATTTTCACACAACGCACAAGTGATGCGTAAAAAAAACGCTCATGTACACAGGCCCATTGAAATGAATGGGTCAGGATTCAGTGCGGATGCTATGCGTTCACGTCACGCATTGCACCCGCGCGGAAAACTCGCTCGTGTGAAAGGGGCCTTACATCACAAAAGGTGCGATACCAAGCGATAAAAAAGTCATAAGCACCCCAAAATAGTGCCAATCAAACCGTCATCTCATCCCACAAAAATCATCCCCTACCCAAGATAATCGCCCAAAAACTGAAAAAAACTATGGCTCTCAGACTATGGAGACACTAAAACATGATTTTTTTTTGTTTTAAAAATGAAATCATTGTGTAAAACTTACATAAATAAAAAAAAGTATACATATTAGGTATCTCCACATTCGTAATAACCTTGTGTATAAAAATACCACATGAATTAACCTGTCACCTGTCAGATGAATGGGACATGGTGACATGGTGTCAAAAAACCAGTCCAACAAAATCTGCCTTCCAAAAAACGTATGGCATTCCTTTCCTTCTGTGCCCTGCCGTGTGCCCGTACAGCAGTTTATGATACCATATGGGGTGTTTCTGTAAACTACAGATCAGGCCAATAAATATTGAGTTTTGTTTGGCTGTTAACCCTTGCTTTGTAACTGGAAACAAATTATTAAAATGAATTATTTCAAGATTTGCTTCTAAACGTCTAAGCCTTGTAACATCCCCAAAAAATTAAATATAATTGCCAAAATGATCTAGACATGAAGTAGACATATGGGGAATGTAAAGTAATAGCTATTTTTGGAGGTTTTACTATGTATTATAGAAATAAAGAAATTATAATTTGGAAAATTGCAAATTTTTCCAAATTTTGGGTAAATTTGTTATTTTTTATGAATAAAAAATGAACTTTTTTGATTCCATTTTACCAGTGTCATGAAGTACAATGTGTTCAACAACATTTACTGTTGCTGCTATTGTGTTCCAGAGCTTGGGGAGGGGGAGGAAAAATATCATACAAAATAAACGAAAAGAGATAACAAGTTTTCCTAGGAGCCCTAGGAGGCTAGAGGGGTTTATATACCAACTTTCAGGTCAATGGGAGCAACTTTGTTTCGCCACGAGCTAAAATTGAAGGTTGACGTGTTAAGCGAACAATAGCAAGAACTTGTTAATTGACTTTTTCAATAGATTTCAATTGACTGCTTTTGCCATGAGATAACACTGTGACGTGTTATCAGTCAATTTTAGCTCAGCTACATCTGTATCTATCTATCTATCTATCTATCTTTTTATGTATACAATTAGGCTTGAGCGAATTGAGCTTCAGAAAATAGATCCAAAGTCGATTTGTTCAAAAACTTTGTTGTTAATGTTGTTTCAGTACAGCATTAAAATATATTGGTTCAGTGTAGCCAAATTTCTTCTTGCTCGAAGTTGCGCGAGACTTCAGTTAATTACTACGATATCCCTTTCTGCGTGTTTAAAAAAATTGAAATCAGAATCCGAAGGGCTTTGGTACCAAGGAATGAAGCCAGTACTAAAGCCCACTTCGGATACCTATTTTAAAATGTCTTTTAAATACACAGATAGGACTACAGTAGTAATTCTTTGAAGTCTTGTGTAACTTCAGGCGAGACAAAGTTTGGCTACACAGAGCCAATCCATTTTAATGCTGTATGATCCGAAGCTTGATTTGCTCAAGCCGATATATAATCCTGCCATTTTCACACAGACCTAAGAATAGGTACAGTGCCTTGTAAAAGTATTCATACCCCTACCCTATAAAGTTTTCCACAATTTTTCACATTACATCCACAAACTTAAATGTATTATATTGGGATTTTATGTGATAGACCAACACAAAGTAGAAAGTATGTTCGACATGAAAAGAAAATTATACATGGGTTTCAAAATTTTAAAGGGTTTCTGTCACCAGATTTGGGCATCATAAGCTGTCTGACATTAGCTATGTGCCAATGTCAGACCATCCTAATAATGTTAATGATCTGCCCCTCTGACCTTTTATAAGGCTAAAAAACGTCTTTATATTATATTCAAATTAGCCTCTAGGAGCAGGGAGGGCGTCCCCCATAACAGTGTCAGCCACAGATCCCCCATAACAATGTCAGCCACAGATTCCCCATAACAGTGTCAGCCATAGATCACCCATAACAGTGTCAGGCAGAGATCCCCCATACCAGTGTTATCCACTGATCCCCCATAACAGTGTCATCCACAGACCACTATTAGGTCAAAACCCACCAAAAGCACACCTTTTGGTTAAAAAAATGTTTTTCTTATTTTCCTCCTCAAAAACCTTATAATCATTTGCGTCTTATAAATAGAGATGGCCCGAACTATCCGCCGGCGAACAGTTCCCGGCGAACATAGCTTGTTCGCGTTCGCCTCTACCGGGCGAACATATGCGATGTTCGGTCCGCCCCCTATACATCATCATTGAGCAAACTTTGACCCTGTACCTCACAGTCAGCAGACACATTCCAGCCAATCAGCAGCATACCCTCCCTCCCAGACCCTCCCACCTCCTGCACAGCATCCATTTTAGATTCATTTGGAATTTGCAGTCTTAGTGAGAGGAGGGAGAGTGTAGTTGCTGCTGATTTAATTGGGAAATCGATAGCTAGGCTAGTGAATTCAGTGTCCACTCCAGTCCTGAAAGACTCATCTGATCTCTGCTGTAAGGACAGCGTCCTGATAGCACCCCAAAAAGCCCTTTTAGGGCTGCAACATTAGTCTGCTTTTTTTTTCCTTTATATACATATTGCAGTTGCCTGGTAGTGATGAGCGGCAGGTGCCATATTCGATTTCGACGAAATTCGCGAATATTCGAATGAATATTCGTTTCATATTCGTCGAAATCGAATATTCGTCATTTTTTCTAGTTATCGCGATTAACATGCGATTTAAATAATCGCATATTGCGATTTGTACTTAAGGCTACTTTCCTATTGGTTTCATATCTAGAATTAGCGAGGATGACTGAATATGACGAATGTATTCGTCTATTCCTCAAAACGAAGATAACGAAGTATTCTACATCTTCGTTTTAGCTACCTATTCGTCAACCTCGCTAATTCTAGCAATCAAATAGGCAGGTTGACTATAGAGACAGCTGTGTTAAATTCGCTATGCGATTTTTTTTTTTTTTAAATAAATAGAATACTTATAATAATTTTATCAAGTAATATAATTATTGTATTAAAAAATAAATAAATCGCATAGCGAATTTAACACAGCTGTCTGGTAAGTCAACCTTCCTATTTGATTGCTAGAATTAGCGAATAGCGAAGTTGACGATGACGAGACGAATAGGTAGCTAAAACGAAGATGTAGAATACTTCGTTATCTTCGTTTTGAGGAATATGACGAATACATTCGTCATATTCGCTATTCGCTAATTCTACCAAGCCAACCATAACTTCTGTGCTCATGGAGCGTCCCCATCACCATGGGAACGTCTCCATATACTAAAATGTACTGTCGGATTTGAGGAATTACGTTGAAATCGCAATGCGATTAATTCAAGTTATATTAATCGCATTGCGATTTCAACTTAGAGCTGGGTTTATAATGGGTCAGCTTGCTAGAATTAACGAGTTAACGAATATGGAATATAGCAGCAGTGCTAAGTTGAAATCGCAATGCGATTAATTTAACTTAAAGTATTCGCATTGCGATTTCAACTTAGCACTGCTAGTGCATAGCATTAGCTATACTCCATATTCGTTAATTCTAGCCTATGTAAGATAGCAGTGCTAAGTTGTAATCGCAATGCGATTAATTTAACTTAAAGTATTCGCATTGCGATTTCAACTTAGCACTGCTAGTGCATAGCATTAGCTATACTCCATATTCGTTAATTCTAGCCTATGTAAGATAGCAGTGCTAAGTTAGTAATCGCAATGCGATTAATTTAACTTAAAGTATTCGCATTGCGATTTCAACTTAGCACTGCTAGTGCATAGCATTAGCTATACTCCATATTTGTTGTTAATTCTAGCCTATGTAAGATAGCAGTGCTAAGTTGTAATCGCAATGCGATTAATATAACTTGAATTAATCGCATTGCGATTTCAACGTAATTCCTCAAATCCGACAGTACATTTTAGTATATGGAGATTCTCCCATGGATGGGGACGCTCCACATGAGCACGGAAGTCGGCAGAAGCGGCAACGGGCACTGACTAGAGCAGCCAGGAAGCCAGGAATCCTCAGGACAGGTAAGAACTACTTTTGGGAAGTAGGAAAGAAAAAAATATAACTAAAAAAAAAAAAAACGAATATTCGAAATAGCGAATTTATAGCGCTATATTCGAAATATTCGCAATTAGCGAGTGCCGATATTCGCTAAAAAATTCGCTTTCGAATATTCGCGCTCAACACTATTGCCTGGCCTGCCTGTGTGTGAGGAGCTGCAGGCCCACAGACAGTAGTGTGCCCACTGCCAGTGCCCACCCCTGTCATCCCGTGTGGCACAGGACTTTGCATCAAAAAAGGCATTTAATTTTTACACTTTAATCTAAGGTTAGTTGCCTGCCAGTGTGTGTCAGGCTGACTTCCACTGACTGTAGTGTGCCCACTGCCAGTGCCAACCACTGATACTGGGTGGCACAGTAGCTTGCCGATAAATAAGGCATTTAATTTTTAGACAGTAGTCTAAATTCAGTTGCTTGCCTGCTGCCAGTGTGTGTCAGGCCCTCTTCCACTGACTGTAGTGTGCCCACTGCCAGTGCCAACCACTGATACCGGGTGGCACAGTAGCTTGCCGATAAATAAGGCATTTAATTTTTAGACAGTAGTCTAAATTCAGTTGCTTGCCTGCTGCCAGTGTGTGTCAGGCCCGCTTCCACTGACTGTAGTGTGCCCACTGCCAGTGCCCACCACTCATACCGGCTGGCACAGGACTTTGCATAAAAAGGCATTTAATTTTTACACTTTAGTGTAATTTCAGCTGCTTGCCTGCTGCTAGTGTGTGTCAGGCCGACTTCAACTGACTGTAGTGTGCCCACTGCCAGTGCCCACTCCTCGTCATCCTGTGTGGCACAGGACTTTGCTTAAAAAAAGGCACTTCATTTTTACACTTTAATCTAAGGTTAGTTGCCTGCCAGTGTGTGTCAGGCTGACTTCCACTGACTGTAGTGTGCCCACTGCCAGTGCCCACCACTCATACCGGCTGGCAGAGGACTTTGCATCAAAAAGGCATTTAATTTTTACACTTTAGTGTAATTTCAGCTGCTTGCCTGCTGCTAGTGTGTGTCAGGCCGACTTCAACTGACTGTAGTGTGCCCACTGCCAGTGCCCACCCCTGTCATCCCGTGTGGCACAGGACTTTGCTTAAAAAAAAGGCACTTAATTTTTACAATTTAATCTAAGGTTAGTTGCCTGCCAGTGTGTGTCAGGCTGACTTCCACTGACTGTAGTGTGCCCACTGCCAGTGCCCACCACTCATACCTGCTGGCACAGGACTTTGCATAAAAAGGCATTTAATTTTTACACTTTAGTGTAATTTCAGCTGCTTGCCTGCTGCTAGTGTGTGTCAGGCCGACTTCAACTGACTGTAGAGTGCCCACTGCCAGTGCCCACCCCTGTCATCCCGTGTGGCACAGGACTTTGCATCAAAAAAAGGCATTTAATTTTTACACTTTAGTGTAATTTCAGTTGCTTGCCTGCTGCTAGTGTGTGTCAGGCTGACTTCCACTGACTGTAGTGTGCCCACTGCCAGTGCCAACCACTGATACCGGGTGGCACAGTAGCTTGCCGATAAATAAGGCATTTCATTTTTAGACAGTAGTCTAAATTCAGTTGCTTGCCTGCTGCCAGTGTGTGTCAGGCCCTCTTCCACTGACTGTAGTGTGCCCACTGCCAGTGCCAACCACTGATACCGGGTGGCACAGTAGCTTGCCGATAAATAAGGCATTTAATTTTTAGACAGTAGTCTAAATTCAGTTGCTTGCCTGCTGCCAGTGTGTGTCAGGCCCTCTTCCACTGACTGTAGTGTGCCCACTGCCAGTGCCAACCACTGATACCGGGTGGCACAGTAGCTTGCCGATAAATAAGGCATTTAATTTTTAGACAGTAGTCTAAATTCAGTTGCTTGCCTGCTGCCAGTGTGTGTCAGGCCCGCTTCCACTGACTGTAGTGTGCCCACTGCCAGTGCCAACCACTCATCCCGAGTGGCACAGTACCTAGCACGCGTAGTACCACTTATCTAAAAAAATGACAGGCAGAGGCAGGCCACACCCGCCGGGGCCGTCGTGGTCGTGGTGCTGTGATTTCCCTTCCCTGGAATAATGCCCAGTTTTCAGAGGCCACGTACCCTGAACCCGAAAAATTCAGAGGACGTAGTTGACTGGCTTAGACAGGACACCCAATCTTCAACAGCTTCCGCTAAGAACCTTGACGCACCATCCTCCTCCAGCTCAGCTTCGGTCACCTGCTCTCAAGTTACCACGCACCCGCCCGTCGCCACCACCACCACTACCACCACAGCCACCACAGCCGCTTCACTTGATCCGTCAGAGGAGTTATTTACACATCAGTTGGATGCAATTAGTGATGCACAACCATTATTGACAGATGATGTAGATTACAGGGATATGTCTCAGTCAGGCAGGATTACACACATGGACGTACAGTGTGATGATGATGATGATGTACCAGCAGCTGCTTCCTGCAGACGCAGTCACCGTGGTTTAAAACAGAGTGGAGGGAGCCAGCATTTTTTAACCATCTCCCCGTTCGAAAAATCTATTCAATAAATGGCCCCCAGATTGGGGACGTTAGAGGGATTAAACTGATGAGAATAGTACTACAGAAAATACCACTCATATCGGGTGTGACAGTAAATTGCACGGCGCAGACGCAGTCACCGTGGTTTAAAACAGAGTGGAGGGAGCCAGCGTTTTTTAACCATCTCCCCGTTCGAAAAATCTATTCAATAAATGGCCCCCAGATTGGGGACGTTAGAGGGATTAAACTGATGAGAATAGTACTACAGAAAATACCACTCATATCGGGTGTGACAGTAAATTGCACGGCGCAGACGCAGTGACCATGGTTTAAAACAGAGTGGAGGGAGCCAGCGTTTTTTAACCATCTCCCTGTTCGAAAAATCTATTCAATAAATGGCCCCCAGATTGGGGACGTTAGAGAGATTAAACTGATGAGAATAGTACTACAGAAAATACCACTCATATCGGGTGTGACAGTAAATTGCACGGCGCAGACGCAGTCACCGTGGATAAAAACAAAGGGGAGGGAGCCAGCGTTTTTTAACCATCTCACCGTTCGAAAAATCAATTCAATTCATCTTTTGGGGACCCTTGGGTACGTGGCTGGGTGGAGGAAGAAACCTTCAATGACATCACTGGGACGTGGCTAGCTTGGTATCCAACCTTGTGCAAATGGGGAGTTTGCAGTTGTGCAAATGAACTGTTTGCGGTGCATTAAAAGGGAGTTTGGTCTGTCAATGTCAGTGAAGCGGGCGTAACCCTTACACTACCTGATCGATACAACATCATACCTGATCGTATACACACACTGGATGTTTTAAAGCATGTTATTCCAAACAATTTAGGAATGTTACGTGATTTATGCCCTTTATGGATTAAAACCCGACTCTGCGTCCACTACGTAATTTTCCATGGGAGTTTTGCCATAGATCCCCCTCCGGCATGCCACAGTCCAGGTGTTAGACCCCTTGAAACAACTTTCTCATCACTATTGTGGCCAGAAAGAGTCCCTGTGGGTTTTAAAATTCGCCTGCCAATTGAAGTCTATGGCGGTTCGCCCGGTTCGCCCGTTCGCGAACATTTGCGGAAGTTCGCGTTCGCTGTTCGCGAACTGAAAATTTTATGTTCGACATCACTACTTATAAAGCGAAAAATACAGTAGTTATAAAAATATCACAAAACCACCTGAATAGACGTATAAAATGAAAATAATAAACTATACTTTTATTTGAAGTTAAAGGGTTAAAATGACAAAAATATCCCTTCAGGTATTCAGAGTATGTGGTCCATGGAGAGGGGATCTAACAAATAATCCATCCACCTCCACTCACTCTGAAAAATGGTTAGGTGTATAATACCACGTGAACTCTGTGCCAGGGATCGTAACCCTGTAGTAATAGCAACAGAGGGGTCTCTATCAGAGAAGGGACTGCCGATGTGGCCGTCAAGGAGATTGATCCCTGACACCCTACACAAAACTAGCTCCCCTCCTGTAGCTAGCCTGGTATCACCAGGACACAGAGTACGCTAGTAACACCTCTGGCCGGTAAGAGACATGTACCGCAGTGAAGCGGCTACCGTCCCTCAGCTATAGTGTGCCGAACTGCAAAAATGTGCGCTCAACGCGTTTCCACAGGGCTAGTACTTTGCCCTGTATCCTCAGGAGCTGACTAAACATTCAAACATGCACTCCGGTCTGTTAGACAACACTTTCAACAAAGCGAGTCCCGATCACCTTTTGCGTGAACGGGCACCGGCACTATGACGGCCGTACGCGGCCGCCCGACATCCGGGTATATAAGCCTATAACCCCGCCTGTAGGAGCTGACGTATTATATGGGGGCGTGAAGAATCCGCAGGTAGGAACCTCCTACCGCTGAACAATTCTGAACAATTATTTTCATGGGTGAAAAGAAGACCTACATCGTTTACATTGAGTGCGGATACGAACTGGTTAAATTTCACACTGGATCCATTCCATAGGATCAGCACGTCATCGATGTATCTGAGCCACAGTAACACCGATGACGTGTACTGGTCCATGGACTCATCAAAGACCACGTCCCTCTCCCACCAGACATTAGATCCCACACACCGGGATCTAATGTCCACTTATCAGACATTCTATTCCACATTGTTATGTCTCAGTTGGTCCTCTCTGTATTTCTATGACTTATCTCATAACAATTTCAGTGACGGTTCTCTCTGATTGATCTTTACGCTCTCCCTGGTTTATGTGTATATGGGAGAGTGTTATGACATTCGGTACTCCCTTGGTTCAATGTATAAGTGCCTGAGCTTATAGCTGCATAGTTTGAGGCCGCGGATATCGGGTTTCCCCCTGTGATTGCGGTATCGCAACTAATATGATCCGTGGGTGCGATTCAAATTACCAGGTATGGGAGGTGCTGGGACAGCGGTAGGAGGTTCCTACCTGCGGGTTCTTCACACCCCCCATCTAATACGTCAGCTCCTATGGGCGGGGTTATAGGCTTATATACCCGGATGTCGGGCGGCCGCGTACAGCCGTCATAGTGCCGGTGCCCGTTCACGCAAAAGGTGATCGGGACTCGCTTTGTTGAAAGTGTTGTCTAACAGACCGGAGTGCATGTTTGAATGTTTAGTCAGCTCCTGAGGATACAGGGCAAAGTACTAGCCCTGTGCAGTTTGGCACACTATAGCTGAGGGACAGTAGCCGCTTCACTGCGGTACATGTCTCTTACCGGCCAGAGGTGTTACTAGCGTACTCTGTGTCCTGGTGATACCAGGCTAGCTACAGGAGGGGAGCTAGTTTTGTGTAGGGTGTCAGGGATCAATCTCCTTGACGGCCACATCGGCGGTCCCTTCTCTAATAGAGACCCCTCTGTTGCTATTACTACAGGGTTACGATCCCTGGCACAGAGTTCACGTGGTATTATACACCTAACCATTTTTCAGAGTGAGTGGAGGTGGATGGATTATTTGTTAGATTCCCTCTCCATGGACCACATACTCTGAATACCTGAAGGGATATTTTTGTCATTTTAACCCTTTAACTTCAAATAAAAGTATAGTTTATTATTTTCATTTTATACGTCTATTCAGGTGGTTTTGTGAGATTTTCTTGAGACGTATTCACGTCCGTATATATTTCAGTGTGTTAAATTCAGTTATAAAAATATCCCAAGCTCTGAACATCTCATGAAGCACTGTTCAATCCATTATCTGAAAATGGAAGGAGTATGGCACAACTGCTAACCTACCAAGACAGGGTTATCCATCTATTCTAAACTAACAGCTCAGGCAAGGAAAGCACTAATTAGAGAAGTACCCAAGAGGTCCCTGGTCACTCTGGAGGAGCTGCAGAGATCCATAGCTCAGATAGGAGAATCATTTTTGAAAGCAAGCCATAGGAACTCCCGTTTTAAGTTTGACACGGGCCGTGTAGGGAGACAGCAGAAAACCATGAGTGGCAGAAAACTAACACTGCATATCATCGTGAACACACCATTCCCTACCATGAAATATGGGGGTGGCAGCATCATGCTGTGGGAATGCTTTTCTTCAGCAGAGACAGGAAGGTTTACCTTCCAGTAGGACAATGACCTAAACGTTCAGCCAGAGCTACAATGGAATGGTTTCAATACATGCATATTTATGTTAGAATGGTCCAATCAAAGTCCAGACCTAAATCCTATTAAGAATCTGTGGAAAGACTTGAAAATTGCTGTTCACAGAAGCTCTCCATCCAATCTGTCTGACCTTGAACTATTTTGCAAAGAAGAATGGGCAAAAATTTTAGCCTCTAGATGTCCAAAGCTGGTAGATACATACCCTAAAAGACTTGCAGCTGTAATTGCAGTGAAAGGTAATCCTACAAAGTATTAACTATGGGGGCTGAATACAAATGCACAACACACTTTTTAAAATTTTATTAAACTTTAATAACATAAAATCCTGATAAACTATATTTTAGTTTGTGGGTGTAACATCAAAAATTGTGGAAAAGTTCAAAGAGTATGAATACTTTTTCAAGGCACTGTAAATATCTCTTGTTCAGTACTGAACTTTTCAGTAGACATTATCACTATAGTAACAACTTGATATAGGCACCACAAGATACACCCTTCACAATAGGTGATATCACAATTTAACTACTATCTCCTGACCTCTACAGTACACAGGTCACTGAACATGCCTAGAAACCTCTCCTATATAAGTCAATGGGTTCAACTCCTGTCCGTTGTGTCTATAGCATTGTCATATAACTACACTCAAAAGACAAGTCTTAACATAATTTAGGCCTAGTGACCAGTATAAAAATGAAAGGATTATGTACATTTTTAATATAGATAGTAAATAGAAAAATGAAAAAAAAATGTAAAAGCTTTTATAATGCATGAATAACTGAGTCTGTAACTTCTTGAGTATTGTTGATTGCTAGTGTTGAGTGGATCAAGGTATCTAAAGTGGACTTTGATCCGAATTTCAGGAAAAATTTGATTTGCAGAGAAGCCGAACGTCCTTGCGCCTCGTGGTAATGAATCAATTTCCTGAAATTGCGGTAAAAACTAAACAAAATACATACTCACCTCATCTTTTAGCATGCAAAGAGGCGGTTACTGCAATCTTGATTAAAGATACTCTCAGTGATGGCAATCAAGATGGCCGTGATGGCCTCTACGCGAACAAATGGATAAGGTGACTATTTTCTTTACCCTGATTAACCCCTGAAAGACCTAAATGGTAGCCTTAGAGGCCATGATCAGCGATGAACGTGGCCTCTGAGGGGTTCAATGATGAGGGAGCGGCGTGGTCACTGTTTCCCATCATTGTGTCTACTACATACAAAGAAATGCACTTTGTGACAAATTAATTTGTCGCAAAACGAATTTCTTTGTGAAATTTTAGTGAAGCAGCCTAATCAAATTTTCCATAACTTTGCTCATCTCTATTAATTACTATAGATTTTGATATATCTGCCACCTACAGAATAGGTGACAAAGCTAAACAATATGTTAATGTCTTACAATATTTGCATTCTATTCTGTTCAGCTTTAAAATGTTTTCTTTTAATATTTTGAGACTGAAAATGCATTGTGTAAAACCGTAGGTCCCTTGTGTAAACTAAAACTACGCGATCATAAGCTCAAACATTTTCTGATGCTATTAATGAGCTTAAGAAATTACTCCTCATAAGGTCTGATCTGAATCCACACAGCTTCTTCTTTATCCAAAGGTTTATGTGAAAAGCGTGAATGCACACATGCTGAGATTGAAAATATACAACAGGCATAAGGGCAAGTTACCAGGTAAGGTGTGAAACAAAACTGGAGGAAATGCAGTTTATAAGCTGCTATTTATGTATATTTTATTAATAGAGTAGAAATATGATCTTCCGTTCTGTATCTTTGCTGGGGTGACTAAACAATGAAGGGTAGAATAGGGGCCATCATGAAAAGACTAGTAAATAGTAAACTACAGGAAATTAAAGTACACATAGTCATGATCTTGACTACAAACCAACACATACAAACTCATTTTTTTCAATTTTTTAAAGATAAGATAGCAATGTGTGATCAGTGCAAGCAATCACATGAACAAGGCACTGTGGTGCCTTAACCCTTATAGGAACTCCGCCATATATGTACGGCAGAAGTGCGGTCTTCAAACATGGCGTCTGCTTGCACATAGAGGGCGCCATAGCCACCGGGTTTCTGTTGTTTTAAATAGCAGATACCCGTGGCACATGTATGCGATCAGCCATAGGGGAACCTGAGATCGGGGAACCTGTTACATCGCTGAAATAGCCGAAGCCTCAAATAGACTTCGGAGTCTATTTCAGGAATATATCAATACAGGCCACTAGGTGGCAGCATTGAAAATGAAGTGTTTTATTGAAAATGAAGTGTTCACGGATGGCTATATAGGCCATAATCTAATGATTGCCAGTTATTGTCACCCAAGGTGACTTTAAAAAAGTTAAAAAAATAAAAAAAACATAAAAGTTCAAATAAAAACAGTTAACCAATAAAAAAAAAAAACATAATGGGCATTGCCGTGTGCAAAAATGCCCATACAATTGAAATATAACAATATTAATGGCATACGGCGTAACGGGAGCGTAAAATGGTGTAACGGGAAAAAAAAAAAAAACATTCATGGTCCCTTCAACTACAAAATATTCAAAAAGTCACACACACTTCAAATTGGCATCACTGAAAAGAACAGATTGTCCCGCAAAATATGAATCCTCATACAGCCCCATACACATAACTACAAAAAGTTATAGGGGTCAAAATATGGTTATACATTATTTTTTCCTCAAATATTTTATTTTATTTTTTCAGTATTAAAACGCAAGAAACATTATAGAAGTGTGGTATCGTTGTAACCATACTGAACTGGACAATGAAGATAACAGGTCAATTTTACAGCATAGTGTACAGTGTAAAAAATTTAATAAAAACCTCAGAGTTGCATTTTTTCCCAATTCTACTCCATTTGGAAACTTTTTCTGCTTCCTACTATATGGTATGCAACCGTAAATGGTGCCATTAGAAAGTACAACTTGTCTCGCAAAAAATAAGCCCTCATAAGGCTATGTGAATGGAAAAATAAAAAGAGTTAGGACTATGGGAAGGTGGGGAGTGAAAAATGAAAACGCATAAAAAGAAAATCTCTGGGTCCTGAAGGGGTTAAGAACCCATACACATTGTCAGCTGAATCTCACATTTTTGGTGGGATTGCACAAAAACCTACTGTGTATAGGGAACTCCAGAGGAGTCGGCAACAGCTTTCTCCTCCCTACAATGATAACACATACTTGACTGGGTATGTTTGTGTATGAGGGACTCATAGTTGCAAGCAACAGGTTTTGAATTTACTTATGGCAAGTGTGCCCTAACAGTGGGCTTACAGTCCAGACAGCCCAAGAGTCCTTCATAGGTTCCCAGTCGTGATGTGCATGTGCTCGAGCGAAATACTTGAGTCTCCGCCCTCGCGTTTCACAGGTTTTAAGCAGCCAATAAAGGTGCAGGTAAGTATTGACCTCACTGTAGAGCCAGTAGCCATGTTGGCTGCTGGAATTACAGTGATTGGCTGGCCGCCACACGTCATCGGGTGACGCATGTTCGGCTCAGATATAGACATGGAGAGCAATGGGTGGAAAGGGAAAGACAGAGCAGGGAGTGAATTATAGTTAGAGAAAGCTTTTCAAAGATCCAAAAGTCATTTTAAGGACTACTAGTGTGTGTGTGTGTTTTAGATAAACAATATATTTAACAGCAGTGTCAGGGACATCCGTGCTAATAAAGGGGCAGAAAGTTGCTTTTCAAAGAACCCAAAATCCTTTTAGGGGCTACTGTGTGTGTTTCACAGTAGCAAGATATTTTTATTTTATAACTATTAGTGACATATACTGTACATCATCCGCAGACTGACTCTTTAATAATCTGGGTCACATCTAGTGTCCATAATCTGTGCTGTTCTCTGTAACCAATACTGTTCTGCTGTAACGGGCGCCGAGGCTGCACTTAGTCTGCTTAGCTTCGGGAGCGAGGATCTGTGTTTGGCCTTGTTCCCAGGGCAGCTTTGCTAGCGGGGAGACTCCCTGCTCCTAGGTCTGCCTTGAGCGCTGAGCTGATCACTCAGTGCTCGACTAGTCTGTATAGTCGGTCATGTGACGCTGGTCACGTCACATGACTATCAGACCACACTATAAATACAGGCAGCCTGCTGACCACAGGTTGCCTGTTATTTCTAGGTTCCTGGCTATTTGTTGGACTTCTGAATACTTACCTGATCCTGTTCCCTGACGATCCTTTGCCTGCTCCTCCTGTACTGCGCATCCCTCCTAGTATTGTGACCTCGGCTCCCACCTGACTACTCTTTGTGGACTCCTCTGGTACTTCTCTACTCTCCTGGTATTTGATCCCGGCTTCTCCTGACCATTCTTTGCTTAACCCTTTGTACTGCGTAGCTCTCTTGGTTCTGACCCAGTCCGTTCACGTTCCGTATTTTGTCTTGTCTGTCTTCCCTGCACATATCCTAAGGAATGGACTGTCGTCCAGTTGTCCCCTGTCATCAGGACTCGTGAGGCAAGTAGGCAGGGCCAGGGGTGAGGTGGAGCGAAGTGGTCACTATCCTTCCCCTGTGTGTGTGTGGACGTGACCGTTACACCTGCATCATAAAACACTGTCAGTATTACAAATTTCAATAATCTGGGCATAATATAGTGTCCGTAATCTGTGGTGTTCTATACTCAATACTGAACTGCATCTAAAAACACTGTCTATATTACAACTTCCATTAATCTTGGCCTAGTAAAGTGTCTACAATCTGTGGGTTTTTGTATCCAATACAGAAATGCATCTAAAAACACTGCCTAGCTTACAACTTCCATTAATCTAGGCCTAGTGTAGTGTCCAAAATCTGTGTGTTTTTGTATCCAATACTGAACTGCATCTAAAAACACTGCCTATCTTACAACTTCCATTAATCTAGGCCTAGCGTAGTGTCCAAAATCTGTGTGTTTTTGTATCCAATACTGAACTGCATCTAAAAACACTGTCTATATTACAACTTCCATTAATCTGGGCCTAATATAGTGTCCAAAATCTGTGGTGTTCTGTAACCAATACTGTCCTGCATCAGAAAATGGTGTCTTTGGCAGACAGTAAAACAATCTACAGACAAAACCATTAATATGAAGAAGGCATGCACAAAGGAACGGGAAGTGTGAGTGATGCTGATGATACAAGCAGAGGCCAGGGCACAGGGCGCAATGAAACTGTGCCTGCGGCCAGTGCACCAGAAAAACAAAAAATCCACCTTACCCAGCTTCATGTCCAACTTAGCTGGGCAGCCCAGGACAACACTGTCCAAGTCGAACCAGTGCGTACAGGTGGTCGGTTGGATTGCTGAAGATAATGCTTCCAGTCAGTTAAGCACCACCCTCTCTTCCACTAAGTCCAGTCTCTGTACCCAAGAGTCTGGTCAATCATCACTCTGATCCTCCTTCCTCCCATCATGTCGAGTCTGGCCAAACAAGTGATCCCACACTCGGATATTCACATGACCTCTTTTCGCCGCCAGTACTTGTTTTTCGCTCTCTCGCCCAGCACGCTTGAAAAGGTACCCGAGTTATTGTGCCCTTATTCTCAACCTCTTGAGCCTTTACAGTCTTAAGAAGATGATGGTGGTGAACGGCAATCATTCGTTCACGAGGTGGATGATGATGAGACACAGTTGTCAATCACTGAGTTTGTGGTTAGGTCAAGTCAGGAGGATGAGCAGAGTGAGGTAGTGGACGATGAAGTCACTGACCCAACATGGGAAGGTGAAAAGCCGAGCGAGGACAGCAGTACAGAGGGGGAGGCATTCGCAGCACTGCAACAGTCTGAAAGAGGCAGCGGGGTTGCAAAGAGAGAAGTCAGCCCACACCAAACAGGCCCGCAACCGTTTCACCGAGAACCCCCATATGTAAGTCTACCTTGTTCCGCAGTATGTGGCTTTTTGGAGGAGAGTGCAAACGACAAAGAGTGGTAGTTTGCAATCTGTGCCGTACCAAAATGAGGCGGTGCGTGAAAATAGCAACCTCCCCACCACCAGCATGATCCGCCACGTGGCATCCAAGCACCCTAATAAGTGGGCTGAACACCTGGGTCCACAATAGGGGTCTGCGGGTAACACCACTGCCTTCTCTTTCTCTGTGTTACGCATTGCTGGCCAATCCTCAGTCGAAGGCGCAAGCCCGGACCCTGCACCTGGACCTTCGCATGAACCTTCAGCAACAACATCCACTTCCCTGTCTCAGCGCAGCGTCCAAATGTTGATAACACAGGCATTTGAACACAAGCGCAAATACCCACCCTCCCACAGGCCATAGCACTAAAGGTGCTATTTCAAAATTACCGCCCATAAAATGTTGCCATTTAGGCTTGAGGACACAGTATCCTCAGTACGCAGTCCCCAGCCGCCACTATTTTTCACAGTGTGCCGTGCCCGCCTTACACCAGCATGTGTCCCAGAACATCATCCGCACCCTGACCAACGCACTTACTGGGAAGGTCCACCTCACCGCAGACACATGGACAAGTGCTGATGGCCAGGGACGCTACATTTCCCTAACCGCACACTGGGTGAATGTTGTGGAGACCGGAGTGACTCGTACCCTGGGATTGCCCAGGATTGCGGGCCCTATGTCCATCAGGGTCTCCACCAGCAGCTATGTTACTGGCTCCAACCCTCACTTCTCCTCCTCCTCCTCTTCTACTTCCACATCCAACAGTAGTCAGCCATCAGTCGCTAGCTGGAAGCAGTGTAGCACTGCTGTGGGTAAGCATCAACAGGCCGTGCTGAAGCTGATCTGCTTAGGGGACAAACAACACACCGCCAGAGCTATGGCAGGGTATAGGGACCAGAGCGAGCTGTGGCCCTCGCTACTCAATCTATAACCAGGCATGGTTGTGTCTGACAATGGCCGTAACTTGGTGGCGGCTTTGGAGCTCGGCAACCTGACCCACATTCTATGCCTAGCCCATGTCTTAAACTTAGTAGTTCAGCGGTTTATCAAAACCTAACCCAATTTGCAAGAGCTACTAGTGAAGGCATGCTGCATGTGTCCTTTCCGCAAGTCGTCCACAGCATCAGCTGGTCTGTCAACACTGCAGCAGCGCTTGTGGCTTCCAGCTCACTGACTGTTGTGCGACATGTGCACGCGCTTGAACGCTACGCTTGACATTTTGGCCAGGCTTCGTGAGCAGCAGAGGGCAGTTGTAGAATACCAGCTGGAACATGGTCGTCGCCTTCCAGTCAACTGCCACTATTCATAAGCTGAGGAGTGGGCATTGATGTCAGACCTCTGAGGTTTTAAAAAACGTTGATGAATCCACACAGATGATTAGTGGTGATAACGCTATTATCAGCGTAACCATCCCACTGCTGTTTCTACTCAAACGATTGCTGCTCACAATTAAGGAAGAATGTCTGCCTCTGAATGTGGCAGACGATGAAATGGCGGAGAACGTTACACAGGGTGATAGCCATACCACCCATAGTTTGTCTTCACAGCGCAAATTGATCCATGAAGAGTAGGAGCTGGAGACAGCTGCCTCTGCTACAGAGGGTAGTACTCATGGAACTTTAATTCCATCTGTTCAGCATGGGTGGGCAGAAGAGGAGGAGGAGGAGGATGATGGGATGGAGAGCCATCCTGATGTTGACATTGACGTCTTGCCTTTTGGTACTCTGGAACACATAGCTCACTTTATGTTAGGCTGCCTTTCCCGCGACCCTCGTGTTATATGCATTTTAGATGACACAGATTACTGGGTGTTCACACTTCTTGACCCCCGCTACAAAGAGAACTTCTCATCTCTCATTCCTGTGGTGGAGAGAACGAGTAAAACGGTGCAGTACCAGAAGGTACTTGTTGAGAGATTGCTCCAAAATATTCTGACAATGTGGCCGGCAGAGTCCGTACTTCCTTAGGAAACCGAGGAAGGGAGACAAGGGGAACACATAGCAGTTCCAACAAAGGCAGGGCAACACTCTCCAAGACATTGGACACTTTCATCACACCCCGCCAGTAACCTAACCCTGAAGTGCGGCCTAGTGGCACAAGGAGGGAAACGTTTTGGAAGATGGTGAAGGAATACATCGCAGACCGTGTCAGCGTCCTAAATAATCCCTCAGTGCCTTACAACTACTGGGTGTCCAAGCTGGACACGTGGCACGAACTTGCGCTCTACTCCTTGGAGGTGCTGGCTTGCCCTGCTGCCAGCGTTTTTCTGAGCGTGTATTTAGTGCTGCTGGTCTCATTATAACTGATAAGCGTATTTGCTTGTCCACTGACAATGCTGACAGGTTGACTCAGATAAAAATGAACAGGGCCTGGATTGCTCTAGATTTCTCAACTCCACCAGAGGAGAGCTGAGATGATGATGAACATAAAGGCAATTTCAATGTATTGTTTATAATGTACTCAGTCTACTGTAGTGGATTCCCATGCACCTTTTCCACCACAAAAAATGTGAATATGGTTGAATCTTGTTTTCTCCTCCTCTTCCAGATTATATATATTCCCTCCACTACAATTTTTAAAGAGGGTCAGCTCACCAGAAGGCCCTCAACCATAATGTTTTACAGGGTCAACTCACCAGCAGGCCCTCAACCATAATGTTTTAGAGGGTTTGCTCACCAGCAGGCCCTAAACCATAACGTTTTATAGTGTCAGCTCACCAGCAGGCCTTCAACCATAATGTTTTACAGGGTCAGCTCACCAGCAAGCTCTCCACCATAATCTTTTAGAGGGTCAGCTCGCCAGCAGGCCCTCAGCCATAATGTTTTAGAGGGTCAGCTCACCAGCAGGCCCTCAAGCATAATGTTTTACAGGGTCAGCTCAGCAGCAGGCCCTCAACCATAATGTTTTACAGGGTCAGCTCAACAGCAGGCACTCAACAATAATGTTTTACATGGTCAGCTCCACAACAGCCCCTCGCCCATAATGTTTTAGAGGGTCACCAGCAGGCCTTTGCACCAAATGATTTAGAGGGTCACCAGCAGGCCAACAAAGGGTGTATTGCAGTGCCGGTTCCTTTTATAAAGGTTAGACTATTAACATTTTGTGTTAAAAGGCAAGTTCTCTTTGGGGTATCTATGTCACCCGCTGCACTAAACCCCACCTCTGATCCCACAGTTCTGGCTGGGCAGGAAAGCTTGCCCAGGGCAAACTTGGGCAGTTGCAGCCACAATTCAATTTTGGCTACCCAGTAGTCCACAGGATCTTGGATCTGAAGTGACAGGGTACAGTCCAAGTATGTTACCACCTGCTAGTTGAGGTTCTGCTCCATGTGCTGCTGCTGGGTGGTTTCTTCAGTAGGCGATGAAGAAAAGTGCTCAACAGAGACTCAAGACTTACGTTGCTGCTGATGGAGCTGGTGCTGCTCCTGCTGCCCCAACACCCTCCAACAGTCATAGCAGTGGACTGTGAGTTCAGATGATCCCCCTGTCAGACTTTCTTGAGGATTGGCGATAGTTCGCATAGGCAGTGCCCAACCGACTACAAAGGATGCTTCAATACTAGTTGAGTTTTTATCCCTCTCAGAAGGTGTAAAAAGGCCCCCATTTTGGACCGGTAGCGAGGGTCTAACATTTTGTAGAGCTAGTAGCCATCTCTCTGCCAAATGTTGATAATGTGGCTGTCACTTTGCAAGCAACTCAGCATACATCTGGCCAGGATTGGATTTCTTGGTTGATGACATAGAGCAGTTCCTCCCTGGTGTGATTCGGTTCGTCCAGGCTGACTAGGTACAGAACCGTGTGACAATGCCGTGCTCTGCATAGGTGGTTACTGTGCCTACAGTCTAGGCTGGGGACATGGTGGAGGATGAGGAAGCAGAGGAGAACATTGATACAAAAATTCCACAAATACAACACAGAGGCAGCATTGCCATTACCTAGCCAAGTTGCTGGTGTACCTGGGCCAGAAACACATTTACGCAGTGGGCAGTAAAGGACATATATTGTCCTTGGCCATACGTCAGAGCTGGCATTAACTGTACCCACACAGATAGGCTCGAGGACTGGCCCACCTTCTTCTGAACACGTGTGCAGGGCTGATACAGGTTTTTTAGAGAAGTAATAACAGCTTGGGATTCTTCACCTTGGGTGGGTACAAGCCATCAGTTCTCTGAAAAGTTCAAAGTCCACGATATGGAAAATTAAGGACTGTAGTGATAGCAACTTGGCCACGTGCATGTTCAACTTATGTGCCATTGGATGAATGGACGCATATTGTCTTTTTGCAATTGATTGCTGGTGAAACATGTGACGAGGAGTAGGTGGAGCATCAGGTGCAATGAAGGGAAGGAACGACAGCGTCCTTCTGCTGAGTTTCAGAAGCTCTCATTGCGGGAGAAAGCATACAGGTTGCCGAGAGATGAAGCTGTTGCTGCATCAGGCTGTACCACTGCATTAGTGCCATTGTTTTCCCAGACCACTTTATGGTGATGCTCCATGTGTTAATGCAGGGCCGTTGTGCCAATATTAGCCCCTTGAACATGCTTCACCTTCTGCCCACATATACTGCATACGCAATGATAACGTCCTCCAGCAACCATAAAAAATTACCACACTGCCTGAGTATGGCATTTTACCCCCGCCACTCTATGCTGACTGCCTGCCGCTGCCTTTATGAAGCCATGTACCGCTAGTTGTTTCCTGACAGGTAGGCTCCTGAGTAGCAGATGGTCTACCCCAGGCCCATTTGGCTTCCTCCCCCACTGCTTCCACATACTGGCAGTTTTGCCATGCTGCCACAATGCTACTTTCTCATGGGCCTGCTGCCACCCAAGTGCGATCTGCTACATCATCATTCACTAATGTCTGTTTGTCACCTATGTCATCCTCACCAGTCTCATGACCACATCTCTATGTATAACAGAATAGATTAGAAATGGCCCAGCAGATGAACTACATAAATGTGCCAATATACAGTATCTCACAAAAGTAAGTACACCCCTCACATTTTTGTAAATATTTTATTATATCATTTCATGGGACAACACTGGAGATATCACACTGATACATTGTAAAATAGTCAGTGTACATCTTATATTACAGTGTAAATTTGATGTGCCCTCAAATAACTCAACATACAGCTATTAATGACTAAACCGCTGGCAACAAAAAGGGAGCACACCCTTTTAAGTATAAATGTCCAAATTGTGCTCAAAGTGTTAACACTTTTCCAGCACTGCCTTAACTCTCTTGTTTCAAAAATGTTTTTATTGTGTTAAATGTATAAAAAAAAGTTGACATATCACCGCGTCTGTAACAACCTGCTCTTTAAAAATATCACATGACCTAACCCCTCAGATGAACACCGTAAAAAAGATCAAATAAAAACGCTGTCAAAAAGCCATTTTTTCACCTTACATTACAAAAGTGCAATAGCAAACAATCAAAAATTCATATGCACCCCAAAATAGTGCAAATCAAACCATCATCTCATCCCGCAAAAATGATACCCTACCTAAGACAATCCCCAAAAATAATATAACTATGGCTCTTAGACTATGAAGACATTAAAACATGATTTTTTTTGTTTCAAAAATGATATTATTGTATAAAACTTGAAAAAATAAAAAGAAGTACACATATTATGTATTGCCACGTCCGTAACGACCTGCTCTATAAAAATATCACATGATCTTACCCCTCAGGTGAACATCGTACAAAAATAAAAACAGTTACATCACAAAAAGTGTAATACCAAGCGATCAAAAAGTCATATGCACCCCAAAATAGTGCCAATCAAACCCTACATATGGGATGTTTCTGTAAACTACGGAATCAGGGTAATAAATATTGAGTTTTATTTGGCTGTTAACCCTTGCTTTGTTACTGGAAAAAATGGATTAAAATCTGACAAAAAAGTGAAATTCTGAAATTTCATCTACATTTTCCTTTAATTTTTGTGGAACACTTAAAGGGTTACCAAATTTGTAATATCAGTTTTGAATACCTTGAGGGGTGTAGTTTCCAAAATGAAGTCACTTTTTTGGAGTTTCTACTCTAGGGTGCATCAGGTGGTCTTCAAATGCGACATGGCAACTTAAAATTATCCCAGTGAAATCTGTGCCCACCAAAAACAAAATGGCGTTCCGTTCCTTCTGCACCCTGCCGTATGCCTGTACAACAGTTTACGACCACATATGGGGTGTTTCTGTAAACTACAGAATCAGGGTAATAAATATTGAGTTTTTTGGCTGTTAACCCTTGCTTTGTTAGCGGATAAAATGGATTTAAATGGAAAATCTGCCAAAAACGTAAAATTCTGAAATTTAATCTACATTTCCTTTAATTCTCGTGGAACACCTAAAGGGTTAAGAAAGTTTGTAAAATCTGTTATGAATACCTTGAGGGATGTAGTTTCTAAAATGGGCCATTTATGGCTGGTTTTTATTATGTAAGCCTCACAAAGTGACTTCAAACCTGAACTGGTCCTTAAAAAGAGGGTTTTGGAAATTTTTAAGATTTGCTTCTAAACTTCTAAGCCTTCTAAACTCCCAAAAATAAAAATGTAATTTGCAAAATGATCCAACCATGAATTGACATATGGGAAATGTAAAGTAATAACTATTTTAGGAGGTATCACTATCTGTTTTAAAAGCAGATAAATACAAATTTTGAAACTTGTGAATGTTTTTGGTAAATTTGGTATTTTTTATAAATAAAAATAAAATATTTTGACTCAAATTTACCACTGTCTTGGCTTGGATAAGTAAAAGTGTTTTAAAGTTATCACCACATAAAGTGACACATGTCAGATTTGCAAAAATGGCCTGGTCCTTAAGGTGAAAAATGACAGGGTCCCGAAGTGTTTTAAGCTCCTCAAATTACACATTACCTACAGTATATTTAAAAGGGCTGTCCTTCTAAAATGACCTATTGCCTATCTACAGAATAAGTGATAAGTATCAGATTGCTGGGAATCTGACAGCTGGAACCCCACGGATTATGAAAAATGGGTCCTGAGACATTCAATTACATTACTGTCAACCCATGTACACAAGGGTCTTGAGATCATGTTCCCTTGATCATGGGGTCCCAGCCATCAGACCCCAACCAATCAAGCACTTAGAACCTATCTTGTCATAAGTGTTACACTTTTCCCATTCCCTATCGTTAAAGGATTTTTTTGGGTGTAAAAAAATCTATAAATAAATAAAAATAAAAAATCTGGCCCAAAAGATGTGTTAAATAGTGATGAGCGGCAGGGGCCATATTCGTATTTGCGATATCTCGCTTTTTTTTTTTTAGAATATTCGTTATATTCGCAAATATTCTAAAAACGAATATATAACTATAGCGAATATATTTTTTAGAAAATTCTTTATTTTTTTTTTCAATCTCTAACCTTGCTCCACTTCTAAATACTCCTCCCTGACAAGCGTCCCCGTCACCATGGGAACGCCTGGGGGTTAAAATATACTATCGGACTTGAGTTTTCACGATCTCAGTAAGATCGTGAAAACTCAGATCCGATGGTATATTCTAACCCCCTGGTGTTCCCATGGTGACTGGGATGCTTGTCAGGGAGGAGTATGCGAATATTATTCAATTGCCGCTCATCACGATCACTACTGAATCACTAAGCTATGACATGTCTGGGCTGCCTTTTTCTATTCTGTAATATGGGGAAAATGCACCACAGTTGCTGTAATTGTAAGCTGATTTAAGTTTATAATATACTGGCCCCTGCTGTCAGATATGGCACCCGACCTCTGACAAGGTGCTGTGATCCGCACAATTAACCCCTCAGGTGCCGCACCTGAGGTGTTAATTGTGCGGATCACAGCGTCCTGTCAGAGGACGAGTGCCACCTGACAGCAGTCCCCCCCCCCCCCAGTATTAAAATCATTGTGGGCAGTGCGCACTTTGCACAATCCCCCCACCCCCCTCCCCAGTATAATCCCCGCGCCCCCCTTCCATCATTGGTGGCAGCGGTAGTTCCGATTGGAGCCCCAGCATTACATTGGTTACCATGACAGCCAGGATGCCACTAAAGTCCTGGCTGCCATGGTATGTTAGCAGCATTGTACTTACCTGCGCTGGGGCCGCCGGGCGCTCTTTTCAGGTCCTTTCAGGTCTGTGAGGCACATTGTTATAAGCATAGGTAATGCGCCTCACAGACCTGTGAGTAACTTACCCGAAGAAAGGAGTGCCCGGCGGCTCCAGTGCAGTTTATTACAATGCTGCCAACATACCATGGCAGCCAGGACTTCAGTAGCATCCTGGCTGTCATAGTAACCGATTGGAGCCCCAGCATTACACTGCTGGGGCCCCGATCGGAACTACCGCTGCCACCAATGATGGGAGGAGGGCGGGAGATTGCATCCCACTGGCCACCAATGATTTATTATACTGGTGAGGGGGGTGGGAGGATTGCGCAAAATACGCATTGCCCACAATGATTTTAATACTGGGGGCACTGCTGTCAGGCAGCATTCGACCTTTGACAGGGTGCTGTGATCCGCACAGTTAATTGTGTGGATCACAGCACCCTGTCAGAGGTCGGGTGCCGTCTGACAGCAGGGGCCAGTATATTATAAACTTGAATCATCTTACAATTACAGCAACTGTGGTGCCTTTTCCCCATATTACAGAATAGGAAAGGCAGCCCAGACATGTCATAGCTTAGTAGTGATTCAGTAGTGATCGTGATGAGCGGCAATTGAAAAATATTCGCACACTCCTCCCTGACAAGCATCCCAGTCACCATGGGAACCCCGGGGGGTTAGAATATACCATCGGATCTGAGTTTTCATGATCTTATTTAGATCGTTAAAACTCAAGTCTAATAGTATATTCTAACCCCCAGGCGTTCCCATGGTGACGGGGACGCTTGTCGGGGAGGAGTATGTAGAAGTGGAGCAAGGTTAGAGATTGAAAAAAAAAAAAAAAAAGAATATTCTAAAAAACCAATATATTCGCTATAGTGCTATATATTCGTTTCTTTCGAATATCTGTCTTTTTTTCTCCATCTGAATTCATGATTCCTCCCTGCTGAAGTTGCTTGTGGGCCAATGACTCATTGGCCCACAAGCAAGAAGGGAGGAATCATGTATTATTCAGAAGGGGAAAAATGACGAATATTCGAGATAACAAATATATAGCACTGTATTCGTAATATTCGCGAATTATCGAATTTGGGATATTCGCGATTAATATTCGTTATTCGAATATTCGCGCTCGGCACTATTGTTAAAATAAAATAGAAATACTTGCCTGTTAAAGGGCCTGTGTCCACTTTTCCAGTTCTCCAGTTATGCAGTTATCCTCTATCCACAGTGATTCATTGGTGTCTGAACGCTGGATCCCCCACTGATCCCTCTTCTTGATGGAGTGGCAGGTCAAGCATATGCCATGCCTCTCTATCCATTCTCTATGGGGGCATCAGACATGGAGGAGTACAGGGCTGTTTTTTTTCCAGTGGTCTCAAAGAGAATGAATGGAGCAGCAGGGCGCATGTGTGGCCTGTTACACCATCAAAAAAGGGGAACTGGACCAATCGTTCTTGAAGTAAGTGGAGGTCGAAGAATCATACCCCACTAATCAGATAGTTATGCCCCATGGTGTGGAGAGGAGATTATTGAAAACCTGGACAACCCTTTTACATCCTCCACCACTCCACCAGTATCTCTTTACATGGCAGCAGTGATGCCTATAAATATGGAATTCCATCACTGCCACCATGTAAACAATACGTGTTAATACTGAAGAAGTCTAACCCACTTTGCAGGTCACAACCTTTAACAAAGCCTAAGCAAAGGTGCTAGAGGAGCAACGTGATAAAAGGGCACAAACGGAGGGTCATAACTGAAACAGAGGCATTAGGGTCATCTGAGGCAGGGTAATAGTGGGGATCCTGTAACAGGGGTATTAGGGGAGCAACTGGTGAAGGGGCAATATTAGGGGTGCATTTTGAGTAGGGGCATTGTGGAGCACCTGGAGCTGGGGCACTTATGGGGTCCACCTAAAGCAAAGGCATTGGGGGGATCTAGAGCACAGTCCCCCCAATGCTACTCTGCAGAGGGCAGCACACATATACATAGATCTGATTCTACTCTAAACTAATCCCCTATTCCCCTTTATAGTCTCCTCCAGCTCTATACAGTCACAGACCTGTGAAATCAGACCAGAACCACAGAGGAGTCCTTCTCTCCATCTGCCACAGTTTCCTGATAGCAGGGAGGACAGGAGAATGGCCAAACATGTTCTCTCCTCCTTCAGTGCCAGCAGCCTGGGACAAAGATACTGTTACCTTCTATACAATTTACACCAGTAGGAGGCTTCATCACTGTTTGTTACTGCCACCTACTGGATAGAATAATTATCTCTCCTCTGAAACAGAAGAGGAATAATTAATCCCCCTTCTTATCTCCAGGCGCAGGAGGCTGGGGGCCCACCAAGGAAACCCCACCTCCCCAGTGGACTAGTCCGAGTCTGCTCATATGTCTATTTTGAAAGGACAACCTCTGGATATAAGCACGTGCACTCAACTTCTTTGTTCGACAATGGCTGTATGGTCTTGGCCACCGTGCTGCAGCTCAGGTTTGGAGTGTTGGCAATCTTCTTATAGGCCTAGGCCATCTTTATGTAGAGCAACAATTCTTTTTCAGATCCTTAGAGAGTTCTTTGCCATGACGTGCCATGTTGAACTTCCAGTGACCAGTATGAGAAAGTGTGAGAGCGATAACGCCAAATTTAACACACCTGATCCCCATTCACACCTGTGACCTTGTACCACTAATGAGTCACATGACACTGGGGAGGTAAAATGGCTAATTCGGTACAATTTGGTCATTTTTACTTAGGGTGTACTCACATTTGTTTTCCATTAGTTTAGACATTAATGGATGTGTGTTGAGTTACTTTGAGGGCACACCTAATTTGCACTGTTATACAAGTACAAGCTGTACACTGACTACTTTACATTGTATCAAAGTGTCCTATCTTCAGTGTTGTCCCATGAAAAGACATAATAAAATATTTACAAAAATGTGAGGGGTGTACTCATGTTGTGAGATACTGTATTGCCTGTTGAGAATGAGTCTGATACACCATACCTTTATGTAGAACTGAACAGATTAATAATTAATGGTGTAGCCGATTAACTAGCTACCTATATATTAGACTGGCTATTGAGACTAAGTCTGATCCACAGTCAGTCAATATGTAACGGTACAGATTAAGAATGAATGGCACAGCAGTGAAACAAGATGCAAAGGGTGATTACACAGAGCCTGCACTGTCCCTGTAGTCTCCCTATGCTCTCCCTACAGTGTCTGAACACTCCCCTACGATCCCCTACACTGTCCCTGCACTGTTGAATATATCCAATATTCTACAATTAAAAGATTTATAAAACGCTGTTACTAGCACTTGCTACGTCTATTTCTGTCCTCAGCTCATAGTAAAATAGCAGAGCCCAGGCGGGATTAGGCTTTCCATAGAGATGTGATATCACAGGGGATGGCTATCTGATGATTGGCTGGTTGCATGGCATTATGGGTCATATCTCCTTCCCGGGCTTTTATTTTGTGACACGTGTACCCACTATTTTAGGAAAAATCAATTCATTACAACAAAACAAGAGGAAACCTGGATTTGTGGAAAATCTAAGTTTTCCTGAAATTCAGATATAATTCAATTAGTTTCACTTTAATTCGCTCAACACTAATAAATTTCCACACCAGTTTATGGCAAGGAAAGGGGCCTTAAACTATAATGACAAGGGAACTGGCATAATTTAAAGCTTGTCGCACAACTGGCTTGCGCTTCTACATAACTTTGGCGCATCCACCGGCAGTGTAGAGGATTAAGACGAACATATAAATCCCCAGTCTTAATAAATGTCCCCTATAGTGAATATACAGAGGTCAATGATCTTGGGTTCTTCTTCCGTTTCCTATAGTAGCATTCAGGAAATGGCTTGTAATGACCTATGTACCAATCTCTAACAGTTGCAATAATCCTTTTCATAAAGTAATAATGGCAGTATCTGGGGATTGATGGGGTGGGGATCTCTTATGTTTTCGGGCTGCTGCGACTGAGCTTCAAACTACGGGTGTCATTTATGACCAGATATACGCCACTTTTGTCATGTATATCTGGCGCAGGTTCTGTCTCATGCCATGGTGTGGCAGAATCTGCGACTTATTTCCCACTTATACCAGGTCTAAAAAAGTGAGCATAGCGTTGGCGGGGAAGGGAGCTGTCTGGCAGGAGTAGAAAATGATCTAAATGTAAAACAGTTCGGACGCTGTTGAACATTTATAAGTGACGGTAGATATGCCGAAGTTATGTAGAGGCTTGTGCCTCTTCATAACTTGGACGATCCATCCCCAGCTATAGGGCCTATTAAGACCGGCATCTAAAACGTCTAAAAAACAAAAGTTGAATTAAAAAGTGATCAAAAATCATACACACCTCAAAATAAAATCAATGAAAAGTAGAGATCATCCCCCAAAAAATGAGCCTTCATATATCTCCGTAGACACAAGTACAAAAAAGTTATAGGGGTCAGAATATGGAGACGAAAAGAGAAAAATAATTTTTTTCAACTCTTTTTTTCCAGTAATTAAATGCAAGAAAAACTATACATATGTGAGAATTAAAGTAACAGGTCAGTTTTACCGCATCGAGAACACGTAAAACCTATAAAACTGTTGTGGAATTGCATTTTTGTTTACAATTTCATCCGATTTACATTTTTTTTTCATGTTCCCCTCTACACTGTATGCAATATTAAATGATGGCATTAGAAAGTGCAACTTGTCCCACAAAAAGCAAGCCATTATACGGCTATGCAAACAGAAAAATTTAAAAAGTTATGTCCCCAGAAAGGCAAGGAGTAAAAACAAAAACACAAATATGAAAAAAAAAATAGAAAACTCCAGGGCTGAAAGGGTAAAATAAAACTAAACAATAAAAAGTAAACATCATAAGCATCTGAAAATGCTTGTATTATTAAAATATAAAAAATATGTATCCCATATGGTGAACTGCATAATGGTTAAAAAAAATGGTTGACTTGCTGTTTTTTCACACTCTACTTCCTAAAAAAATTGAATAAAAGTGATCAAAAAGACATATATACTCCAATGGTATGAATAAAAAGTACAGATCACCCTGCAAAAATGAGCCATCACACAGCTCCGTAGATACAAAAATACAAAATTTATGGGCAACAGAATGTGGTGATGCAAAGAAAAATTCATTATATACAAATGTGATTTTGCCATATTCGTACTGACCTGTAGTGATGTCGCGAACATAAAATTTTCCGTTCGCGAACAGCAAACGCAAACTTCCACAAATGTTCGCGAACGGGCGAACCGGGTGAACCGCCATAGACTTCAATTGGCAGGCGAATTTTAAAACCCACAGGGACTCTTTCTGGCCACAATAGTGATGGGAAAGTTGTTTCAAGGGGTCTAACACCTGGACTGTGGCATGCTGGAGGGGGATGTATGGCAAAACTCCCATGGAAAATTACGTAGTGGACGCAGAGTCGGGTTTTAATCGATAAAGGGCATAAATCAATTAACATTCCTAAATTGTTTGGAATAACGTGCTTTAAAACATCCAGTGTGTGTATACGATCAGGTATGATGTTGTATCGATCAGGTAGTGTAAGGGTTACGCCCACTTTACAGACATTGACAGACCAAACTCCTTTTTTAATGCACCGCAAACAACCGCAAACAGTTCATTTGCACAACCCCAAACTCTCCATTTGCACAAGGTTGGATACCAAGCTAGCCACGTCCCGGTGATGTCCTTGAAAGTTTCTTCCTCCACCCAGCCACGTACAACACCAAGGGTCCCCAAAAGGTGAATTGAATTGATTTTTCGAACGGGGAGATGGTTAAAAAAAACGCTGGCTCCCTCCCCTTTGTTTTTATCCACGGTGACTGCGTCTGCGACGTGCAATTTACTGTCACACCCGATATGAGTGGTATTTTCTGCAGTACTATTCTCATCAGTTTAATCCCTCTAACATCCCCGACTCCCCAATCTGGGGGCCATTTATTAAATAGATTTTTCGAACGAGGAGATGGTTAAAAAAACGCTGGCTCCCTCCACTCTGTTTTAAACCATGGTGACTGCGTCTGCGCCGTGCAATTTACTGTCACACCCGATATGAGTGGTATTTTCTGTAGTACTATTCTCATCAGTTTAATCCTCTAACGTCCCCAATCTGGGGGCCATTTATTGAATAGATTTTTCGAACGGGAGATGGTTAAAAAACGCTGGCTCCTCCACTCTGTTTTAAACCACGGTCACTGCATCTGCGCCGTGCAATTTACTGTCACACCCGATATGAGTGGTATTTTCTGTAGTACTATTCTCATCAGTTTAATCCTCTAACGTCCCCAATCTGGGGGCCATTTATTGAATAGATTTTTTCGAACGGGGAGATGGTTAAAAACGCTGGCTCCCTCCACTCTGTTTTAATCCACGGTCACTGCGTCTGCGCCGTGCAATTTACTGTCACACCCGATATGAGTGGTATTTTCTGTAGTACTATTCTCATCAGTTTAATCCCTCTAACGTCCCCGACTCCCCAATCTGAGGGCCATTTATTAAATAGATTTTTCGAACGAGGAGATGGTTAAAAACGCTGGCTCCCTCCACTCTGTTTTAAACCACGGTGACTGCGTCTGCGCCGTGCAATTTACTGTCACACCCGATATGAGTGGTATTTTCTGTAGTACTATTCTCATCAGTTTAATCCCTCTAACGTCCCCAATCTAGGGGCCATTTATTGAATAGATTTTTCGAACGGGGAGATGGTTAAAAAACGCTGGCTCCCTCCACTCTGTTTTAAACCACGGTCACTGCGCCTGCGCCGTGCAATTTACTGTCACACCCGATATGAGTGGTATTTTCTGTAGTACTATTCTCATCAGTTTAATCCCTGTTACGTCCCATATCAGGGATTGCCTTTGTGAAAAAAATTTAGGCCGTGTACCTTCGACTGCCTTCACAGTGACAGACCAAACTCTCATACACTAAACTGAATTGATTTCAGGAACCGGGAGATGGAAAAAGCAGCTTGGTCGGTCCTCTTACTCCCAAATTGGAGCACTGCGCGTGCACAGAGCAATGTGCTGTGACACCCTATATGAGTGGTGTCTTAACTAGTACTATTCCTATCAGTTTAATCCCTGTTACGGACCCTATCCGGTCGAATTGATTAACCATTGTCGAATTAGCGAACCATTACGACATCATGAAATAATTTAGTTCTGAGCTCTGTACTTGCTTTGTATTGGAATTGATGGGGATTTTTTAATTGCCTGCATCATTTCTAATAAACTATTAAGAGACTTTATTATGATTTTTTATTTTATGTATTAAAACCCATACAACATATAAAAAAGGTAAATTAATGTTATTTCTATGAAATATTATCCAGCCGTCCGATCGCTTTTGGTCTGACCATAATGAAGCAACGGCCTTATCATCTGGGGTGTGGCAACATTGCCAACACACTTATAGAGTTGATGATTGCTTCATTGTGATACGCAAGCCCCTTCACCACAACAAGGTAACGATCACGAAGGGAATTGACACTTGTATGTGCCTTTTTTTGGTTTGTTTTGCAGCCACAGTGCTGCACCATAGGACAGAAAAATTAGGCATGTACACATACCTGAAAAATAATGGCACTGTTGCAGCCGCTATTGTAGCAGCGGCCGGAAAAATTTATGTTTTCCAGGCAGAAAAGTGACTAAAACATTGCGGCTTGAACCCTAGTTGGTGGTGGAGAATTCACGAAAGTCATCCGGTATGCAGACATTAAATACAGCAGCGTGGGGACCATTTTGAGGCCAAGGCATGTAATCAGGCCTTTTGTTAGTCAAACGTATCCCCACTGTCAGTCCCTTCGGGATCCATGCCTCATTCATCTTTATGAAGGTGAGGTAATCAACACTTTTTTGACCGAGACGACTTCTCTTGTCAGTGACAATGCCTCCTGCTGCACTGAAGGTCCTTTCTGACAGGACACTTGAAGCAGGGCAGGCCAGAAGTTCTATCGCGAACTGGGATAGCTCAGGCCACAGGTCAAGCCTGCACACCCAGTAGTGAAGGGGTTCATTGCTCCTCAGAGTGTCGATATCTGCTGTTAAGGCGAGGTAGTCTGCTACCTGTTGTTCTCTAAGGCTGGATCCCGAAGGGCTGTGGCGATGAGTAGGACTGAAAAAGCTCCGCATGTCCTCCATCAACAACACATCTGTAAATCGTCCAGTCCTTGCCGCCGTGGTAGGAGGAGGATTACACTCACCTCTTCCCCTGTTAGATTCCCGCTGTGCTGTGACATACCCTTATAAGCTGTGTAAAGCATATTTTTTAGTTTGGTTTTGAACTGCTGCATCCTTTCCGACTACAGATCGTTCTCCTTTATCCTTTTTATACGTGGGTCCCTCAACAGACATGAAAGCATGAAAGACCCCATTTGAACAAGGTTGGATGCAGAGCTACTCATTTCCCGTTCCGTCCTCACTGATGTCATTGACGGTCTGTTCTTCCCCCCAGCCACGTACAACACCATGGGTCCCAGATAGGTGACAACAACGAGCACCCTGGGGTGCCTGCTGTGGTTGGTCTTCCTCCTCCTCAAAGCCGCCACATTCCTCCTCTGACTCCTCTTCCTCATACTCCTCTTCCAGCCTTGCTGCAGGTCCGGCAAGCGATGATGACAAGGCTGTTTCTGGTGGTGATGGTGACCACAACTCTTCCTCTTCCTCTTCACGCTCATCTACAGCCTGATCCAGAACTCTTCGCAGGGCACGCTCCAGGAAGAAAACAAATGGGATGAGGTCGCTGATGGTGCCTTCGGTGCGACTGACTAGGTTTGTCACCTCCTCAAAAGGACGCATGAGCCTACAGGCATTGCGCATGAGTGTCCAGTAACGTGGCAAAGATTCCCAGCTCCGCAGAGGCTGTCCTAGCACCCCGGTCATACAAATACTCGTTGACAGCTTTTTCTTGTTGGAGCAGGCGGTCGAACATTAGGAGTGTTGAATTCCAACGTGTCGGGCTGTCGCATATCAAGCGCCTCACTGGCATGTTGTTTCGCCGCTGAATATCGGAAAAGTGCGCCATGGCCGTGTAGGAACGCCTGAAATGGCCACACACCTTCCTGGCCTGCTTGAGGACGTCCTGTAAGCCTGGGTACTTAGACACAAAACGTTGTACGATGAGATTCAACACATGTGCCATGCACAGCACATGTGACAACTTGCCCAAATTTAATGCCGCCAACAGATTGCTTCCATTGTCACACACCACTTTGCCGATCTCCAGTTGGTGCGGGGTCAGCCACTGATCCACCTGTGCGTTCAGGGCGGACAGGAGTGCTGGTCCTGTGTGGCTCTCTGCTTTCAGGCAAGTCAACCCCAAGATAGCGTGACACTGTCGTATCCGGGATGTGGAATAGCCCCTGGGGAGCTGGGGGAATCAGTTGATGTGCAGCCAGATGCCGCAGCAGAAGAAGACTCAGCCGAGGAGGATATCGAAGAGGATGGAGTAGGAGTAGAGGAGGTGGCAGTAGGTCTGCCTGCAAGTCGTGGTGGTGTCACCAACTCCGCTGCGGAGCCACGCATTCCATGCTTGTCAGCCGTCAGCAGGTTGACCCAATGCGCAGTATACGTGATATACCTGCCCTGACCGTGCTTTGCAGACCAGGTATCAGTGGTCAGATGGACCCTTGCCCCAACACTGTATGCCAGAGATGCCATGACTTCCTTTTCAATGACATGGTAGAGGTTTGGGATTGCCTTTTTGAAAAAAAATTTGTCCGGGTACCTTCCACTGTGGAGTCCCAATAGCGACAAATTTTTTGAAGGCCTCAGACTCTACCAGCTGGTATGGTAAAAGCTGGCGGGCTAAGAGTTCCGTCAAGCCAGCTGTCAGTCGTCGGGCAAGGGGTGACTTTGTGACATTGGCTTCTTATGCTCAAACATGTCCTTGACAGACACCTGACTGTGGGCAGATGACCAGGAACTGCTGAAGGTGAGAGATGGAGTGGCGGGTGGTTGAGAGGGGGCATGGAGGACAGCAGTGGTTTACGTGGCTGAAGATGCTGGACCAGGAGGAGCATGGTGGCTTTGAGTTTGTGTGCTGCTTGTACTATTGTGTTGATCCCATAGGCGTTTGTAATGTGAGATCATGTGCCTTCGCAAAGCAGTTGTACCAAAGTGGGTGTTGGACTTCCCACGACTCAGTTTCTTTGGCACAGGTTGCAAATGGCATTGCTTTTATCAGAGGCAGACACACACAAAAAATGCCACACTGCTGAGCTTTGCAATGACGGCATTCTGGTGGTGGCAACAGCATGCGTTGACTGGCGTGCTGTCTGGCTGACCCCAGGTGCCAATACATGCTGTCTGACTGTGCCACTAACTCCTTGCGACGACCTCCCCTGCTTCCAACTCCTCTCCTCATTCTCTCTGTCTCCCCTTCAGAACTTTCCCCTCTTCTTCTCTTCGAGCAGGCACCCACGTGGCATCCGTGGACACATCGTCATCATCAACCGCTTCACTTGTATCTGACACCTTAGCAAAGGAAGCAGCAGCGGGTACAACATCATCATCATCATCACACTGTACTTCCATGTGTGTAATCGTGCCTGACTGAGACATATCCCTGTAATCTACATCATCTGGCAATAATGGTTGCGCATCACTAATTGCATCCAACTGATGTGTAAATAACTCCTCTGATGGATCAAGTGAAGCGGCTGTGGTGGCTGTGGTGGTAGTGGTGGTGGTGGCAGAGGGCGGGTGCGTGGTAACTTGAGAGCAGGTGACCAAAGCTGAGCTGGAGGAGGATGGTGCGTCAAGGTTCTTAGCGGAAGCTGTTGAAGATTGGGTGTCCTGTCTAAGCCAGTCAACTATGTCCTCAGAATTTTTCGGGTTCAGGGTACGTGGATTCTGAAAACTGGGCATTATTCCAGGGACAGTGGAAATCACAGCACCACGACCACGACGGCCCCTGCGGGGTGGCCTGCCTCTGCCTGTCATTTTTTACTACTACGCATGCTAGGTACTGTGCCACCCTGGAATGAGTGGTTGACACTGGCAGTGGGCACACTACAGTCTGTGGAAGTGGGCCTGACACACACTGGCAGCAGGCAAGCAACTGAAATTAGACTACTGTCTAAAAATTAAATGCCTTATTTATCGGCAAGCTACTGTGCCACCCGGTATCAGTGGTTGGCACTGGCAGTGGGCACACTACAGTCAGTGGAAGTGGGCCTGACACACACTGGCAGCAGGCAAGCAACTGAATTTAGACTACTGTCTAAAAATTAAATACCTTATTTACCGGCAAGCTACTGTGCCACCCGGTATGAGTGGTTGGCACTGGCAGTGGGCACGCTCCAGTCAGTGGAAGATGGCCTGACACACACTGGCAGCAGGCAAGCAACTGAATTTAGACTACTGTCTAAAAATTAAATGCCTTATTTATCGGCAAGCTACTGTGCCACCCGGTATCAGTGGTTGGCACTGGCAGGGGCACACTACAGTCAGTGGAAGTGGGCCTGACACACACTGGCAGCAGGCAAGCAACTGAATTTAGACTACTGTCTAAAAATTAAATGCCTTATTTATCGAGCAAGCTACTGTGCCACCCGGTATCATTGGTTGGCACTGGCAGTGGGCACACTACAATCAGTGGAAGCGGGCCTGACACACACTGGCAGCAGGCAAGCAACTGAAATTACACTAAAGTGAAAAAATTAAATGCCTTTTTTGATGCAAAGTACTGTGCCACACGGGTATGAGTGGTGGGCACTGGCAGTGGGCACACTACAGTCAGTGGAAGTCGGCCTGACACACACTGGCAGCAGGCAAGCAACTGAAATTACACTAAAGTGTAAAAATTAAATGCCTGTTTTTGATGCAAAGTCCTGTGCCACACGGGATGACAGGGGTGGGCACTGGCAGTGGGCACACTACAGTCAGTTGAAGTCGGCCTGTCATACACTAGCAGCAGGCAAGCAGCTGAAATTACACTAAAGTGTAAGAATTTAATGCCTTTTTTATGCAAAGTCCTGTGCCAGCCGGTATGAGTGGTGGGCACTGGCAGTGGGCACACTACAGTCAGTGGAAGTCAGCCTGACACACACTGGCAGGCAACTAACCTTAGATTAAAGTGTAAATATTAAAGAGGACCTTTCATCACCCTAACAAATCTAAACTAAGTATACATACATGGAGAGCGGCGCCCAGGGATCTCCCTGCACTTACTATTATCCCTGGGCGCCGCTCCGTTCTCCCGGTATGTCCTCCGGTGACTTCAGCTCTGCGTCTCAACTGGGAGGAGCCTGCCCTTGTTCTCCTGGGCGTCTCCTTCTCCCAGGCTGTAGCGCTGACCAACCGCAGCGCTCAGCTCATAGCCTGGGAGGATTTCTCTCCCAGGCTATGAGCTGAGTGCTGCGGTTGGTCAGCGCTACAGCCTAGGAGAAGGAGACGCCCAGGAGAACAAGGGCAGGCTCCTCCCAGTTGAGACACAGAGCTGAAGTCACCGGAGGACATACCGGGAGAACGGAGCGGCGCCCAGGGATAATAGTAAGTGCAGGAGATCCCTGGGCGCCGCTCCGTTCTCCCGGTATGTCCTCCGGTGACTTCAGCTCTGCGTCTCAACTGGGAGGAGCCTGCCCTTGTTCTCCTGGGCGTCTCCTTCTCCCAGGCTGTAGCGCTGACCAACCGCAGCGCTCAGCTCATAGCCTGGGAGAAGAAAACCTCCCAGGCTATGAGCTGAGTGCTGCGGTTGGTCAGCGCTACAGCCTAGGAGAAGGAGACGCCCAGGAGAACAAGGGAAGGCTCCTCCCAGTTGAGACGCAGAGCTGAAGTCACCGGAGGACATACCGGAAGAACGGAGCGGCGCCAGGGATAATAGTAAGTGCAGGGAGATCCCTGGGCGCCGCTCCGTTCTCCGGTATGTCCTCCGGTGACTTCAGCTCTGCGTATCAACTGGGAGGAGCCTGCCCTTGTTCTCCTGGCGTCTCCTTCTCCCAGGCTGTAGCGCTGACCAACCGCAGCGCTCAGCTCATAGCCTGGGAGAAGAAAACCTCCCAGGCTATGAGCTGAGTGCTGCGGTTGGTCAGCGCTACAGCCTAGGAGAAGGAGACGCCCAGGAGAACAAGGGCAGGCTCCTCCCAGTTGAGACGCAGAGCTGAAGTCACCGGAGGACATACCGGAGAACGGAGCGGCGCCCAGGGATAATAGTAAGTGCAGGGAGATCCCTGGGCGCCGCTCTCCATGTATGTATACTTAGTTTAGATTTGTTAGGGTGATGAAAGGTCCTCTTTAAGTGCTTTTTATGAAAAGTCCTGTGCCACACGGGATGACAGGGGTGGAGCACTGGCAGTGGGCACACTACAGACAGTTGAAGTCGGCCTGACACACACTAGCAGCAGGCAAGCAGCTGAAATTACACTAAAGTGTAAAAATTAAATGCCTTTTTATGCAAAGTCCTGTGCCAGCCGGTATGAGTGGTGGGCACTGGCAGTGGGCACACTACAGTCAGTGGAAGTCAGCCTGACACACACTGGCAGGCAACTAACCTTAGATTAAAGTGTAAAAATTAAGTGCCTTTTTTATGCAAAGTCCTGTGCCACACGGGATGACAGGGGTGGGCACTGGCAGTGGGCACACTACAGTCAGTTGAAGTCGGCCTGACACACACTAGCAGCAGGCAAGCAGCTGAAATTACACTAAAGTGTAAAAATTAAATGCCTTTTTATGCAAAGTCCTGTGCCAGCCGGTATGAGTGGTGGGCACTGGCAGTGGGCACACTACAGTCAGTGGAAGTCAGCCTGACACACACTGGCAGGCAACTAACCTTAGATTAAAGTGTAAAAATTAAATGCCTTTTTTTAAGCAAAGTCCTGTGCCACACGGGATGACAGGGGTGGGCACTGGCAGTGGGCACACTACAGTCTGTGGGCCTGCAGCTCCTCACACACAGGCAGGCCAGGCAACTGCAATATGTATATAAAGGAAAAGAAAAAGCAGACTAATGTTGCAGCCCTAAAAAGGGCTTTTGGGGTGCTGTCAGGACGCTGTCCTTACAGCAGAGATCAGATGAGTCTTTCAGGACTGGAGTGGACACTGAATTCACTAGCCTAGCTATCGATTTCCCAATTAAATCAGCAGCAACTACACTCTCCCTCCTCTCACTAAGACTGCAAATTCCGAATGAATCTAAAATGGATGCTGTGCAGGAGGTGGGAGGGTCTGGGAGGGAGGATATTCTGCTGATTGGCTGGAATGTGTCTGCTGACTGTGAGGTACAGGGTCAAAGTTTGCTCAATGATGATGTATAGGGGGCGGACCGAACATCGCATGTGTTCGCCCGTTGAGGCGAACAAGCTATGTTCGCCGGGAACTGCTCGCCGGCGGATAGTTCAGGCCATCTCTACTGACCTGTAGAATGAAGCGCACATGTTAGTTTTATCACATAGGGAACACTGTAAAAACAAAACCCATACAACTGTTGAATTGCTTTTTTTTTTTTTTTCAATTCCACACTATTTGGAATGTTTTTCAACTTCCCACTACATTGTATGCAATAGTAAACGGTGCTATTTGAAAGGACAAATCCCCCACCACCACAAAAAATAACCTTAATATTATTACTATGTTAACAGAAGAACAAAAATGTTATGGCTCCAGAAAGGCAGGGATTAAAAAAAAAGAAACTCAAAAGAGCAAATCGTCTGTGGTAGAAAGGCTTAAATCTATCATTTGAAATGCCTCCCTATTTAAAAAAAATAAAATAATAATATTAATTAAAGTCCTAGCTTTACATTACGTGTCATTGTTTCCTCAAATATCCTTTATGTGTGGCATACAGTACCATAAAATGGTACACAGATGAAGAAAAAACTATGCATTTGTCATTTGTTTACTGAGTTATGTGATTTATTGTTATTTTTATTATTTTTGTGAATGATACAAATAATAATCATAAAGATAATGATGCTAATAAAATTTGTGAATGTAAAAAAAATTAAATTTACCAGGATTATATGTTGAAATGAAATTCTTCAACTATTTATAGGGCAACTGCATATAATGCTAACTAAAATGTATTCTAAAGATGCAAAGTTTTACTTGAAACATTTTGAGTCATTTGCTCAATGTATTACGTTACTGCTTATTTTCAGTGAAGTGTTAAGCATATTGTGTCAGTCACAAAATATAAGCACACATAAGACAGTTTGGCATAATCAGTTCTTCAATGACTTATGATTACATAGGTTTTTACCAGCTCCTAACATTACAAGGATAAGCTCTTCAGTCATCTACATAAGTGGATTTTCTCAATCCACCTCAAAGCACAAAATCTGCTTTATGAA